>OX401868.1:4225000-4722000 GCA_947859175.1 Gandaritis pyraliata
ACGTGATTTGTAAAGATGGTGTTGTTTTAAAGGTTTCGGTGACTGGTTGTATAGAAGTTTCTTTTTGAATTGTGCTTTTACTTTTCTGCTGATGTGTAGCATGCATAAATTCTTTTAGGAGCGATTCCACCTGCTCAAACTTTTCTGCTTCATAAGATAATGGATCAAAATGTACATTTCCTAGCTTAGGAGCACATTTCATTAGTACTACAGCCTCTGCTAATAATAATATCTGCAATTGAAAGACATACACTTAAATCAGGTCCAACCATACCTGTGTATGTTAGCAAACTCAAAGAACTTTGGAGTAAACTATGGTTACAAAGTATTATAGCGCTTACCTACCCATATTGGCATTGACATCTTCGTCTTATAAAATGTAGGAAGTCTTATTTGATTGAAAATTGCTATTAACTGCGAATCTACTTGATTGATTTACCTATGTACAGTTCGCAAAGATAATTTCTATTCATGTCATAGTTATCCATTTATCACAATGTCGTTGTTTATTGCAAATGTAATGAATACCTAGATAGTTAATTAGTATCCAATCAGCACCGCCTGGCTTCACCGTCAACCAGATGTTTATCAAACGCAGGCCAAGCCAATGGTTCGTGATTGCGATCGTCACTTTTAGTTTCGTGGTGATGTGGTCTTCCAGTACCAGGAGTGAATTTGTGGTGTGGTTCGGGGCCCTCAGCATGTATAACTTTGGCCAAACAAGTTTTAGGTTAGGAAAGAGTTAATTTTACAAAAATTAAAAACACGACCGACCATAAAAATCTCATTGGATCCTATTCATCATTGCTGGATTCCAGTTCATCAAATCTCAATACTTGAAATGAACTAAATGTTCCAAACTGCAATTATACATGAGATTAAACTGGTTTTCAGAGCTGATGAAAATCCTCATTACTTGGAAACGACTCACATAGCTCAGGACCATCCCAGATAATATAACCTTTCTTACAAAAAAACCGCTTTCAAATCTGAGCCCTACTTTTAGAGCTACGAGGGCACAGAGAGAAAGATACAACGCTGTCAATCTTATAACACTCCTTCCGTTTTTCGGTCGGGGGTTAAAAATAATAAATATAGATAATAAAACCTATGTCGTTGATTGGCAACATAAAAAACTGTGTGCCGCGCACTCATCTTGGATCTGGACTGAACTCCATCTTCCAATGATCATCTTCAAAAGATCTTTATTCGGAGTCCTCAACATATTTTTTTATCGAAGTAAAGTGATGGAACAAGCCGATGCCCCATCTGATATTACCTAAGTGGTTATACTAACTCATAGAGTAATACTGTAAGAGGGTAACTTCTTGGTTGAAGTTAGTATAACCCTCGGTACAAACAATTTCATTGTATTCTCTTTGAATCTTGACGTATTGTCTGACATTTCATTTCTAACTTCATCTGTGCCTCTGTTTATTCTTCATTTTCTCCAATGTCAAATGGTTTTCCATAGTTTTCTCCTTTTGTCTGCCCTACCGGTTACTCTACATTATATTAGTCTGTGGTCTGTTGTCAAAACTGTTTCAAAACAATAAAATTAAACAAAATAAACAATGCTCGAAATAAAATAGAAGGTACATTTATGTACCTAAATAGCTTCCATGAAGTTGAGACAAAAATGTAGTCCAATACTACCGGGCTCGCTACATTAATAATGACTTTAAAATGTGCCGCCGAAGTTCAAGTAAGCCGTAGTATTAGTTGATCACCAACGGTAATCTAGCTATGATGAGTGTGCTATAGGTGATCAAAGGTACCTAATATCCAATGATGCTTAATTCGATTCAGGACACCCAGCAAACAAACGTATGAAAAATGTATCGACCCAAACCGGAGGTAAGAAGCCACCGTGCTGCAAACGATGTATCAAAATACTCGGTAGCCTGAAAAATAAATTGAAACTAAATAAAAAACGTTCCTCACAGAAAAATGTGAATATACTATTCAGAAATGTTCTAAGAAAATCTAAAGTATCATTGAAAAACATTGACCTTATAGAAGGATTTAGTGCAAAAGACTTAAAAAAGAAATTCTCAATAACGGGATCCAAGCAAAATGTTTTGGAAAATATGGTCAACGACTACAAGAAAGGGAATTTGTCCTTGTCTCCTCTTCCGAACAAATCTAAGATAGATGCTCGCAAACTGGATAAAGACCAAATGAACACAATGCTGCGAGATTATGAAATGATACAAAAAAGAATAAGGGAAAATAAGAATCTGAATGCTGACGATTTAAAACGAAAGTTTTCTATTACTGGGTCTAGAGGAAGGGTTTTAGAGAAAATGATAGCTGACTATAAAATGGGAAAAACCTCTGCAACCGGCCTGACGGTTAAAAGTAAATTCAACCCTAACAAATTAAATAAAGAACAAATTAATGAAATGTTGAAAAAGTACGAAACCTCTCAGAAAGGCAGGAATAGGGTGTCATTCCTAGAGAAATCAAAAACTAAATTCCAGAACATGGTTAAAGAAGTGAAAAATACAAACATATCTTATACTGCTTTAGCACGAAACTGGTATAAAAGTTAATTTTTAAATTATGTGCACTGCGTAGGAAAATAAACTTTGCTCTACCTTTATCTCGTTTACCTACTTACATCATTTTTAAACTCAGATTGGCAGTATCAACTGTGAATATTTGAATAATATTAAGTTATTAATTTATTTTGTCTCTAGTTAAGATGGATGTGTGGAGTGACGAGGTTAGACAAGCTAAGGAATGAGTATATCAGGGGAAGTTTGAAAGAGGCGCCGGATGTTGAAAAGGTGAGGAGTGCTAAATTAGCATGGTATGAACACGTAATGAAGAGGGATGAAAACCATGTTACGAAAAAGTTATGAATATAAGTGAGACTGGGTATGCAAGTAGAGGAAGACCGAAAAAGAAGTGGTTGGATTGTGTGAAAGATGACATGAATGTGAGAGGAGTAGATTCAGAGTTGACGAATGATAGGAGTGACTGGAAAAAGAAGACATGTTGTGCCAACCCCACCTAGCGTGGGATAAGGGCAGGAGAATGATGATGATGTTCAAAATACGCAGCATATCCTTCATCAAAAACATCATTCCGGGTTTTTTATAAAAACTCGGGTACCAAACAATGGCCTCCCATGAGTAATGTAAATAACGTTAATCAGGATAATACGAAACTAAACATTTTCAAGGCTAAGAAAAGAACTGCGGTTAATGAATATAACAGATCCGTTATTACAAAAATACAAAAAACAATCATATGAGAAGTAGTAATAACATATGGCAGTTGATAAATAACAGTACTCTAACTGGTTCATTCGAAAAGTTAAGCCTTAATGGTGTCGATGTTAGAAATTATATAATAAAGCAAGGCAAATGGGAATGGTCGAAGAACGCTATAAAAGCAAACCCGCACTGAAATTCGTTGCTAGCAGATACGAAAATATCGAAGAAGTTAGTCTCGACATCGATAAACTGGGAATTGAAACCAAACTGTTAAAAGCGCACTGTTATGTGGTTACTGAAATAGATACTATAAGATTGCATGCAGACTGTACATTATAATTTAACTTGTACTGTTAATTGAAATGCACTCTGCTGTGTTTTGATAAGAGAGATGCTGAGCTACTGCGTCACAATTGTTGTGGTTAGTTTATGTAGAGTTGTTTAGAAGAGATATTTTATGTAATATACATCAAGTATTGTTGTTTTCAAGTATTTTCACATTTCAGATTTCACAGAATCACTAAAAAAAATGTTATCATAAAATTACGCTTTAATTTAACTCTATGAGCTTCATAGTTTTAACATTATACCTATTTTTAGATGCATGTAGCGACCTCTGACGGAAGAAATTGTTTTGGTAATCAAATAGAACGACCATCTGATACGATCAACGTTTATGAATCGAATCAATTGCCGGGACAAAACGAGCCTGGCAGCTCAAACTGCCGGGGTGCCCCACGGTGCCAAAGCGGTCAGGGTGCTCAAGGCGGCCTGGGTGGCATGAACGGCCAGGGAAGCCAGACCAATCAAATACCAGAACCGGCACGACCGCGGAACCGTTGTTGCCCGTACGATTTTGATAGCAAGCTGTGCCAAGTAGTCAACGATAGATTGCTATGTGGATATAACAGGAACATAGGTAAACCTGCCAGCAACGACCGAGCCCTTAGCTTGAGCGGAGGGTGCAGAATGCGCGGTGGCCGGTTGGAATGTGGCTATGAACATGGGCCTTTTACGAACGCAAGGAGGCCTCCTGGCTGGGATGAGGTTCATCATGCTGAATTGAATGGTGACCACATAATTGTAGGAGGTGAAGACTCACCCATCTTCAACGTCCAGTCATCACTCGAAGATCCAATTAGTTCAGAGAAAATTCAACGAGTTGTGGTTCTAAACACTGAGGAAAATGGAATAGATAAACTTAAAATGACGATTAAACCACAGAAAGTTATGCTTAAAGATAGCACCAAAAAATATAAATCTGCTACAAAATGTGTTGAAATACGTGAGCGTGTTGTTTGTAAGAAAATATGACCGATAAATATATCATTTTAGGGTAAAACGTAGTTTTCCCCTAGTTCGAGCTCGATGTTATACTTAAATATTAAGGTTTGTAAAGTAAATATGTTTTTTCATTTTACGTTACCATCTGAATTGGATTCTTTTTATAAAACTCGACAACTGCTCAAACTCGAGTTGGTATCTTTGTCGACATAATTCATTAGATGACTTTGATATTTACAGGATTGACGCAGAATGAATAATTTTTAAGTTTTTCTGTATACTTAGCTCAATTTTGGCATTTTCTCGGTTGGATCTGGTTTGCAGAACTACGTCCAATTGATAGTGTAAATCGTAGTTTCTGTAAAGATAGGTATTTATGTAAATTGTATGGAAAATAGAGTTTTCAGATGGATATTTCGGTGCCAGTTAAATGCACCGTTTAGAATTTCCTCTCACTGTAAAACATTTACCGCGCCTTTGAGGTAAATCTTAAGATTTCCCAAGCGAATGATGGTAAAAATTTGAAATGAACGATGATCACAGAACTATTCGGTTTTTTACTCATATTAAAGTGATGGAACAAGCAGATAGTCCAGCTGATGTTAAGTTGTTAAACATTCCGTTATATTCTCTCTTGTCTAACTATTCGTTTCTAACTTCATTTGTGCCTCTGTTTGTTTTCAATATCAAATGGTTTTAGTTTGGTAATCTGTGGGGTTTTTAGTCTTCTGCTTTTGTCTGGTCTGCTCTGCCCTGGTTAGCAAAGAGAATGTAAATACCTACTGGTTAGTTATATTAGTCTGTGGTCTGTTGTCAAAATTGTTTCAAAACAATAAAACCAAAAAATATAAAATGCTCGAAATAAAAGTACATTTTTATGTACCTCAATAGCTTCCATGAAGTTGAGACAAAAATGTAGTCCAATACTACCGGGCTCGCTACATTAATAATGACTTTAAAATGTGCCGCCGAAGTTCAAGTAAGCCGTAGTATTAGTTGATCACCAACGGTAATCTAGCTATGATGAGTATGCTATAGGTGATCAAAGGTACCTAATATCCAATGATGCTTAATTCGATTCAGGACACCCAGCAAACAAACGTATGAAAAATGTATCGACCCAAACCG
This sequence comes from Gandaritis pyraliata, assembly GCA_947859175.1. Lineage (NCBI taxonomy): Eukaryota > Metazoa > Arthropoda > Insecta > Lepidoptera > Geometridae > Gandaritis > Gandaritis pyraliata. The sequence goes on from OX401868.1 coordinate 4,230,637, forward strand.
GAGGTAAGAAGCCATCGTGCTGCAAACGATGTATCAAAAAGATTGTGAGGTTTTTCTGTAGAAGGATTAATAGATGTATAAAGAAAAAAATATTTGAAACAGCGAATCCAGCTTTAGCACACTATGAAGTAGCTGGATATAACCTCGGTAGCCTGAAAAGTAAATTGAATCTAAATAAAACACGTCCCTCACAAAAAAATTTGAGTACAATCTTCAGAAATGTTCTAAAAAAATCTAAATTATCATTGACAAACATTGACCTTATAGAAGGATTTAGTGCAAAAGATTTAAAAAAAAAATTCTCAATAACGGGATCCAAGCAAAAAGTTTTGGAAAATATGGTCAACGATTACAAGAAAGGGAATTTGTCCTTGTCTCGTCTTCCGAACAAGTCCAAGTTTGATGCTCGCAAACTGGATAAAGACCAAATGAACACAATGCTAAAAGATTATGAAATTATACAAAAAAGAATAAAGGAAAATGAGAATCTAAATGCTGACGATTTAAAACGAAAGTTTTCTATTACTGGGTCTAGAGGAAAGGTTTTGGAGAAAATGATAGCTGACTATAAAATGGGAAAAGTCTCTGCAACCGCCCTATCGGTTAAAAGTAAATTCGACCCTAACAAATTAAATAAAGAACAAATGAATGAAATGTTGACAAAGTACAAAACCTCTCAGAAAGGCAGGAAAAAGGTGGCATTTCTAGAGAAATCGAAAACTAAAATTCAGAACCTAATTGATGAAGTGAAAAATACAAACATACTGGTTTAACACAGAACTGGTTTAAAAGTTAACTTTTAAAATTATATGCACTGTGTAGGTAAATAAGCTTTGCTCTACCTTTATCTCGTTTGTATACCTACTTACATCATTTTAAAATTCAGATTGGCAGTATCAACTATGAATATTTTAATAATATTAAGTTATTAATTTATTTTGTTCACAGGTTCAAAATACGCAGCATATCCTTCACCAAAAACATCATTCCGGTTTTTTTATAAAAACTCGGGTACCAAACAATTGCCTCCCATGAGTAATGTAAATAACGTGAATCAGGATAATACGAAACTAAACATTTTCAAGGCTATGAAAAGAACTGCGGTTACTGAACCTAACAGATCCGTTATTACAAAAAATACGAAAAACAATCATGTGAGAATTAGTAATAATAAAATATGGCAGTTGATAAATAACAGTACTCTGACTGGTTCATTAGACAAATTAAGCCTTAATGGTGTCGATGTTAGAAATTATATAATAAAGCAAGGCAAATTGGATAAATCAAAAAGTTGGGAATCCCTGCAAAATCCAGGAACGAGTCAGGCAGGCAGTCAAATGCAAAGTAGTAAATTACTTAAAGAAATTCAAGCGAACAATAGAAGAAGTACATTGAAACTAAAGGTGAGACGTCAGCTTTGGGAATGGTCAAAGAACGCTATAAAAGGAAACCCACACTGGAGTTCTTTGCTCGCAGATAATGACATTAATATAGATAACGTAAATATCGAAGAAGTTAATCTCGACCTCATCGACATCGATCAACTGGGAATTGAAAACAAACTGTTAAAGCGCACTGTTATGTGGTTACTAAAATAGATACCATAAGATTGCATGCAGACTGTACATTATAATTACATCATTTACATCATCATTTTACGGTAAAACGTAGTTTTTATTGGTCGAGCTCGATGTTACCTAAATATTCAGGTTTATAAAGTTTTGTTTTACCTTCTTAATTGTAGGCAAAAGTTAAGAGCAAAGCAACACTTAAAATAAAGACAACATAAAATATAGCGTAGCTAATTAATTAAAAAAATGTGAAACCGTTGAGCAAAGCACAAGTTATCTTGCGGTGTTTATACAAAAGGAAATACAGTTGGCAGTCTTATCAATATATTTCATTATGCTATTGGGTATATAAATACGTAAGATAAATACTTAATTTATATGTAGTAAATACTTCGTGGTTTTATAGTTAAGATTCGAAAACATATTTTAACCCTGAAATATGGTCTTGAATGCTTGGAAATCCATCGTTGCTGAACATCATGAAAATCTGCTTCATTATTCTCGACTCCTTGTCATCTTTCGGATAAAATAGATCTAGGAGTTGGCCAATTGCGTCTGGTAAACTTCTTCTGCCATTCTTCACACCAAATGAATCTTGCCAATCTTCACGAGCTTCACAAGATAGTATTACTGCTAAGATTGCTATGAATATTATTTTCATAGCCATCGCCTGTACCTAAAACAAACAAAAAACAATTGTTTTAGCTTGCTATTATTATAATCTAGGCTCATGACTGCATTTTTCACACAGCTATTCTCTTTTCTATGGTACATAATTCACAATCTATCAATAAGTGTGCATATACCTATAAATCCAAATAAAGGAGATCGAAATAATATGAAGTCTTAGCGCACTTTTGATTGAAAGTCTCTACGTATTTTTATTTTTATTCTTATTTTACGTTAAGGCCGTTAGCTCCAAAATGGATCAGAATGTTTAATTACAAAGTATGATCAAGCTTTAAAGGACCATACCCAGTTACGTTCAACTTGCTATTACCACACAACTGATTGATAAAAGCGTCATAACCAATGAAATTACTATTGGTATTGTTGATTTCTCTGGAATAATTTGGTCAGAACATCCGCGATTTTCCATTAAAACACCTGCTACTGCGAGATAATGGGTAATTTTTTTTAATACAACATAATGATGAAACAGTCCGATGATCCACCTGATGTTAAGTGGTATCTCGGACTACCTCACGGAGCACGTCCACGACGTGCCCTGTGATGCATTGCACTGCGCCTATCACACAGGCATAAAGCTGTTAAGTCTCAATGTGCCTGTAATAACGCCGGCACCCATACCCTTCAAACTGGAACACAACAATGCGAGCATCACTGCTTGGCGGCAGAAATAGGTACAGTGATAGTACTTCCCCGGGCGAGCTCTTTCACAAAGAGCTCTACTACTACTAAAGTAGCTATAAAACATAAAATAGCTATAAAACTGCACTAAAATCTAGTAACCGACGTTTTCGAAATGGGAATGTTGTATTCAGTTGTTTACCTCTGACTACCTTAATTGCCTATTAGCCGCAGGAAAGTTTTCACAAACACAAACAATTGTTTTTTCATGTGGTATGGTAAACGGTGGAATATGTAGATGGTCAACATAAAACCCATCATCATCATCTTTCTGCCCAATTTCTACATTATGTGGGGTCAGTATTGTTAGCAACGACCACATTGTCTTGTTTGGAATTTACTAGAACCTGCCAGATGTGAACAATATTGTGTTTACAGGAATCTTTCCTATCTTTTAAGAATTGTTTTAAAGATAATAAGTTGCAGGTTTATAGCTAGGGTAAATTAGAAAGCGTGTATTGTACTTATAGATTTTTAAAGCACAGCTGGCCTAAACATATTTAAAAACAATAGAGAAATAGGAAACAACAGAAAAATAGGAAACAATAAGAACAGGGTATCGTAAAGACATAAAATTACGGCCCCAATAGCGAAACCATGGGAACGTACCCCGAAGGGTCAAGAATGTTCCAGAAAAGCTAGGTAGAATTACTATTGTTAAGATTTGTTTATAAACCGGGGTGCTCGCCCAGAAAAGTAGTAGTCTTGTAGCAGCCTTGTCATGAACAGTGCGAACGACGAGCACCCCCCGACAAGAGAACTTGAATAAAGGAACAAGTACCGGCAGATCATCGAGTTATTATTTGGGAACTCACTCCTCCATCCAGCACCCCCCCGACGTGTATTGGAGAGGCTGCCGCACCGTCGAACGACCGATCGAACCCCGCGCGCCTCACCGCATACGCACGTCAGAACAACACGCGCATACAGTTTAATGGTCCTTCGAGCCGGATAGAAGAGTGAAGATGCCGAGTGTCAGATCAAGATCGCCAGTACCCTCCAGATCGGAGGAGGGGGATTCGACGGGCGCTACCACTACCGAGTGGTCTCTGAGAACGCCGATATTGATAGAGACCGGAGAAACAATGGCATCCGCCGAAACGTCCACTGGGACATCCGCCGAGACGTCTACCTCGCGCCACACCATCGCCGCCACCGGTAGCGCCGCCCTAGGGCCCGCTTTCCCGGCGCAAAGGAGGGTTACTCGCGCCGCATCAGCAGCGGCCACCACTGCCCCCCCTCCCCCGAGTACCACGTCCGAGTCGACATTCGCCCAGACCCGCGCGTTACGGCAAGTACCCCCGCGCACGATCCCGTCTGAGACCACGCCCGCGAGCGCGCGCCTTGCTCCCGTGATTGAACCTCTGGCTCAGGCAAAAATGAAAAGAGGAACCAAGAAGATTCTGAAGAACATTGGAGGAAGACCTGTCGCCCCACCGCTCACGTCTTCGGATACATTGGTTCCACCAGCGCGGGAGGATGCAAGATCGACCAATTCGTCGAAACGAATGGAACTCGAAGCCCTGCGAGAGCTTCAGAAGAGGCAACTGGAGGTTGCCCAGACTGCTGCTGCCCTTGCTCAGACGGAACGGGAGTTGACCCAATATCTGTCGGAAGAGGAAGTCGAAGAGTATGAACATGAGAAATCGACTCACGTGGAGCATTGGGTAGCGCAGACCGCCACGTATGAAATGACTGAGGACAAACCACAGAGCTCTCAGACACAGAAGTCCGATATTAAAGAACTCGCCGACGCTATAATAAGCGCTACCAGAACGGTACAGCCCATCATGACCGCGTCACTGAAGATGTGGGATTTGCCAGATTTTAATGGGGCACATGAGGAGTGGCTGCCTTTTAAAAGGGCATATGAAGATAGTTCGGCGCTGTGCACAGTAGTGCACAACATGGCTCGCCTCAGGAAAGCGGTAAAGGGAACGGCGAAGGAGGCAGTTAGAAGCCTAATGTTCGTGGCCTCTGACCCCAAGGAAATCATTGATGCGTTGGAACGAAGATTTGGAAGACCGGAACAGTTAGTGCTGGCAGAAATACAAAAGATCAAGGAGCTTCCACGAGTGGGAAATACTCCGCGGGACATTTGCGTTTTCTCGAGTCGTGTGAGTAACGCAGTGACAACAATAAATGCCCTGAATAAGCCGCACTACCTGTACTCACCGGAAATGAGCCGAAGCATCATCGAAAAGTTAACGCCCATACTTCGGTATCGTTGGCTTGATTTCAGCGCGCGCACCGGTGATGAAGAGCCAGAACTGATGAAAATGAAAAAGTTCCTCGAAGCAGAAGCAGAACTAAACGGAAAGATTGCGCCCCCGGAAACGATAAAAAAGAAATACGAGACCACTAGACATCCGGTGCACGCAGCGCAAGAAGATGAAGAAGAGGATCAGATGTACACAGTTGCCACGACCTCTGAGAGATACAAAAGATTCTGCGTTCAATGCGAGGGGGAACATTGGCTCACCGAGTGCAAGAATTTCAAGAAAGCAACTACGAATGAAAAATGGACAGTGGCAAAAGAAAAACGACTTTGTTTTAGATGCCTGCGTCGACGCCACCAGAGAACGAGCTGCAGGGCCCAAGCCTGCAAGAAATGTGAGAGACCGCATCACACCATGCTGCACTCGGAGCCTCGAGAACCGGCACCAGCTACGCAGCACGAGGAGTCCCCGACTTCGAATTGCCTTCAGATAAATGAATGTGAAGAAGCGAAGAACATAGTGAAATCCGTTTACGCGACAGCAGATGGAGCTAAAGTCTACCTGAAGATGGTTTCGGTAGATGTGTATGGGCCGAAGGGATCAGCCCGCATCCTTGCACTGCTTGACGAAGGTTCAACGGTGTCTCTACTGGATGCTGGCATAGCTGCTCGCATTGGAGCCACTGGCAAGAAGGAGTCATTGATACTTGAGACCGTCGGTGGAAAAATCATCGAGAAAAAGGATTCTCAGAAGATGAATTTGAAAATCAAAGGGGCACACAGAAAGGACAAGCGGACTCTACAAGGCGTACGCACCGTGGAAGATTTGAAGCTGTCACCTCAAGAAGTCAGCAAGAAAGTCGTAGAAGAATGCAGCCACTTGAAAGATAAAATGAACGAGCTTTTGTACGAGAAAGAACGACCGGCCCTACTCATCGGTCAGGATAACTGGGACCTCATCATCACACGAAAGGTCCTGAAAGGAAAGCGGAACGAACCTGTAGCGTCACTAACCAGCCTGGGATGGGTGCTACACGGATATGGCTCGGGAGATGCTGCGCCAGTGAACTACTTAAATCACTGCCAAACAATGAACGACGAAGAGGAAATCGAGGAGACAATCGAACATCACTTTGATAAAGACTCCATCGAGATTGAGCAGCGACGAGCTAGAAACGACACCGATGAGAGAGCCCAAAAACAAACCGAAGAACTTCGTCAATGGGTAATGAACGCAAGCAACAAGGAAGAGGCACTGGCTAAAGTGAAAATGGAAGAAGCTTCAAAGAAAGATAGGCTGGGCAATGAAGAGAAATCACTCTGGATGAAACGGCTCGCCGGTCAGGTGAAATGGAACGAGGCAGTCAGCGAAGAACCGAGAAAACCGTGGGGTCAGTACGAAGATGACATAAAGATACTTCAAACGACGAGAATCCCTAGATGTCCTGCGCCATCAGCGAGAATAAACGGAGCAACGATCTACTGGTGGACTACGACTGCTGAAAAGGAGATCCACAATGCGCTGATGGCGGGGAAAGCCGAAGTGGCTTTTGAGGAGACCACTTATTTTCCTCGTCATGAAATACGGACAGAACTACGGGAAAGCGAACTGACTACCACGATTTCAGAAGAGTCAGACCAGAACATCACGCCTTTGGTCTTTTGGTCCAACTCAGCGACTGTACTGCGATGGATAAAGACCGACCTACGACGCAAGACGTTTGTCGGCCACCGGCTGGCAGCCAAGAACAACCCAGCTGACGACGCAACGAGGAACATGCCAAAGTGCTTCGACGGCAAGGCGAGGTGGTTCGCGGGACCCAAGTTCCTTTACCGGTCGAAATCTGACTGGTCGATGAAGATGATAGAAAAAGAAGATCTGGGTCTTGAAGAAAAGAAGAGAGCCACTTGTACAACGAACGGAACTGCCCAGCTACTGAGTCTGCCCAATCTTGGTGGGATCAGGAACTGGACACGCCTGCTGCCGATCACGGGAAGAGTATTCACGCTCATGGATATGTGCCACAGAGAGAAGATCACCAACAGCGTCGCCGGTAGAAAACCGAGCAAAGAAGAAAGAAAAAGATGGCTGCCGAATGAACCCAAATGTCCGAAGCTCATACCAAGCCATGAAGAATCGATGAAAGAAAAAATCGACGATACGAAAAATGAGAAGCCAGGCGAGAACTTAAGCCGGCTTGTGTGCATGGGTGCTGACATCTTTAGCCCCATGAACGTAATCATCATCGGCCGTGGAAGAAAAAAGCGCTGGGGCGCCCTTATCTGGTTGAACGCAAGGGTAGCCCACTTGGAGCAGGCTGCATCGCAGAGCACCGGCACCGCGATTAAAGCGCTAAGAAAAATAGCCATCAATGTTTGGAGCAATTGGATGAGAGAACGTTTTCCTGCCCTCGTGACCCGAAAAACAGAAGGCCGGGAAACAGCACAGTTCGAGAAGGGCGACGTCGTGATCATCGCAGGTTCCTTGCTCCTGCAGAGCACATGGCCGCATGGAGTAATCGAGGACGCACTCCAAGGACCCGACGGGAGGACCCGCATGAACGTGCTACCCAAAGGACGACTGAAAGAAAAACCGGAATCAAGACTCATCCGCACGGTATCGAAGGAGTCGTTGCTGCCGAAGAATGGAGTGCACGGAACACCGCGCACTGGCGGGGAAATTGTTAGCAACGACCACATTGTCTTGTTTGGAATTTACTAGAACCTGCCAGATGTGAACAATATTGTGTTTACAGGAATCTTTCCTATCTTTTAAGAATTGTTTTAAAGATAATAAGTTGCAGGTTTATAGCTAGGGTAAATTAGAAAGCGTGTATTGTACTTATAGATTTTTAAAGCACAGCTGGCCTAAACATATTTAAAAACAATAGAGAAATAGGAAACAACAGAAAAATAGGAAACAATAAGAACAGGGTATCGTAAAGACATAAAATTACGGCCCCAATAGCGAAACCATGGGAACGTACCCCGAAGGGTCAAGAATGTTCCAGAAAAGCTAGGTAGAATTACTATTGTTAAGATTTGTTTATAAACCGGGGTGCTCGCCCAGAAAAGTAGTAGTCTTGTAGCAGCCTTGTCATGAACAGTGCGAACGACGAGCACCCCCCGACAAGAGAACTTGAATAAAGGAACAAGTACCGGCAGATCATCGAGTTATTATTTGGGAACTCACTCCTCCATCCAGCACCCCCCCGACGTGTATTGGAGAGGCCGCCGCACCGTCGAACGACCGATCGAACCCCGCGCGCCTCACCGCATACGCACGTCAGAACAACACGCGCATACAAGTATTTTGCACTGCGTTCACACAGATTTTAATACTGATTCGCGGTATGAACGACTCTTCTACTTTTCGTTAGATGTAGCTAACCCAGAAAAGGCAGACACAACGGCCTGGTGAGTGGATATCATTTTCCCCCTGTTTCATGTCACTACTACTGAAAGTATTCAGGTTGTTCAATAGGTACCTACTTCAAAAGGATGAAACTAGGTATATTTTTTTATCAAGTTCAAACAATTAAGTGTTATATAAACGTCGTCGTGAGCCATGTAGTCTATAGCTTTCGTAGATCTATGGTTACATTATCTGTTCAATCCACTTTCATTAATATGTACCTCCTAGGTAGTATTGTTAAGGCTCTGATGCGTAATAATAAGTGTTTATGATAGCACCTTATTAGTCGCGCCAACACTGACCAAGTTGTCATACAGCGCGTAAAGTCCTTCTTTCTAGTAAGTACCTTGTGTAATTAACTAAGACCTAATTATGTTTACTAAGCGACCGTCGTCATCAATTTGCAAACAATGGAAAGTCCGAGGGCACTTAATGCTAGATCAACAAATTGCGCTATGATTCACAAATTATTTATCAAAATTGAATAATTCATTTTCAAAGTATTTAATAAAAATAATATTTGTTACGCAGCGTACCTATTTCATTGAAATGGGTTAGAGAGAAGAAATAATCGGTAAAAAGTAGTAATAAGGAGATCGGGAGATACTTAGTATAAATGTTTATGACAGCAATTTGTCCAGAATTCATCTTCCAAGGATGGAGCCACAATATCTATTCACTGTTCTTTATTGTACAAAGTAAAAAGTATAATAAACAATTGTATAAAAAGTTTTCTGTTAGTAAAACAAAGGTCTTACCTTAGCTGTTTAAGATCCTTGTTAAAATGAGATGAAGCTTGCCATTAATAATAACAAGCGGCTTGTTAAAAATCCAGTCGTTTTAACCCAATATTTTAAACACCAACTATTACAGAAATTAGAGCTCACACATATTGTTTTTTTTCAATATGTATGCTTAGTACGAGTACTTGGGTAGGCCTAGGTTACACTAGCTTTAGTACGAAACTGATCCTCACTTCCTAGTAAGGTGCCACCACCTCCACCACAAGACAGTGTCCACTTTCTTTTATAAATACTTCTCAAGATACGGCGAATTATTCTTTATTCTGTGGTAGTAGTGAGGAAAATCTTTTAGCTTGCCGACCGTTTACATATTAACATAGTCTTACGTAAAGAAGACGTAATCAGAGTTTCGGCAACAAAAATAAACGGATTTAGCTGGCGTCTTGAGCACATGTCTTACTGATGAAGGTTTTGTATGAAGTGCAAAACATTCTTGTAAAATTCAAGCTATATTGAACTAAATTCGACTTTTTTTTAAGTTTTTCATAAATAAAAGGTATCAAAGTATTTTTGTTTGCTTTCATGTGGCTAACAAAAAGTTAACAGTACGAACCCGTTAGACGTAAAAAGTCCAACCTCTTTATCAGGGACCAAAAGACCCCATTTTTAATTGTATGTACCTATAGGTACCTAGCTTTTGTGCCAAAATAAACATTCATTTGTTTCATTTTTTTTATCCCCCGTGGCACAACTGCTTGGCATAACCAGTAGTTAAATCATTATTCTCAAAAAATACTCTCAAAACTAGGTACCCAGTCTTTAAAAAGGAATTATTACTTATGTCACATAGTAATTTGCTAAACGATTTTGTGTACCGAATGAATAACTTTCATATAAATCATTCGCTTTAGTATAATATATTAGGTATCTACTCACTGCGATCCTGATTAGTTGGTATATGGCACCAAACTCAACGTTATCATTCAGAACGCATTTCGGAAACCAGTATGTTGGCTTTCAAAGGAGTCGTTTGTATTTGCGTCACGTTGATATGTCGTTTAGTTAATAATGTATGTGTTTTTACTTATAACTTTAATAATAAGCCTTTCACATCAATAAGGCTTATTGAGAGCGGGTTATACTGAAACAACGCAAAATTATTTAGGTTTTACTTTCAACAACTTTGCTCATTCTAACGTCAATTAATTTTTAGCTCTCTAAGCATTGATCTAGAATGGATCAATGGAACTGAGTGAACTTCTAGGTATTATGATTTCTACCTTAACCTAGTTCCATAAGCTATCGCTACGTTTCAACAATAGAATTTATTTTAATTAAGTTTTTTGTAAGCATAATTGTCGATTGTTTCATAAAATGATTATTGAAGTATATAAAGTAGGGACATCTCTGTTTCAAAGATTTTAGTCATCTCTCTTATAACAAAATGTCGTGTTTTCAGGTAAAGTTCTATTTATAAAATAACTTTATCGTTTTGTGAACGTTATCATGACTAAATAGTGTATTTTTTTAGATCCTGGTGGTTTTCGTAATTGCACAGTGCTATGGTCACTCTATACATCGACTAAAAGCTTTTAGTGTAGAACATAATGACAAGCCTTACATCCAGAGAAAATGGACATCGTTTGCCGAAATACACAAAAAAAGAGTGATACAGAAACGCGAACTAGAAAGTGGTATAATTCCACCGACAGAAGAAAAACTACCTGCACCAGTCGTAGAGGCTATTAAAGAGCAGGTGAATGTGGAAGCAAAGCCTTTCTTAGTGCCTGGCTTGAACAGAATTCCTTTAACGAGGAGTGTCGAACCGCTGAATACGAATATCCAAAAAAATCTACCTCCTGAAGTATATACATCTCAGATACAAACAAATGTCGTGTCACAGGGAATCAGTGAAATCTACGGAAGTCTACCACCACGGCCAGAGCCCATTCCTGCTGAACCCATTGTTGCTCCAGTTATAGTCCCTCCCAACAACCCTACGGTTCCACCTCCCCCGGTTCAAACTGCCGAAGAGGTACCACCACCAGTACTATTTGACAGGACTAGAATGAGACAGTATGTTGTTTACGCTGGTGATGTGATTTTGAAGTATTTATCTCAGTTCTTCAATCGTGCTCGGCTTACTTATAATCGTTTCACAAGTCCCCCGCCGCCGAACCCTGTGTTTGAAAATTGAGAGTTCAATATACCTAAAGTACTATATAATAACCTAGTGTATATTATTTTGTAATATCATCTCTTTTAGTACATTTCTAATCTAATAACGAGTGTGATTCCAATACTCCCTTTTTTTTCATGTCATTATACCTCTTAATTTTAATAAAATATCGTTATGCATATATTTTTCATGTATTTACTTAATTATTATTAATGTATATAGTTATTGTTTTGATCAATAAAATTGCCTCTTTGATTACTACGTAAAAAAAATTATTATCACAGGTTTGTACCTATATTTTTTACTTACATAATTAATCCAGTGTTTAAAACTATTAGTCAATTTATTGTTCACTATTATAAGGCCAGCACCAACCGGGATCAGTTGCCATAACAGATGAATATTGGATCAGATGCCAGAAATATTTTGGTAGGTATTTTATTTTGGAACCGGATGCTAGGATCCGATTACAAAACAATTCAGGTTCGGTTTTTATTTCATTCTGATCCTTTGGATCAGATGCCATAGACCCGTTTTTACCGTCGGTTATCTACGAAGAAAAAAATTCCTTTTAACGAACCAGTTATCTCAGAGGAATCTTTTTTCTTAACAGATAACCGTGGTTATCTACGAGGAAAAAAAAATCTTTGAACTTACCAGTTATCTCAGAGGAAAAAAATTCTTCACAGATAACCAGTTACCTAATCTTGGTTATCTGTCAGGAACAAGCCATATTGTACCTATGCAAAACATCTAAGTTTAACTTCAGTCGGAATTTACTTTTCTGTGACTATCTTTTACCTTCCCAATTCTACTCTTAGTTTTAACTCACAACAAAAAAGTAGGTATAGCGAGCTATTACTAAAAAAATGTTTTACTGGAAATATGAGAAAAAAAATAACAAAACCCAATACATAAGTAAACTCATATTTATTTAGGTAAATGAACGTTACCTATACACATTTGAAAACTCATAGTCCGTTTTCATGCCGATTCGTTTTTAGAAGCGCCGACCGCCTCCATATCAACCCCGACCACCTCCTCGGTTGCCACCCCCGAAACCTCCTCGGTTGCCACCCCCAAAACCTCCTCGGTTGCCACCCCCGAAACCACCCTGGTTACCTCCGAAGTTTCCCTGGCGGCCACCACCAAAGCCTCGGCCTCCTTGACCATAGTTGTTGGCGAAGGCCATGGCGATCAGAGCTAGGACCACTCCGAGGATGAACAAAGTCTGAAAACAAACAAAACATAAGATTCTGACAATAACATATCTTAATACCTACCACTTACGAACATCAACAGCAGAGGCGATGCTGATGCTCTGTCGACCTTATAACTTTGAAATACAGAAATATGTTTTGCTACCAACTACTTAGTTTAAAAGAAATTGTTACATACCTTGATAGAAGCCATGGTTACTAGAGTACGTTGCGTTTAACTGTCCCCACTTCAACACATCTAGGGCTTTATATACTTCCTAGTAAATTCAAATTTATTCGTAATTTTCCAAGACTCTGTACCTAGTGATAATTAACACGGCACACATCACCATTTGTGTCCACAATATTTTAAGTTCGATAAACACCAATTGACCAAACATCCTCCAGAGGTTCTACAAGTGGAAATTTAAGTGGATATTTTTGCGAATAATTCTTCCAATGCTGGACATAAGTCTTCTCCATATAGATTTCTAACGAATAATAATTCTGAGCCCTCTCTATCCACTAGTTTCCTAATTTATCTAATAAATAGTGGAGACGTAAATATTTAATTAAGTACCTACCTAGATAGTTTTTATCTGTAAGGTTAAATCTAAGTTTATAAGAAATAAGAAATAAATAATAATAATTAACAATATCACGTCCTACGTTTCGCCCTTTGAAGAACCTTTGCTCACCATCAGCCCATCAGAGTTCTGCGAGCTATATGGCCTACTCATGTTTGTAATACCCATTAGCAAATAATTTATCAACGGATTGTTCTAATCCTTGGAGTTTTTCAGCTTCTCATTCCCTTCTCCTCTGTCGATTTCTAATTACTGAGGGTCGCAAACTCACTATCATATCATCCTCTTCCTCTTGTGGTCTCGATATGACATTCCACAAAGTAAGATGGATCATGGTTGGTATCGACGCCAGTTTTTCAGTACGTTTTTTTTTAATCAATCAAAACCATACTTCGTTATAATAATCATCATCCACAGTCCGACTTCATCCACTGCTGAGTATTGACCTCTCTATGTTCTCTCCATGGTCCTATGTTAGTCTCATTCAGACGTACACGTTAGCTGCGGCACCAATTTTTGCATACTTTCCGTTCCTGCGGCACGAGGTATAATCGGCCCGTACCGTGACCAGACGTTAGGGCGACACGCGGTCTATTAGACCCCACCTTCTTTTACAGACTAAAATCCATTTTCTGGCGCGAAATCAAAGATAAATGAGAATTTTGGTCCTTATTGATATAGACAGTGAATTGATGAACCCTAATCCACCGTCGCCCCGGGATCTGATGGCTAGTTTAGGAATTATTAGCAAAACAAAATATGGGATCTTATACACCTCGTAACGCACTGAAATAGGGCAAATTTTCGCTGCGATTAGTGATGGGAAAAATAATATCGACTTTTTAAACTGTCTTAACTACGCAACGACTTGACCGATTTTGATCAATTATATCTCATTAGATCGTTTTAAGGGCAAAACCTGGCAAAACAACACAAAGCTATCAAAGGATACATTTTTTTTTAAATAATCTAAATTGTGCTTGAAGGCGCCATACAGAAAAAAAAACCGGCCAAGTGCGAGTCGGACTCGCGCACGAAGCGTTCCATTCTATACCATTAAGAGGCACCTATTACAGACTTATTATTGGAAAATAATGGATTACGGTTTATGCATAAGGTTTATCTTTCTATTTGTATATGAAAAATCTTAATGCGGTTCACAGAATAGAAAAAAAAGGCAACCAGAAGTAGACGTAGTAGTAGACGTGCTCTCCAATCGACGTGATGCACAACACTGGTCGCGGGAAGCTCGCGTTGAGTGCGGTACGAGGTCAGGGGGGATATGGGACGTTTTAGCCTCGTTCCGCACTGCATTAAAATTATATTAATTCAGTGCGGCACGAGGCCTAAGACATCCGGTACCAAGGTAGGTACACCACCGAGTCCGGAACCATTAGTGATCTCAAATATATATTTATCTCTTTCCTACACTGGACCAAACCAAAGCTATGCCATTCGCACGACAGAGAAATTCACTTTTTTGCTTGCCGCACCACAGGGAAGTTGCATCAGGGGTGATTTAGGCCTCGCTTCGCACTTAACGTGTTAACTAACTTTATCAAAAGTTTTCATGGAATTGTCAAATAAATAAAATGATTGAGAATCGATTCAGTATTAGGTGACAAAAGGTTTAGCATCTCAGTCCGATGAACACCTAGCAACAAAAAAATTATCAAGGTGACCAGAGGTGATTTCAAGGTTACGTACCACAAGGGTCTTTTTCACAATAATAAGGTAAAAGTTAACCTATATTATTGGGACATGTTACCATCCTATTTCATTTTTGTTAACTTTAGGTGAGAACTATCGTGTGCAATTTTTAATTGCGGTCATAACATCATTGAATTATTCCGATGTCGCGATGGTAAGCAGTAGTAGATGGTGCAGCGCATACTGTACCTAAATATGAGTTTTTCCACCCCTATTTTGACAGTGATGCCCATATTCTGTTACTTTGACCTGAAATAATCCTCGCCTCGGTTCGACCTTGAAAACGTGCTTTGTCATTTTGACAACTAAACCTACCGAAAGTACGATTTCAGTATTTCTTTACGAGTTTTTATGTCGCTTAGATTATAATCATTTCTGCACAAGAATCGCCAACGAATTCTGGAGCAAAGACAGCGTTTAGGCGAATGTAACCTATTTATGGACTTAGGTGTGGCTTGTGCAGAGTGGCAGGCATCAACTGGATAAGGAGGAGAGGATGGCCAGCGTTGACTGCAAAATATTTTACAACAAAATGGTGAATAGGTAACTTTATTGTTTTAAAAAATAATCACATAGAGAAAAATTATGATAATAATACATCTTTTTTAAATGTTTTACTAAAGTTTTACCTTTGCCATTTAACTTTTAAAAACAGGAGTATATGCCTCTTTAGTTTCCTTTTTAATGTAACCGTTATACGAACCGTATGGAGCTTGGTATATCGGAGCTACATTGTATCCATACGGGCTGGTGTACAGCCCCGTCATGTAAGGTACCGGCAGGTACGGGCTTGCGTAAATCCCTCCGTGGTAGTACAACTTGTCATCTTTTGGGTCCTTCTTGATTGGCTTCAGGCGGTCATAGGGTCCAATAACTGGGTGCCATGATTGACCACTATGACAAGGCTCTTTCTCTTTTATTTTATCGTCATCCTTGTCTTTCTCGTATGCGTGGGACTTTAAAATCAGCACTCCTAAAATCAGTGCAAGATACATGATTTAGCGAATGGTAGGAAACGAATGGTGTGTAAAAAAAGAACCTTTTAAATATAACCCTTTTAAAATAATGGCTTGCAATTAGGGTTATCAGTGCAAAAGTAAATAACAGAAGACACTTTGCCTGCTGAAGTGTAAAATTACTGCCTATACGTTGAAATTCCCTGCCCTTGTCCGTATTTTACATACTTTGTTGTAGCAATGCTAGATATTCTGTGGTTGTAGATAGGTATTGTAGTGTTTTTATATATGTAATGTATTTATTATTATTTCTATCTTCTATTCGGCTGCAAACAACAAAATTTTAGGCTAACTGATTAACCTAGGACCTTTTTCAGATGAGTGGATACTTTTTACCTAGGTGGTGAAGACTCATTTGAAATTGGAATTCAGGGAAGTTCTGTCAAGATGGAAAGTAAACAGGGCCGTCAGTCGACTCCGGGTTTTTGTTGTGAATAATCAGAAAAGAAAGTGGATACTCTTGTGGTTCAGGGAATCTTCTGAAAACCCCTGGTAATATGTACTAAAAACCTGAACCCAACGCTTAAACCTAGAAAACCACTTAAAGCCCTAAAAGTCCACAGAAGCAGTTTGACTTCCACCAGCTCATCCCCAAGAAAGAGAGCGAGATTGGGAGTGCAGAGCGGGTGTAAGACACCGCACCCTATCTACCACATCCAGGATTGGCCCCTTCTTCAACTGCGTGCTGGTCATCTCTTGACTTTTCTCCGGCAGCATATTGGTATCCTCTTTTTCCTCTCCCCTCAACAAACCTCTTCACCACCGCTACCTCATACAATAGTGATCAGTGACTGTGATAGTTCTAAATTAGGGACTGGTAATATTAAAATTTTATAATTAAATCTGTATATACCCCACCACCTACCACTTTTCTTTATTAGGGTTCTTCCATAATTAGGATAGGTAGGTCTCTCTTTCTAAATTATAACTTGTGATGTTCAGTGGACCTCAATTGGCCCTGTAACGTTACAGTATAAAGAGAAATACCTACGCCCGAATGCTGAAAC
Source organism: Gandaritis pyraliata (assembly GCA_947859175.1). Taxonomy (NCBI): domain Eukaryota; kingdom Metazoa; phylum Arthropoda; class Insecta; order Lepidoptera; family Geometridae; genus Gandaritis; species Gandaritis pyraliata. The sequence goes on from OX401868.1 coordinate 4,247,653, forward strand.
GATACTTGAATTAAATTATTGCCATCTCTTAATTCTTTTACTTTAATCTTTAAATCTAAATCTTTAATCTTCTTAATTCTTAAATCTCTTACGATGATTAACGTAAAACAGAGGCAGGACCTTTTTAATGGTGTTTCAGTATTCGGGCGTAGAGACTTTCTCTGCAAAGTGGTTTTTTTAAAGAAAAAAAATGAGTCTTCATCTTATCAAAATAGAGAGTTGTCAATTCCTCAACCGTTGCATTTATGGTGAATCTAGAGTTCTTACTTATTAATACTTTTCAGACAAACTGTGCAGATTATTGTTTACATAAAGAGTTTTTTAAAAGCGCTGTCTAATTATTGTTGTTATAAACATGCTAAAAGACTTGGGAATTCCACAACTTACTCTGAAAATGTAAAACTGTAAAAGTAGGTACCTAAGTTAATAATCGCATTGGAAAGTGAAGCCGTTGTGGTCGATCTCTAAGTTTGAAATGAAATGAAATGAAATAGGACTCCCGTTTCCGCAGTTAAGCTCAAAATTTGGCCCATTATGCGTGGGGGGTGTTCTGGCTAGGAGTGTAGCCAGTCTAACTCCTCCCAAAAGCACAGAAGCTTCCTGGGGGCTTCGCACGCTTGGAGGAGTGACCTAGGGTTGTTTAGGATTTCTGTTTGTTGTGTTGCTACGCCCTCACATTCCAGGATTGCATGGGCAGCTGATTCTTCTTCGGTAAGACAGCCTCTGCAGAGTGGACTGTCTTTGATCTCTAAGTTTATTATCTGCTCTGCTAAAGTATACTCATCCTATATTTTTCGGGGTATCATAGCTACATACAAATTCTTCCCCAGCTCTCAGTCTTATATTCTCTGAGAAAACAAATGAAGGAAGATTTATTTTACTTTGCATATTGCATCCCCAAGTTTTATCTCAGGTTTATTAACTGTGATGTAATACCATTCAGGAAAGTGTGGTGTGTTACGATGATTTATAAAAAACGAATGGTAAGGTAAGTAGCTAAACATTACTAAAATCTTGACTGCCTGTGTAAGTGCAAAAAGGTTGGTCGATAATTGCAAAACAAAATATAATATTTATATTTCATTTATTTTTTCTTCAAAAAAAAAAAAATAATGATGTGATTCACTTTATTGTTTCTACATGGTAGTTCAATCACCGACGCCTATTTAGGCTTGGAGAAAAAGTTGAAGACTTGGGGCCAGGATCCGAAAGAATTGGGTACGTACGAGAACCACTTGTCTGGTTGTATCATCGAGAACGGGTTATCGGTCCCTGTGCTTTCTGTGGTCTCTTTTTCTTCTTTCGGAGGTTCTGTCGGCTTTGAGTACTCTGTCTCAGTAGGGTTTGCATCAGCACGTTTTATTCTTGCGCACTGGATGGTGCTAATAAGACAGAGCGCAAGGATGAGATTTTTTAGATGCATCTGAAAATATTAGGAGATATAATCGATCTAGGTAACAGAAATCAATAAAACAAACTACTCAAATAAAAAAAAATGTTCTCAAATAGTTCTTTCTTTGCAAATAAGTCAATACAGCGTAATAGAAACTTTTTTTTTGTAAATCGGACTGGCGCAGCGGCGCATGTATAAGACAGCAGGCCTGGAAATGTATTACATAGGTACATATAAGCAAGCGCCATCTTATTGTGCTATGATGATTTTAGAAGGTGGTTATTTTTTGCCATTGGTTCTAGAAATACTTTTTTGTTCCATAAAATAAAAGTTTTTCAAACACAATACTGTCTTACCTTTCTTGGTTTCTTCAAAAAAATTATATGAATTCCGTTTCTCCGACATCAGAATTTATACAAAAAATTTGATAAGTACTTAGGTGCCTATCTATTTTTACACTGCAATAATTCAGGGCAAATAATTGGCATCACTGATAATCCTAAATTACTTTTAGTACCGGTAGGGCGAGGTAATAAAGAGTTATCTGGCCTTACGATTTCCTGCGTGGAATTGCTCTACTTACTAACTTTTCCAAGAAAACATATCACATACTTATAAGGTAAAACAATAGGCATGCAGAACTGCTAAATATCATTATTAAATAGGGGAAACTAGCAATTTTTATTAACCTCTCTAAGGAAAATTTACAAAGAAAACTACGGGTAATTTGTAAATAATAGAAGCAGATTAAACGTACCTCACTATTTGAACGTTCAAAACTTTATACTTAGTAGTGTTTGTGATGATCACTTTTTCAAAGTTTGAGGTTTGGTAGGTATACCTACTTATTGCTTATCGTATAAAGTTCCTTCTTACTTCTAAGCATAGTAAAACAAAAGTTGCAGGTTTGTTCTAAAACTTTATCATATCATATTTAGGTAGGTACAAATAATGATGTTGACTGTTCTTCTATCTTCATATTTAGTTTTTTTTAATGATATAACTAGTATATTTGTCTATAAGAAAAGTGCTAGTAACTGTGATTTTCAAGTTTTAGCTGCCGTGTGAAAATAGTTTTAACCCTATAGTAGAGTTAAGTAATAAAAAAAAATCGAGCTATCTGAACTGTTGATCATAGATTTTAAGATGCAGATAGGCCACGTAACTACGTACGTGATTTCTGAGCCAATCGATGAATAAAAACAGCTTGTATGCAGAGTCGTCAGAATATTTGTGCATTTCTTTGTAATTTTCGGCTGAGTTATGAACAAATTAGTGACATCAATATTTTTGGTAAAGTTTTAGTTTCCACTGACTTGTATTTTTGCAGTTTTTGCTATTTGCGATTTACCTTCTCTATCACTAAAATCTAGCTCTACAATTTTGTTTTTGAGTCTCTACCATCCTCAAATCTAAATAAATACTTATAAAATAATATAAATAAATAATTTTCTGTCTTTCTTTCTTTCTAAATGAAACTTCTTATGCTTGTTTCTTATGCTTGGGTACCAGACTATTGCTAGTATCTAGCCTAGATTGAAGTTTAATTTGTCATTTATATTTAAGTAGGTACACTTGAGTTGACAGGCGTCACAGCTCAGTCGGTAATATCTCTGCCTTCCCTGCTGTGGGTCGTGGGTTCGATCCCCACCAAGAACAAACTTTTGCGTGTGGCAAATAATGTTTGTTCTATGTCTGGGTGTTACTATGTATTATAAGTATGTTGTTACAAAAAAAGTATTCTATCAGCATCTAGTTCCCATATTACAAGCTTTGCTTAGTTTGGGACTAGAGGGCGCCGTGTGAAATGTCCATGAATATTTGTTTATAAAGTTTGTACCTATTCATTATGTATTCAAGCACTGATTGCGCGTATATTAGGCAAGATTTTTTGTACCCTACGAGTAAGAACAGCCTAAGAACTCATTTGACAATACTTATTTATATTCTTTATCTTGTTTTTTTCAGGTTATATTCATACATTCACTGATACCAGTAGAGGCAACAAGAGAACGATGGAAAAGAGACACGATGAGAAACTTCGTTGACACCATGAAAGATTTGGGAAACAAAGTGGTGGTGACCGTGCAGAACGCTGGCTCTGGGATGAAATCGCTGATGAGTAAGGCTGGAAGGTGGTTCCAGGACAACTTTTATGCGTAGGTCGACGTCTGTGTTTCCAAACACTTACAATTTAGATGTTTTCAAGACGAGAGTGAATAGGTTTCTTATAGGTAAATGTGCTACATCGTCGACCGCAGTGGTCAAACGTTTGGCTATAATGTATAAAAAAGGACTTATAGAAGGAATTGAAAAGCTTGGTGGTTAATCATTGTTTTCTAGCAAAACCTCATAGGTTAGAATATAATTTTCTGTATGTGGTAGGTTAGGTACCCACTCGTATTATAATTATTTAGTTTTTAGTACATATTTTATTTTTTTATTATATCCAGAAGAAGTCACTTGCTGGACATAACCACTCTCCCCAATATATTTTCATTTAGTAAGTAAGTATGTGATTTTTTGCATCGAACTATTTTTTTGCAATACTAAGGGCGGCTTGCACCAGAATCGCTAAACGCGTTTAACTCTTAAATAGTATTTAGCGAGTTGTCAAGTCATACAAATACGTCAGATTTAAATCGATTTAGCTGTTAAACACGTTTAGTGATTCTGGTGCAAGCCGCCCTTAGAGGTACATTTCGTACCTATCCTATAATGTGAAAAAATTCGTATGTAAATATGAGCAATAAGAAAAAATGAGCCGATTTCACTTGCATGGCTGAATTTGACGTAACCTAAGTATACCTACTTCGTACAGACCAAGCTAGTTACGATCATGAATTACCCAGTATGTCTAGTACCATGGAATGGACTAATAAAATATTAGTCTATCTATGCTAGCATGCTATATTTATCTAAATGCCTAAATCAATGAGAGATAGGTAAACATTTGACCACAAGATGTGGTTGACGGTATTAATATCATCTTTGGGCAAGTCATAATTAATCTGTGATCTAAGGACTTCACATCATCATGAAGAAAAACATAGCTGTGAAAGGGGTTCATATGTACATTGAGGATAAAAAGAAAAAAAAATTGTTTCTCAGACAAAATTAGTAGCTAAGATATGTACCGTATTTCATTTTGTACACAGGCGTGTTGGTTGGCTCAAGTGACATGTCGCGAAGCACATTTGAGAAACCATATTTATCACGAAACATAACGTCTGAATAAATATACGTACTTACATGCAGTTTATTCGTAAATTACCATTCTCAAATAATTTTAAAATTGAAATGGGTGATATTCAAAATTGGACATGCTTTTTTATCAAGTTAAAAACATTCTGGATTTAGCGCATGTGGTAAAATTGAGAGTTTTCTAAGCCTGGGCTTCGCGAACGAACATCAGCTACAAATAGTCTGCGTTTTTCACAATACACGCGCCCTTAAGTATGATATAACATTTCTCAGTATTACGCATTTAGCATCCTCTGTCAGCTCCGGCCCATTATTCAATTTAGGGATTTATTGGGGAGAGCCAAATTGTCGGATGCAGATGAGGTACCCTGTAAGACCCCGTCAAGTATACACAATTTGTATTTATGATAGGTACCTCAGAGGTAGGTAATACGCAGCAAGAAGCATACCAGCCCCTTAGAAAAGTTGACATATAACTAATCGAAATATATGGGAACCACATAATTAGCGTGACCAAGCAGTGGCTTTTTCTTCTCTTCTCAGGGTACCTCCACACTACTGAAGGTTGGCAGTCATTCTCAGAACAGAACATGCCTAAATGTATGTCGTAGACCTTATGTCGAGAAGCCATGTTCTTCGTCTACATACTCCTCTCTTGTAGCTTGCTCTACAGCTTGCTTAGCAGTGCCACCAACTCCTATCTCAACGATAAGTCTAATGATCATTGTTTGTGGTTAGGGCCTTATCACACTGGCGATTTGCGAGCGAGTTCAAAGCGAGGCGATTGCGCGGCGAGCACGCGGCGACTACGCCGCGGGCGCGCAGCGAGCTCGCGGCGTGCGATACGCGTTTTGCACAGTCAGTAAGAAAATGAAAATTAAGTCTTTGATACGACTGAAGTGGGGTGGGCGGCGCGGTCTGTTGTTGCGAGTGTACAAAATGGCGTCGGCGGCGTTTGTTATTAACGCGGCGAGCTCGCTGCGCGCCCGCGGCGTAGTCGCCGCGTGCTCGCCGCGCAATCGCCTCGCTTTGAACTCGCTCGCAAATCGCCAGTGTGATAAGGCCCTTAGATTACGGTATTGGTCTATCATATAGAGCTTCCTATACGGCAAGGCCTACATATACTGAAATGTTCACTGGATGCATGTTTGACAAGCCTAATGAATGACTATTATGATGTAATTATAATGTAAATTCATCGCGATTTTCTAGATCAATGTATGAAATAGTCGCCGCGTAGCGCTTATAACTTTAGATAACTTGCTAAACTTGACCGTCTAAAATGGTAACAACATACACGATCGCTGTCAATCGATAGTATCAACAAGCTGATAGTTTCAAAAACTTATGATATCGGAATTAGGCAGTCAAAGGGCAAAATTCAAACTAGCTAAGTGTGATTACTAATTTACAGCGTTGCAAACACTAATTTTTTTTCATTAGATCACTCGACCATTTCATTAAATAAATGGCTACATAATTGAAGGCAGTTCGACACCTATAAAACTTCATGTACATGATTTGATATGACTAGCATTTCTAATTCAAAAACATGTTTTTTTGATTGCAATTGTAGTGGCTAAATCGTAAACAAATGAAAGTTTCACGGTGGACAATAGTCACAGAGTGCTCTGCCCTTGCGCGTATTGTCCTGCAATTTGGTCTGCCTGTTTGATTACACGCATGCGTGATACAAATAAAGGCTTTCCTGTTGATCCTACGAGTCCAGTAGGGGATACCGATTCGTGCTGACCACACCTCTGTGGAAACAATCTGATTTATCGTAGTAGTTTACAAAGAAGGAGAATGGGATACCGGTTCTTGAGTTTACTGTTCATCGTGAGTATTGAACTGCTAACATTGATTTCAATTTGTGGAGTTCAAAAAACAAAATGCTATAATTTGTTCTTTCTTTTTTTCATTCGTTCTTTAGCCGTACTTTTTGCTAACGAGTTACTGGATTAGGTGCAACTCATTGAAAACCCGTTTATTTTCTGGGCTAATTAATATAAATGGTGCAGTTTTTTTATCGGTATACAGAGCTTTTTTTAATTGAGATTTAATTGTGATCGCTCTGGTAGATACTTATCAGCCTAACGCGAATAACTATTAATTTTCCTTATCAGTGTATGATTGCGATTGCGTTGGCAATGCCTTCGGAGTCCAACCGCGAGAGGCGTGACGTGATGGACTCCATGAAGAACGCGTGGGGTGACGTGGCGAAGACTTTGAGCGACGCCGGGGACGCGGTCGTCCACGTCTTCAAGCCAACAGAAAAGAGCACGCTTGACAAAATGGCAGACGGGATCAAAAGCCTCACGCAATAACCCGTTCTTACCACAATCGGTTACGTGATATCGACTGCATATAACTAGCTGATTTAAATGCCAGCACGATATCACAATATTATTTCGTGAAAAAATAACTAATTAATACTAACATCATTTAATAAGTGTTCAGTTTGTATTTAACTTACAAGGATTGTAATTGATACAAAGTAACATTGTTTATTTTTTAATTAAAAATATCCAAAAATGTAGTCAAATTGATTACGATATTACTCAGTGCATCTTTGTTCTAGAATTCTCGATTTGTACATAATCGTATCTTGCAAATTATTATGCAATGAGGTCGGTTATACATCGGAGTGGTACGGCGCGCGGCTGTCGACCTCATAAATTCCATCCTTATAGTAGGCTTCTACTCCATCTTTGAACTCGTCTATTAGCTTCTCTGTGCTCGGCGAGGTGGGCGCTGGACTCTCCGGGTAATCAGGCCTCCCTCCATACTCCTCATCGTGTTGTCTACGGTGGGACGGCAGAATCAAAACCCCTACCTTAAGCTCCTTCTCGACGTCAGCTTGATCCAAACACAGCAGTTGGTTCTTGTACCGTATATCCGATATAGTGTACTGATAGTATTCCGATTTATGTCGTTCCCTGATGAACATGCAGTAAGCTATCCACGCGACCACTATGCCAGCCTGCGGAAAATTGTGTCGTAAGTACTCTGAATGCATAATGGTGCAATATGAGAAATCTACTTACCAGAACCAGAGCGCAAATAAAGCCAGCGATGTACACACCCATATTTTATTGATTAATTTTAAAATGATGCAGAGACGAGTGTTGCAAACGAGTTAGATTGTAGCAGTCGTGGGGATCGGTCCAGATGTCGTAGTCAATTAGTGCCAGTCGGTACTTGGGGTATTTAGTGGATGATGTCATAAGGAATTCGAGGAGTCAAGATGAGTACTTGGTACAATGGGATCTATAGTCCAGAATCTGGGTGATAGGGTTCAATGGTTCAATATTAACGATTAATAAAGATTTTAGTTCGCGTGCACTGGATGGCGCGGGTACCTACTGTGCCATGGATTATTGCGCCAGTGAGGCAGATCTGTTGTGTCATTCATCACAGTGAACATAGCTTCAATCGAGCGTGTTGTGTTTGTATCCTTTCAATTGGACTGTGGGAAGGGATCTGTTTATTTGTAGCGGAAAATGGGTGACCTGTTTTATAAGCACAACTGCGTAATATTGACAGCGTTTCTGATGAAATAATACGCGAGACTTTTGGTTAGACTTATAATTTGATTTATTACGATAAAAATATTTGACATGACAAGTGAGATGGAACGCGGTTGATGCCGAAGGGGAAGTAGGTAGTTCCTACATAGTTTTCAGAGCAAGCGGATTGCTTGTACTTTTACGTCAGGTGATAGTTTGCGTTCATTCATATTCCATCATCCTCCTCTGGACGCAAACCCATTGCCTTGACGAACGTCTCGTGCTTTGGTCGATGTAGGCCTTTCGTCAAAGCATCAGCCACCATTTGTTGTGTGCTTTTGTAAAGAATGGAAACTTGTTTGCTGGCGACTTTTTCCCTCACAAAGTGGTAGCGGACATCAATGTGCTTGCTGCGGGCGTGGTACATGTCGTTACCTGAAATACTAATCGCACTTTGATTATCACAGTACATTGTAATCGGAGTACCTGATAAACTAGGCCAAAAATCTTCTTCTAATTGTTTAAGCCAGATAGCTTCTTGTATGGCTGTGGCCAGAGACATATATTCGGCCTCAGTGCTAGACAAAGCTATGGTCGGTTGTCTTTTTGAACACCAGCTAATGGCGGCACCCTGAAAAATAAACATGTATCCAGAGCAGGATCGTCTGTCCTCTGAATTTGTAGCCCAGTCGGCGTCGCAATAGCCAACTATATTGCCGCTGTTTCTCTTGAATACAAGTTTCTTTGAAATGGTTCCTTTTAGATATCGTAATATCCTTTTCAATGCGACCCAATGTTGAGCAGTAGGATTATTGTTATATCTACTTAGCATATTTACTGCATAAGCAATGTCTGGTCTGGTTCCTTGTGATAAATACAACAGACATCCAATCACTTCTTGGTATGGAATGTTCTTCATAACTTCTGCATCGTTTTCAGCCTTCTTCAGCTGTAAATTGGGCTCACACGGTGTGTAGACGGGATTGCAATCACTCATATTAAATCGGTTCAGTATTTTGTCTATGTAGTGTGATTGATCTAGTGAAATTTCATTCGTTCTCTGCACTATTCTGTAACCAATGCAGCATCTTGCTTTACCAAGGTCCTTCATTTTAAATTTTTCATTTAACCTTTTTTTCATCATTAGGGCAGTTTCATCATTGTTAAATAAATACAATAAATCATCGACGTAGACAGTGATGAATAAAATATCTTTCTCGTTGATTATTCTGTAGTATATGCAGGGATCTACTTTTGACCGCAGCATACCTATTTCAAGTAGAGCTGCATTTAATTTCTTGTTCCACTGCCTGCTTGCCTGCTTCAGGCCATACACAGATTTATTTAGACGACAGACCTTTGTACCATTTTCAAAATGTGGCGGTTGTGACACGTATATTTCTTCTTCAATATCGCCTTGTAAAAACGCCGTTACAGCGTCCATCTGGTGAATATTTAGGTTATATTTCACGGCTAAACCAATCACATATCTCATTGAAGAATAGCGTACGACTGGAGCATAGATTTCATGATAGTCTATACCTTTTTTCTGTTGAAATCCTTTGACAACTAGTCTTGCTTTATATCGTGTTACAATACCATTTTCATTTGATTTTGTTTTGAAAACCCATTTGCATGCTAACATCTTTTTGTTCTTGGGTAAGTCAACAAGTGTCCAGGTATTATTGCTCAATAATGATTGGTATTCTTCATTCATAGCCTCTACCCATTTTTCTGCCTTATCGCTATTTAAAGCTTCGGAAAGGCTTTGCGGGTCACTGTCCAGAATGCTCATGGTAGATTCTGCATTACACACCAAACCAGCAGGAGAAACTGTACCTGTATCATCATCATCATCTTCAGTGGGTACATCTATGATTTCATTTCTCCGAGTGGATCGAGTACTACTCACTTGTGTCTGGGTAACTCTTCCAGGTGAGTATGTAGAATCATCTGCATCAGTAAAATATTGAGATGACCAGCTTGAACTACTCTGTAATGTACAGTTAGAGTCATCACTCAAAATTTCAACAAACGGTTCATCATTCATGACATTTACAGGGCTATTCTCACACTCTTTGGACTCTTCTTCAGAAAAAGGTAAGTCAATCATTTTTGACAATGGTAAATAATTTTTTTCGGGACCATTACTATTATTTACTCTTGATTTATTCTCTTTATTGATCATGTTTTCTTTCGGTTCAGGTAGTGATTCAGTGACATTGTTGTCAATTTTATCTCTTTTTACGGTGGCTTCAAGGAATACAGCTTCTCTACTCGTGGTAGCCTTCTTACTCTTAGGGTCTATAAAACGGTAGCCCTTTATACCTTCACTGTATCCTACAAAAATCAGCTCGGTTGACTTCGGATCTAACTTTCGGCGATGTTCTTTGGGTACTAGCACCATAGCCCTGCAACCAAAAATTTTCATATGGCTTAAATCAGGCTTCTTTTTTGACCATACCTCTTCGGGGGTGATATCTGAGAGAGCTCTTGTCGGTGAACGGTTGATTATGTGCGCCGCTGTCACTACAGCTTCGCCCCAGTACTCCTTCTGTAATTGTGCATTTAAAATCATACATTTCGCCCGTTCAATAAGAGTTCTGTTCATCCTCTCACTCAGACCATTTTGTTCAGGTGTATATGGATTACTTAATTGGTGCAAAATCCCAAAGTTTTTAAAACATTTGTCAAAATTATGATTTTTATATTCTGTGCCATTGTCACTCCTGAATATTTTAATTTTTTTATCTAATTCATTTTCTACTCGGTTCTTGAATTCCAGAAATTTTGAAAATACCTCATCTTTACCTTTAATCGGATATACAAATACTTTTCGTGAAAAATCATCGATGAAAGTAACAAAGTACCTGGCACCTCCAATTGTAGCAGTTTGCATCGGTCCACATACATCGGAGTGGATAAGCTCTAGCAACTCAGTTGCCCGGGAGCCTTCATTTGGAAATGGCTGTCTTGTTTGCTTTCCTTCTATGCAACATATACAAGTTATGTTTTCTTTTGACGGCGACAATTTTACACCGGTTGTACAACATGGAATTTTCTTCACATCGGTAAAGTTTAAATGACCCATTCTTTGGTGCCATAAATAGGTGTCGGTTTCAATAACGGCTGACATGGCATGGACTCCATCATTGGTAACATTCAGTCTATACATATCATTTATAACATGTGCACTCGCTACATGATTTCCTGATTTATTTAATATTTTGCAACCATTATCGTTAAATTCAACTTTGCAACCACTTTTTATCATTTTGCTTACTGATATTAAATTAGTTGACAGCTCAGGTACATATAAAACATTTCTAACCTGTATTTCATTGCTTTTTCCTTGTGCATCAGGTACTCGGATGGTAACATTACCACAACTTTTCACACGGAGCACTTTGTTGTCAGCAATCCTTATATTGGTTACAGGTGGTGCAGCCTCATCGTCCAGCCAATCTCTGTGCATTGTCATGTGCATCGATGCACCGGAGTCAATGTACCAGTTGAGTGAGCCGTTGACTGTGGTTGCTGAAAAAGCCGCAATAAAACCATTATTTTTATCATCTGTTTTATTCTTTTTATGCCAACAATTCTTGCTAAGGTGCCCAAACTTATTACAATTAAAACATCTAGGCCCTTTTGATTTTTGTGGTTGTTGATTACTATGTTTAGACTGATTTTTAGAGTTTGAGTAAAGTGCACTTGTTTCGGTTGTTTTTATTTCCTGTAATAACTTTGTTTTTATAGAATCTGCACAGATTTTTACTCCGGAACTCTCCATAGCCATGATCATGGGCTTGTAATGATCCGGCAAGCCTGCCAGCATCAATGTTCCAAGCCACTCATCATCTACTTTGAAATTTATATTTCGCAAACGGTGTGCTGAGGACATTATTTTATTTACATAATCCTCTATGCTCATACTACTTTCCAAAGTTGTATTTATCAAATCTTTCAGCAGGCCAACTTTACGAGATAAACCTGAGTCTTCAAAAGCCCGAGACAAATTGTCCCACACCTCTTTTGCCGTTTTAGCCTCTTCTATGTGGACATAAATCAACGGATCGATTAATAAAATCAATTTAGACTTAGCTTTTGTGTCTTTCTTCGTGTCGCTATTTTCTTCAACGACACATTCCCAAAGTTCCTCGAGTTGCAAGAACGCTTTTACTGCAAATCTCCAGGTGGCATAGTTGTCCCTTCCAGTGAGCTTTTCGATGCTCATAATGCCATTGTGATTATGGTTATTTGAACTCATTTTGCTGAAAGAGAAAACCTAACGGATGCCTGCCAACGCGTACCTCGAACTTTGAGGTTATGCACAACGGTTTTTTCCACTGAAACTTTATTACGGCTGTAAAACTTCTAATTTCTTCGCGTAGGTATGAGACGGCCCATAACCTGATGCGCAAATTAAATTAATTTTTTGGTTAGACTTATAATTTGATTTATTACGATAAAAATATTTGACATGACAAGTGAGATGGAACGCGGTTGATGCCGAAGGGGGAAGTAGGTAGTTCCTACATAGTTCTCAGAGCAAGCGGATTGCTTGTACTTTTACGTCAGGTGATAGTTTGCGTTCATTCATATTCCATCATCCTCCTCTGGACGCAAACCCATTGCCTTGACGAACGTCTCGTGCTTTGGTCGATGTAGGCCTTTCGTCAAAGCATCAGCCACCATTTGTTGTGTGCTTTTGTAAAGAATGGAAACTTGTTTGCTGGCGACTTTTTCCCTCACAAAGTGGTAGCGGACATCAATGTGCTTGCTGCGGGCGTGGTAGATGTCGTTACCTGAAATACTAATCGCACTTTGATTATCACAGTACATTGTAATCGGAGTACCTGATAAACTAGGCCAAAAATCTTCTTCTAATTGTTTAAGCCAGATAGCTTCTTGTATGGCTGTGGCCAGAGACATATATTCGGCCTCAGTGCTAGACAAAGCTATGGTCGGTTGTCTTTTTGAACACCAGCTAATGGCGGCACCCTGAAAAATAAACATGTATCCAGAGCAGGATCGTCTGTCCTCTGAATTTGTAGCCCAGTCGGCGTCGCAATAGCCAACTATATTGCCGCTGTTTCTCTTGAATACAAGTTTCTTTGAAATGGTTCCTTTTAGATATCGTAATATCCTTTTCAATGCGACCCAATGTTGAGCAGTCGGATTATTGTTATATCTACTTAGCATATTTACTGCATAAGCAATGTCTGGTCTGGTTCCTTGTGATAAATACAACAGACATCCAATCACTTCTTGGTATGGAATGTTCTTCATAACTTCTGCATCGTTTTCAGCCTTCTTCAGCTGTAAATTGGGCTCACACGGTGTGTAGACTGGATTGCAATCACTCATATTAAAACGGTTCAGTATTTTGTCAATGTAGAGTGATTGATCTAGTGAAATTTCATTCGTTCTCTGCACTATTCTGTAGCCAATGCAGCATCTTGCTTTACCAAGGTCCTTCATTTTAAATTTTTCATTTAACCTTTTTTTCATCATTAGGGCAGTTTCATCATTGTTAAATAAATACAATAAATCATCGACGTAGACAGTGATGAATAAAATATCTTTCTCGTTGATTATTCTGTAGTATATGCAGGGATCTACTTTTGACCGCAGCATACCTATTTCAAGTAGAGCTGCATTTAATTTCTTGTTCCACTGCCTGCTTGCCTGCTTCAGGCCATACACAGATTTATTTAGACGACAGACCTTTGTACCATTTTCAAAATGTGGCGGTTGTGACACGTATATTTCTTCTTCAATATCGCCTTGTAAAAACGCCGTTACAGCGTCCATCTGGTGAATATTTAGGTTATATTTCACGGCTAAACCAATCACATATCTCATTGAAGAATAGCGTACGACTGGAGCATAGATTTCATGATAGTCTATACCTTTTTTCTGTTGAAATCCTTTGACAACTAGTCTTGCTTTATATCGTGTTACAATACCATTTTCATTTGATTTTGTTTTGAAAACCCATTTGCATGCTAACATCTTTTTGTTCTTGGGTAAGTCAACAAGTGTCCAGGTATTATTGCTCAATAATGATTGGTATTCTTCATTCATAGCCTCTACCCATTTTTCTGCCTTATCGCTATTTAAAGCTTCGGAAAGGCTTTGCGGGTCACTGTCCAGAATGCTCATGGTAGATTCTGCATTACACACCAAACCAGCAGGAGAAACTGTACCTGTATCATCATCATCATCTTCAGTGGGTACATCTATGATTTCATTTCTCCGAGTGGATCGAGTACTACTCACTTGTGTCTGGGTAACTCTTCCAGGTGAGTATGTAGAATCATCTGCATCAGTAAAATATTGAGATGACCAGCTTGAACTTCTCTGTAATGTACAGTTAGAGTCATCACTCAAAATTTCAACAAACGGTTCATCATTCATGACATTTACAGGGCTATTCTCACACTCTTTGGACTCTTCTTCAGAAAAAGGTAAGTCAATCATTTTTGACAATGGTAAATAATTTTTTTCGGGACCATTACTATTATTTACTCTTGATTTATTCTCTTTATTGATCATGTTTTCTTTCGGTTCAGGTAGTGATTCAGTGACATTGTTGTCAATTTTATCTCTTTTTACGGTGGCTTCAAGGAATACAGCTTCTCTACTCGTGGTAGCCTTCTTACTCTTAGGGTCTATAAAACGGTAGCCCTTTATACCTTCACTGTATCCTACAAAAATCAGCTCGGTTGACTTCGGATCTAACTTTCGGCGATGTTCTTTGGGTACTAGCACCATAGCCCTGCAACCAAAAATTTTCATATGGCTTAAATCAGGCTTCTTTTTTGACCATACCTCTTCGGGGGTGATATCTGAGAGAGCTCTTGTCGGTGAACGGTTGATTATGTGCGCCGCTGTCACTACAGCTTCGCCCCAGTACTCCTTCTGTAATTGTGCATTTAAAATCATACATTTCGCCCGTTCAATAAGAGTTCTGTTCATCCTCTCACTCAGACCATTTTATTCAGGTGTATATGGATTACTTAATTGGTGCAAAATCCCAAAGTTTTTAAAACATTTGTCAAAATTATGATTTTTATATTCTGTGCCATTGTCACTCCTGAATATTTTAATTTTTTTATCTAATTCATTTTCTACTCGGTTCTTGAATTCCAGAAATTTTGAAAATACCTCATCTTTACCTTTAATCGGATATACAAATACTTTTCGTGAAAAATCATCGATGAAAGTAACAAAGTACCTGGCACCTCCAATTGTAGCAGTTTGCATCGGTCCACATACATCGGAGTGGATAAGCTCTAGCAACTCAGTTGCCCGGGAGCCTTCATTTGGAAATGGCTGTCTTGTTTGCTTTCCTTCTATGCAACATATACAAGTTATGTTTTCTTTTGACGGCGACAATTTTACACCGGTTGTACAACATGGAATTTTCTTCACATCGGTAAAGTTTAAATGACCCATTCTTTGGTGCCATAAATAGGTGTCGGTTTCAATAACGGCTGACATGGCATGGACTCCATCATTGGTAACATTCAGTCTATACATATCATTTATAACATGTGCACTCGCTACATGATTTCCTGATTTATTTAATATTTTGCAACCATTATCGTTAAATTCAACTTTGCAACCACTTTTTATCATTTTGCTTACTGATATTAAATTAGTTGACAGCTCAGGTACATATAAAACATTTCTAACCTGTATTTCATTGCTTTTTCCTTGTGCATCAGGTACTCGGATGGTAACATTACCACAACTTTTCACACGGAGCACTTTGTTGTCAGCAATCCTTATATTGGTTACAGGTGGTGCAGCCTCATCGTCCAGCCAATCTCTGTGCATTGTCATGTGCATCGATGCACCGGAGTCAATGTACCAGTTGAGTGAGCCGTTGACTGTGGTTGCTGAAAAAGCCGCAATAAAACCATTATTTTTATCATCTGTTTTATTCTTTTTATGCCAACAATTCTTGCTAAGGTGCCCAAACTTATTACAATTAAAACATCTAGGCCCTTTTGATTTTTGTGGTTGTTGATTACTATGTTTAGACTGATTTTTAGAGTTTGAGTAAAGTGCACTTGTTTCGGTTGTTTTTATTTCCTGTAATAACTTTGTTTTTATAGAATCTGCACAGATTTTTACCCCGGAACTCTCCATAGCCATGATCATGGGCTTGTAATGATCCGGCAAGCCTGCCAGCATCAATGTTCCAAGCCACTCATCATCTACTTTGAAATTTATATTTCGCAAACGGTGTGCTGAGGACATTATTTTATTTACATAATCCTCTATGCTCGTACTACTTTCCAAAGTTGTATTTATCAAATCTTTCAGCAGGCCAACTTTACGAGATAGACCTGAGTCTTCAAAAGCCCGAGACAAATTGTCCCACACCTCTTTTGCCGTTTTAGCCTCTTCTATGTGGACATAAATCAACGGATCGATTAATAAAATCAATTTAGACTTAGCTTTTGTGTCTTTCTTCGTGTCGCTATTTTCTTCAACGACACATTCCCAAAGTTCCTCGAGTTGCAAGAACGCTTTTACTGCAAATCTCCAGGTGGCATAGTTGTCCCTTCCAGTGAGCTTTTCGATGCTCATAATGCCATTGTGATTATGGTTATTTGAACTCATTTTGCTGAAAGAGAAAACCTAACGGATGCCTGCCAACGCGTACCTCGTACTTTGAGGTTATGCACAACGGTTTTTTCCACTGAAACTTTATTACGGCTGTAAAACTTCTAATTTCTTTGCGCAGTGGAAGCGTGCTGGGCCCATAACCTGATGAAATAATACGCGAGACTTTTGGTTAGACTTATAATTTGATTTATTACGATAAAAATATTTGACATGACAAGTGAGATGGAACGCGGTTGATGCCGAAGGGGAAGTAGGTAGTTCCTACATAGTTTTCAGAGCAAGCGGATTGCTTGTACTTTTACGTCAGGTGATAGTTTGCGTTCATTCATATTCCATCAGTTTCTCAATAATATAGCCTTTTATCTCCTCTTTTTGTTGAAGTCATGGCCAAGGAAAATTTATAAGAATCCAATGTTTCCTTTGATAGTCTATTGGTAATCTCACTAATATTTTAGAAGGTTTTCATTCTGCGCCTTTAATTTCAGTACATTTTATGTTTAAAATGTTTTGTTTGTTGAATATACCCATGAAATATAGGCCACGCGTGATCTCTGAAATAAAGTAACCTACCTGAGGCCGAATCAATCGCACACGATCTTGACCTAGGCGATTTATTAAATGGGTGGAATTATTTGATATCATGGTCAGTAGGTCTTTGTATCAGACATACTTATACGGTACTTAGCCAAAATTAAAATCGAGCATCGACTTCTCATAAGCATAAGCAATGAGTAGTCTGCGACTGCAGTAGTGACGAGTCCAGAATTTCGTTTAGGACGAGCTCGACCCAGGATTTTGGTTTGGGAGAGGGGTTCACTAGTGGACTGCAGAAGAGCAAAGTTCTTGTCATTGCTTTAAGGAAATACTAAAAAAATAAAAATACAAAACTAGAGTAGGTATTTATTGAATTAATATTATATTATAATAAAATGCAAATAGATAAAATATTGTTAAAAGTATTTAGGACAAAAATATTTTCAGTATGATATTGCTATTTTATAATAAGGTAAATAAGTCAGTAAGTCATTGAAGTTAGCCGCGTCTAGGTTGAGGTCCTGAAAAAACATCATTATTTTAGTCAAGAACTTCTGTACCACATCTTGACATTAATTAGACAATCGCTAGCAAATAGAAAACTGGAATGTAATGGAATAGTCAAGGGAGTTATCGCTTCGGTATGTCTACGGCGGATCCAGGGGATCCAGGGCTCCCAAAATTTCCAGGTCTACCAGGTGGACCAGGATTTGTCAGGGAAAACTATTATAACCTGAATCAAGCCCCTCAGCCCAACCAAAATCCTTTTTTTTTTAACTTTGCGAAACCCTTATGGATACTCTACTGTAAACTGTAACACAACTCTTCAACAGAAGAGTTATGTCGGACTTCTACCGACTAAAACGCAACGGGGATTTTTCTCACAGCATGTCCAATCAACCAAAATCTTGGATCAAGTCTTTCTCAAATCGAAGTCCTGGGTCAGTCTCTGTTTGTTTTTCTTCCTCATTTCATTTTCTACTTGTATTCTCTAGCGATTATAGAATTAATTTATTGGCTGCTTGCTTTTGATTCCTGGACATACCTGGTGGTCCATCAACGACGTTAACTAGAACAAAACATTCACATTAAAAACAAGACAAAGAGTATTACGAAACCGAGGATTTGCTTAGTTTGGGACTAGACGGCGTCGTGTTAAAGTGTCCATGAATATTTATTATTATTTTTGCGTGCTTCAATTATATGTTCCGGGAATCTACATGTTGATTTAATTAAATAGTAATTATGTCGTAAAAATTGGGTGTTTGCACACTGCCCTACACGATACCGGCGTGTGAATCGAACATTAATATCGTTGGTGCTGCCCGGTGTAAACTGTGAATGCGTCTATGACTAATGCTGATATACCTAGATAGACTAATGTAGATAGATACTAAATTCTCTATTTGCACAAAAGTAGTGTATACAGGCGAACTTAATGCTAAAATAGCATTATCTACCAGATATCGTGTAGGTCTTGCCGTGCGGGCGGACGCCTTGGCAATGCTGATATACAAAACGAGCTAAGAGCAATTCACATGGTTGTGACGGTAGGTACAAGTATCATTTTCAAAGGAGTTATAAGTAAATTAATTTTATAAGTAGTACCTACGTAGGCAAAAAAACCGCCAGGAGTGACCACTTGTACCGTTTCTTTGCAAAAACAAAACAATGTCTAGTTTATAAAATACCTACTAAGTAGAGCTTAGCTCTACAACGACGTGCTAATAGGGTCTGAGAGGAGGGCTGGACGGGGAATATACTCTTTTCTCTGTACTAATACACTCGAGAGCAATGATTCCGGGTCACTTAAAGAATGTTAAAAATCTCGGAAACTAAAAATGATAGGTTAATGCAATAAATTGTATTTAATAGACAATGTAATACTCCTTAAATGAAAGTAAAAAAATATGAGTCACCATACATTTTATTAACACAAAATTACATAAAGAAAAAAACTGCTGATCTCTCCTTAAAACAAAAATAGGAAACATGAAATTTTTGAACTTTATTACGATTTGACTTGAATTTTAATACTTCGTATTGCCTCCTCGTGCTTCCATTACTGCGTTTACGCGGTTTGGCATGCTGTACACCAAGTTCCTTATACGATTTTGGGGAATATTCTCCCATTCCTCTGTGAGAGCAATTTTGAGCTCACGAAGCGTGATTGGGGGAGGGTTTCGTTGTTTTACGCATCTGCCTAGCTCGTCCCAAGCATGCTCGATCGGGTTAATATCCGGGCTGCGCGCTGGCCACTCCATACGAGTAATGTTCATCTCTTGAAGGTAGTCATTCACAATCCTACCTGTATGAGGTCGGGCATTGTCATGCATAAATATAGCATCCTCACCTAAATTGACCATAAATGGACCAACATGATCATTGAGGATTTCTTCCACATATCTTCGCTAGTTAAAGAGCCGTTTTCTATGATCACCAGCTCTGTGCGACTTTCAGAAGAAATTCCGGCCCACACAAGTACAGACCCACCACCGTAGGCTACTTTTTCTTCGATGCATGCTTGCTTGAATCTTTCCCCTGGTCTTCGATACACTCTGTGTCTTCCATCGTGCTTGTAGAGCATAAATTTTGATTCGTCGGAGAACATAACTTTTGACCAATCTTCAATACTCCAATTTACGTGGCTCTGGGCATTGTAACGCTCCCCCCCCCTAACTAACCTAATTTTTTTATCTGACTAACTAAGTAACTAAGAGAGAGAGAATAACTAAAAGATTAAGAGAGAGAAGATAGATATTAACCTAAGAGAGAGATGAGCCTAAATCAATTTAACCTAAGCAATTTAACTAATTTTAACTACGTTGCTTTACTTTAATCTTATGACTTATAACTATCTTAATAACTAACTTATTCTAATGGCCTTGTGATCGTATAGTGGTTGTGATTAGGACGCCTACTATTATGAACCGATAGGAACTCAGATACTTTAAAGGAATTATGATGAGATCTCGTTTAGTTAACCTATGAATCTACCTAATATGAAAGTAACGTTTTCCTATCTACACTAATCTTTATTATCTATCTAATCGTTGCTAATAAGAGTAAACCGTAAGTAGAAGTTTAGTTAATCGCGAGGGTTATTCCTACTATTGTAGCCTGATAAATAAAATATAATAGATTAATTAAAAGATACATATTATGTAAATCCTAGATAATTAGAGGCAACAGAAGTTATCTTAAGTAGGTACGACTCATTATCAATGAGATCCTTTCATGAATCTTATATAGAATGGAAGACCTAAACCTCAATTATTTTATCAAGTACTAGCTTTAGGACGAAATATATGTTCAGAATTATAAAATATTTGGCTTTGCTGAAATACACGTAAATAGAAAAGTTATATTTCCTTCAGTAGAAAACTACTTATAAAAATTAATATTAAATATATAGAATGATTCTAAAGTCTCAGAATATAAGTTTATTATAACTTTGTTACTAGAATGATGTTAAATTGTGTACTATGAAGCTAATGTATTTACAATAGTATGTATTTACATTAGAGTGACGCTCCTCCATATAGAATGATTCTAAAGTCTCAGAATATAAGTTTATTATACTTTGTTACTAGAATGATGTTAAATTGTGTACTATGAAGCTAATGTATTTACAATAAATGTATTTACATTAGAGTGACGCTCCTCCATATAGAATGATTCTAAAGTCTCAGAATATAAGTTTATTATACTTTGTTACTAGAATGATGTTAAATTGTGTACTATGAAGCTAATGTATTTACAATAGTATGTATTTACATTAGAGTGACGCTCCTCCATATAGAATGATTCTAAAGTCTCAGAATATAAGTTTATTATACTTTGTTACTAGAATGATGTTAAATTGTGTACTATGAAGCTAATGTATTTACAATAGTATGTATTTACATTAGAGTGACGCTCCTCCATATAGAATGATTCTAAAGTCTCAGAATATAAGTTTATTATACTTTGTTACTAGAATGATGTTAAATTGTGTACTATGAAGCTAATGTATTTACAATAGTATGTATTTACATTAGAGTGACGCTCCTCCATCCGCGCCATCTAGTGATTTTCGACACCAGACTACGAATACATATTATTCACATGTATTCGTAATAAATCCCCTCTTCACAGTACACTAAACTTTAGCGGATGTGTGATTAAGAATAGGGGAATGAGTAAAATCTATTTTTACTATTTCACTAAACTGAATCCAACATCAGTGCTACTATGGATTAACAAAGATCATGAAACTAAATTACCTTTAAATAACTTTAGTTACTCAAAGCCAAGATAGATCCATGCAATTTTATGCTGCAGCTAAAAGGCAGCTTGTTAGAGAACCACTTCTAACATCTGAATCTAAATTTAAGTAACCTTCCTAGTTCATGGTTCACTCAAACCAGTCTTTCTAGATAGCTACGACAAAGCCAAGATAAAAGCAATAGAAGTAGATAAGATCAGTCACATAGCTAATATAAAGTAACCCTAGCTAGAATCGGCCTAGGGTACTTTGACAACGGAAATGTCTAGCTTGACCACATATACTTCATGTAAATTAATAGGTATCGGACTAGATAGAATAGATCATAGACTCTTTGTAGGTAGTTATCATCCCTTTTCCATAAGTTCAGAATAACCACGAGACACGCGCTCTAGAGTAAGATAAATAGTATCTGTACAGACCTTAAAACATTTGAGAATGACTTTTCTTTATAGCTTCTCCTTCAAGCACATAGTTTGAGGAAACCAATCAGACAGGTCAGTAAAAGACAAAAGGTTGAAGTTAAATGTCACTATAAAACAAATAGTCAATGCAAGACTACAAGACAAGTAGGAATAAAGGTTCCTTTTAATTTTAATAAATACTTTACTGAATTTGAAAGATATAAGAGAGAGCTACTCAAGCTGTCTCAATGGCACAATAAATATTACCACTAGAATAATAAGTGACTTCACTATGATTCAATTCAAAGTTGAACAATAAAAATAATTTGATAAAATTAATCTGATATAGTAGGTAAGACTATCTATTGTAGTGTATGCATCTGTTCTAATCCAGACTTAATATCCGAAGGTAAAATAAGGTAAAGTTACCTTAAGTTGTAAAAGCTTAAGTTTCTAAAATCATAAGGTTCAAAGTCTGAAATTCAAACTAGAGGTTAAAATCCTAAGGTCTTAAAGGTTAAAAGGTTTAAAGTCTAAAGCTTAAAAAGTCGCAGATGTTTCTAAAATTCGAATTTGTCAAATAATCAAAGTCGCTATCGCTTAACACATAGGAGATAAGACGCTGTTCTACAATGTAGTATGTACTTACCTAACTATAGCTCGTCTTATAAGTAGGTATGTATTATGAGGGTAAGTACATAGAAGTAGTCGTAACTAAGTATTGATCCTATCTACTAGTGTATGTAAAAAGTAAGCAAAATAAGTAAGAATATGTAATTAAGGCATTAAAATAATCTTCTAGGAAAATAGCTGTACTATCAAGGTAGTAAGTATGTAAGGACAAGTGTAGTATGTAAATATATAACTACAATAATTCTCCTTACTTCCATTGTTGAACGCAATATTAATTGAACGCTCATACTATGAAATATAAAACAAGTAATAAGAAACACTAAAAATAACACACAATATCTCAGGTAAATCAAATAAAGAGGTACACTCACATTAGGAAAAACATAAAACACAATATTTCATTTAACCAATTAGGTACACATATACACAGTCAAGACTCTGTAAAATGCAGGTATTTGAAAATATAAAATTCCTCGAATTAATCCACGTTGAATCTTCATCTGGAACAAATGCTAGAACCTAGGGAATCCTAACTCTGTAAACCCCTCCCTCCAGATCTCTTTCTTCTTGCTCCAGATCTTCAGGAAGTTTTATTCCCTACAAGATTCTGCTTGCTGTGAACCTAAGGAGAAATAACATCTAAAATCTAACTCACTAAAATAGTGCTGTAAATGCAGGTTTCATCTTTAAGTGAAAGGTTATTTATCGGATAATATAACTTGAATCGAACAAAATTACAATTATCCTAGAATTCCTCTGCCATTTTTGTACTTGCTGCTTGAACTAGATGTTTGCCCAGAACATGTATCGAGCAAGCTTGTACATTAATTTTCTATTCTAAAGATCCTGAAACAAACACACACTTATAATTCAAAGACTTACCTTGAATTCCTTCATGACGGAAACCAATCATGAATCTCGTACTATGAGGCTTTACCTTTCTCCCTACAGCGAATGCAAACCTATCCTACTTAAATACCTAGCCACATTTCCTATATCCATCAAGATGGAAACCTTTCTTGATATACGCACAAGATAACGCATGCTACCTACCTATGGCTAAAACCCGCCCTGTCCTATTGTGTACCTATCTTCCCCTTATTCTAGCTAGATGTGTAAAATAGAGCAAAACTAGAAGCAAGCTTCACATTTACATTTAATTGTGATTGTCATCCATCTTAGTGCAATGATGGATTACCTAAATATTCTAAAAAAGGGAATGCAAGATAGTAAGTCTCGGCTTTGTCCTATCCCTATAACTGTGTGCGTGTTTATCAGTCCAGTGGATTGGGTGGGACGTCAAAACGGACCAGGGACAATATTTTAGTGTGTGTATTATATACATATATAAATAGGATCAAGACAAGTCTTCCATTACTCAGAGAGCGTGTGTGCCATACTGGCAGATTCACTTCACGACAATCCACACAACTGAGCTCAAGAATACTTGAAATGAGGGTCTGCGCTATTAGCAATCAAGTACTAATAACGTCCAGCTCGACCCAAAGGTACTGGACCTACCAAATAAAAGGCCTCAGTAATGTCACCGTTAGGTTTTCCAGCCTTTACCAGATAAACCTCTGGATTTCTAATGAAGCTAAGGTGTAATCTACTTTATTCTATATTGAAATAATTATTAAACCAAGAGCGTCTACTCGAAATAGTAGAATTTATTGCATGCATTATAAAGAAAATTAATGAATTAAGAAACTTTCAAAACATAACAAAATAATTAATGAATTTAAATTAAACCAATTAATCTCTATATTACACCTTGTTAGGTACTTACCAGGGTTTGTCACTGCCTAACCAAAGGAAAATTAAAGAAAATATTTAAGTTAACACCGAATTTAACCCCTATCACTTCTAGCTGTAAAGAGAAATCTTCCTATAGCATCTGCTTGACTCACTTCTAAATGCAAGATATCAGTCAGTCAGTCCCGCACAATGGTTTAGCAATCCTAGTTTGCTACAAGACATGTGCAATGAACCCAGGTCCATTTTGGTCCGACTGTCTGATCCTTGCCCACTAAAAATAGCATCTGCTTGAACCTAGCTACTTCTTACTCCTCTGAAATTCTCAAAATTAATGACCCCCATTTACAATTTGTACGCCTTTTTATAAGCTTTGCTTCCGTGCGTCACAAAGCCACTGCCTACTTCATAGTTAGTATGCGATCCCCGTCTGTTTAGTTGCCTGCCGATTCGCTGCCTCCCGAATCACCGCCGACTCAAAACGATGCCTACCATTTCGTATCAAAACAACTTTTTATGATGGGTGCCATTCGTCCGGCATCCAAATATACCCCCAGATATAACTCAATGTATACCTAAGTTGGTTCATATAGTCTATAATAGTATTGTTCTTTTTGGATGTTTCTTTTGGTTCTAGACCGTTTTCTGAATGAAAGATGGTGTCTAAAGACACTTATAGCTTGTATCTACTCTCCTTGAAAATATCTACATTCTACGTTACGTTTTTCATACTGTATTTATCAAAATTCCCTACTGTGTCGCAATAAAGAAGCCGACCTTTATGAGATTCTGAACATAGATAGTTTAAAGCATTTACTACCAATTTATTCAGTTTCCAACTCTCAAATGTACCTAGATCTATCAATCTGATAGCCTATTTTGGGAGGGAAACCGCCTGACATTTTTATGAGAGCAATTCGCAAATGTCATTGCGAAATTCTAAATGAATTATTACTAAGTACAATTAATGAATATAATTTGACTGCTACAACTATGTATACCTTCTATTATATTGAACCTTACTAGATCAACTCGTCTAGTTACTATTATTCATTCTTTATACTATGAAGTTATCGGTTGCTACAGATTCAGTATGTCACACTGAAGATAGTTTCATCGTCCGGTGAAAATTTACCGAATCTAGCTAAATTAAGGTTAAACTAACTAAATAATTTGTGGGATACCCAAGGAACGCGGACAGTCTTTCTGGACCGTTACAGCCGACCCCAAAGTTATACGAGGTGATTAACTTATGAACCGGAGTAAAACTTTCCCAAATTAATTTCATTAATTAAAATAAAACACAAATTATTTCTCTCTTGAACAATCATTATTGGTACAAATTTTATTTGTTGATTTCTAGTTCCAGACAAATATTTTGCAATGACTTGCACAGATTAGATCTATGCTAGCCATCACATAAGTAATGTTTTTTTTTATTTGATGTGTAAAATTTAAACCGAAACCCCAAAATGATGTGAGTTTGATGCCGTTTTATAGCTATAAATGAATACAACCACGAAATATTATCATTGCAGCGAGAACAATTGTTAAACTGTGTAACGGAAGCCTGTTGTGATCCAGACTCAATCCTAGTGATATAATGTATTTAGCTCTTTAGCCCGTCTATTGACTCTCGCAATTCGTAACTGAGTTTATCATACATCACCCTTCACAGTCCAAATTAGATCCTCTAAAGCGCGCAACCATAACTTAACATGATCGAACCATCCAACGTAAAACCGATCTCAAAATAACAACAAATTGCAATTCGGAGCATGTGCAGTGTGCTTAATCAGAACCTAATTTGTATAGTGTGAACTTGTATGAAATCAGCCGAAACTGATGAAATTGTCAACTGACCTAACCTAACACCAATAACTCCTTCATACAAATTGTTTGTCAAATGTAAAGTTTATCCAGATTTAGAAATCAAAAAATATTGTCCTATTCCAAGATTCTGTTGAAATCTTGAGCCCCTCAAACAGTTAAAATTAACATAATTCTCACTCGTTCATCACACAATGTCTCGATTCCAAATTTTACTAAGATTCATTCAACCTTTCAGAACTCCATCATTCGTAGTCATTCATTATACCCGCAAAATCAACAGATCGTATAGAAGTAAGACTGTTAAGAAATCGGTACCATATTTGTTTATATTCATTTAGATATTTTTATGATTTAGTTACAAGTTAAATTCCTGAAACCCCAATTCAAAAGGCAAAACATGAACAAAAGAGGAAGAATTTGAAAAGAAACAAAAAAAAATTTATATCTTAGACGTCAATTACTAAATGATATCCTCCTTATTTGTATAGATTTGATCATTACCCATATTATACAAAATTATTGGTTAAAGAATAAAACTAAAAAAAAAATTTAAGCAAATTGAAGGTTCCATTTCCCTTGATTACATGATTGATCAACCTGGTAATTCTTCGAACTATACTTGTGTCCTTGAAAACAGAACTATGTACGAAACAGAGTTCAAAATTTGAATCATATTTCATATAAATTGAAATCTTTAGTACGCAATCCTGATAGTATGAAACCCCGAGATTCTTATTCAAAATCTCCCTACATAGAACCTATATATTACAACCTTCTTGCTATTAGTCACCAAGACATGATGAACAAGAAAATTCGAGTAGGTAAGTATACATAATGAGGGTAGATAAAAAAAAAATTCATTCGTGCACTCGTGTGCTAGCTTGTGTAACTCTTGATTTAAAATAAAATAAAAATGTCGTATTATAGTGTTTTTTTAAACAAGGTGGGAAAATATCCAGTATTATGGGACGTCAATCACCCACAATACTATTCCCATAAAACGGCAAAAATCCTCCGTCTCCTGGATGATATCAATTCTTCGCGCCCTCCTGCATTAACCATTGAAGAGTTGAGATTAATGCTTAAGCGTTACCGACAACCTTTGAAACCAACAAAGGTCTTATTTCTATTGATATAAATGTAAAAAAATCAATATTTTGCGTAACAGCTTATACCAGAACCTAGTACGTAAGTCTTCCGAAGTGCTTCTAATTACACAGATTCAAGCATAGTCATAATTTATTACGTTAGAGTGTTTATTGTTACTTACTACATTTTATACTTACCTACCTACTTACTTACCACATCGCATAGTGTTTGTTTACCTATATACCTAATGAAACCTTACATCTGTATCATTTATCATGAATTAAATACATTTTTTTTTTTTTTAGCTTTAATTAGACTCTATTATATATATATTATGTTTATGGTTTTATAACTATTTAGTTTTGATTATTGGTAGATATGAGTAGTTCAATACCTATTAGCTAAAGTAAGATAATAAATTTAAAACCGATCCAATGATTATGTTATTAATTATGCTTTATGTTTATTAATTTTAATTATCAAGAAACTAAACCATCAAAAATGTGACATTTACTTATTTATATATTATAGGCAACGTATCATAACCTAGATAGATAGCTGTAACTTAGCTAGGGCGGGTGAAATCTAAATCTTATTTTTACGCTTATTAGGTATAACTCAAGGTGAAAATTGTGGACAATTTTATCTAAATGCTTCCAATGTACATACAGTCTATCTGACCCTAGCTACGTAAAGAACTAAACTTAGTCTCGAATAATTATGACTGTCTTTCCTTTTACAACCCCATTTACATAGACAACGTATCAACTTAAGTATATATAAAAGACTATCTTTAGAGAATGCTAATTACATGAAAAGTCACACACGCCTCTGCCTAAGATAAGAACTCCTAATCCAAAAAGTTCAAAGTTATAGTTTAAAGTTAAAGTTCAAAGTTAAAATTCAAAGTCAAAATTCAAAGTCAGAATTTAAAGTTGAAGTTCAAAGTTAAAATTCAAAGTCAAACTTAAAGTTAAAATTCAAAGTTAAAACTCAAAGTTAAAATTCAAAGTTAAGATTCAAAGTTAAAATTCAAAGTTAAAACTCAAAGTTAAAATTCAACGTTAAAATTCAAAGTTAAAATTCAAAGTTACAAATTTAAAGTTAAAATTCAAAGTTAAAATTTAAAGTTAAAATTAAAAGTTAAAATTTTAAAATTTAAAGTTCAAAGTAAAAATTAATAGTTAAAGATAAAGATAAAAGTTCAATATCTAAAGTTTAAAATTCAAAGATTCTAAAATCCTAAAGTAAGTATGAATAAATAAACGTAGTAGTAAAATAAACTTCTCTATGTTTAAGTAAGTCTAATGTAAATAACCTTTATATCTAGATCATAATTGCTTAGTATCAAGAAGGTAAGTAACTGACGCAACTGAACGATTAATGTTGTAAGTATGTAAACCCCGGTGTAGTAAGTTGTTATCTACCTATAGCTCACTTTGTAAGTAAGAATGTAATAGAAAATAAATGAAAGTAAAAATAACTGTTACTAAGTATTGATATAAGGTATACTAAAGCAAACTTCTAAAAAGGTAAGTAGCTGCACTATCAGAGTAGTAGGTATGTAAGAACAAGCCCAAATGTGATATGTAATTATCTAACTATAGTCCACTAAGTAGTACTGTAAAAATGGTGTACAATAAAGAGTTTTTAATCTATCTATCTATCTAGTACGAGGATAAGTAGACATAGAAGTAGCCGTCACTAAATAATGATTCTACCTACTAGTAATCTCCAAAAACATAGGCATTCAATAAACCAGTCAAGTATTAGTTCTCAGACAATAGGTATCTCAGAACTACCCCTATTCTTATGCTAGACTTATTTCTCTATGAGAGTTGAATACTTATAACCTAAATTACCTACTATTAATTATATTACTAAAATTTTATCTTGTTACCTATTAGTTTACCTAATAGTTTACCTATTAGTTTACCTATTAGTCTACCTATTAATTTACCTATTAGTTTACCTATTAGTTTACCTATTGTTAATTTCTCAACTAATATTTTAGTAAATCTACTTATTTAAATTAAATAGAGTTAAGCTCAATCAGTCAATGGTTATCCCACGCTAATATAATAAATGAACCTAAAAGTAACTAATCTGTAAATATAATTTATTTACTTACGACCTTTCGCTAACTCTTGAAATCTCGAATCTATAAATAATTATTTTGAAATTCTAAGTCATTTATTTACGACCCCCCGCTCATAAAAGTATAAAACTATAAATAACTATTTGTAAATCCTACATTATCTATTTACGACCCCACGCATTTACAAATATGGATGTCACTTAATCTTACCTCACCAACGCAATAATATGAAACTCAATTAATTCCTTTACATTACCTATTTACTACCTATACGTATTAGTTTTGTCTAATTTAAACGAATAAAATCTAGAATAAAACTTCTAAACAGAATGAACTAAAATTAACCGATTTACCTAATAAACAGTTATAATCTAAATAAAATTAAGAAATCTCAACACAAAACCCCATCCTTTATTACGGCAACAAATTGTGCGAAAAAATCGCACTATACAAGATTAAAGTAAGCAACAAATTAAATGAAACATGAATTTAATGGAAATAAAATATGAATTTAATAAATATAAGGTATGATTTGAATATAAAAATGATTAAAGCTACTGTAAATAACCTAAACTCGATATCCTGGTCACGCGGCACCTAATCGTAACGCTCCCCCCCCTAGCTAAACTAATTTTTCTTTTTTCTATTATTATTTCTAACTGACTTTATTTCCCTAACTGAATAACTGAATAACTAGCTACCTAACTAAGAAAGAGATTAACTAAACGCCTAAAAGGGATATAAGATATTTAGATATTAACCTAATAGAGAGATGAGCCTAAATCAATTTAACCTAAGCAATTTAACTAATTTTAACTACGTTGCTTTACTTTAATCTTATGACTTATAACTATCTTAATAACTAACTTATTCTAATGGCCTTGTGATCGTATAGTGGTTGTGATTAGGACGCCTACTATTATGAACCGATAGGAACTCAGATACTTTAAAGGAATTATGATGAGATCTCGTTTAGTTAACCTATGAATCTACCTAATATGAAAGTAACGTTTTCCTATCTACACTAATCTTTATTATCTATCTAATCGTTGCTAATAAGAGTAAACCGTAAGTAGAAGTTTAGTTAATCGCGAGGGTTATTCCTACTATTGTAGCCTGATAAATAAAATATAATAGATTAATTAAAAGATACATATTATGTAAATCCTAGATAATTAGAGGCAACAGAAGTTATCTTAAGTAGGTACGACTCATTATCAATGAGATCCTTTCATGAATCTTATATAGAATGGAAGACCTAAACCTCAATTATTTTATCAAGTACTAGCTTTAGGACGAAATATATGTTCAGAATTATAAAATATTTGGCTTTGCTGAAATACACGTAAATAGAAAAGTTATATTTCCTTCAGTAGAAAACTACTTATAAAAATTAATATTAAATATATAGAATGATTCTAAAGTCTCAGAATATAAGTTTATTATAACTTTGTTACTAGAATGATGTTAAATTGTGTACTATGAAGCTAATGTATTTACAATAGTATGTATTTACATTAGAGTGACGCTCCTCCATATAGAATGATTCTAAAGTCTCAGAATATAAGTTTATTATACTTTGTTACTAGAATGATGTTAAATTGTGTACTATGAAGCTAATGTATTTACAATAAATGTATTTACATTAGAGTGACGCTCCTCCATATAGAATGATTCTAAAGTCTCAGAATATAAGTTTATTATACTTTGTTACTAGAATGATGTTAAATTGTGTACTATGAAGCTAATGTATTTACAATAGTATGTATTTACATTAGAGTGACGCTCCTCCATATAGAATGATTCTAAAGTCTCAGAATATAAGTTTATTATACTTTGTTACTAGAATGATGTTAAATTGTGTACTATGAAGCTAATGTATTTACAATAGTATGTATTTACATTAGAGTGACGCTCCTCCATATAGAATGATTCTAAAGTCTCAGAATATAAGTTTATTATACTTTGTTACTAGAATGATGTTAAATTGTGTACTATGAAGCTAATGTATTTACAATAGTATGTATTTACATTAGAGTGACGCTCCTCCATCCGCGCCATCTAGTGATTTTCGACACCAGACTACGAATACATATTATTCACATGTATTCGTAATAAATCCCCTCTTCACAGTACACTAAACTTTAGCGGATGTGTGATTAAGAATAGGGGAATGAGTAAAATCTATTTTTACTATTTCACTAAACTGAATCCAACATCAGTGCTACTATGGATTAACAAAGATCATGAAACTAAATTACCTTTAAATAACTTTAGTTACTCAAAGCCAAGATAGATCCATGCAATTTTATGCTGCAGCTAAAAGGCAGCTTGTTAGAGAACCACTTCTAACATCTGAATCTAAATTTAAGTAACCTTCCTAGTTCATGGTTCACTCAAACCAGTCTTTCTAGATAGCTACGACAAAGCCAAGATAAAAGCAATAGAAGTAGATAAGATCAGTCACATAGCTAATATAAAGTAACCCTAGCTAGAATCGGCCTAGGGTACTTTGACAACGGAAATGTCTAGCTTGACCACATATACTTCATGTAAATTAATAGGTATCGGACTAGATAGAATAGATCATAGACTCTTTGTAGGTAGTTATCATCCCTTTTCCATAAGTTCAGAATAACCACGAGACACGCGCTCTAGAGTAAGATAAATAGTATCTGTACAGACCTTAAAACATTTGAGAATGACTTTTCTTTATAGCTTCTCCTTCAAGCACATAGTTTGAGGAAACCAATCAGACAGGTCAGTAAAAGACAAAAGGTTGAAGTTAAATGTCACTATAAAACAAATAGTCAATGCAAGACTACAAGACAAGTAGGAATAAAGGTTCCTTTTAATTTTAATAAATACTTTACTGAATTTGAAAGATATAAGAGAGAGCTACTCAAGCTGTCTCAATGGCACAATAAATATTACCACTAGAATAATAAGTGACTTCACTATGATTCAATTCAAAGTTGAACAATAAAAATAATTTGATAAAATTAATCTGATATAGTAGGTAAGACTATCTATTGTAGTGTATGCATCTGTTCTAATCCAGACTTAATATCCGAAGGTAAAATAAGGTAAAGTTACCTTAAGTTGTAAAAGCTTAAGTTTCTAAAATCATAAGGTTCAAAGTCTGAAATTCAAACTAGAGGTTAAAATCCTAAGGTCTTAAAGGTTAAAAGGTTTAAAGTCTAAAGCTTAAAAAGTCGCAGATGTTTCTAAAATTCGAATTTGTCAAATAATCAAAGTCGCTATCGCTTAACACATAGGAGATAAGACGCTGTTCTACAATGTAGTATGTACTTACCTAACTATAGCTCGTCTTATAAGTAGGTATGTATTATGAGGGTAAGTACATAGAAGTAGTCGTAACTAAGTATTGATCCTATCTACTAGTGTATGTAAAAAGTAAGCAAAATAAGTAAGAATATGTAATTAAGGCATTAAAATAATCTTCTAGGAAAATAGCTGTACTATCAAGGTAGTAAGTATGTAAGGACAAGTGTAGTATGTAAATATATAACTACAATAATTCTCCTTACTTCCATTGTTGAACGCAATATTAATTGAACGCTCATACTATGAAATATAAAACAAGTAATAAGAAACACTAAAAATAACACACAATATCTCAGGTAAATCAAATAAAGAGGTACACTCACATTAGGAAAAACATAAAACACAATATTTCATTTAACCAATTAGGTACACATATACACAGTCAAGACTCTGTAAAATGCAGGTATTTGAAAATATAAAATTCCTCGAATTAATCCACGTTGAATCTTCATCTGGAACAAATGCTAGAACCTAGGGAATCCTAACTCTGTAAACCCCTCCCTCCAGATCTCTTTCTTCTTGCTCCAGATCTTCAGGAAGTTTTATTCCCTACAAGATTCTGCTTGCTGTGAACCTAAGGAGAAATAACATCTAAAATCTAACTCACTAAAATAGTGCTGTAAATGCAGGTTTCATCTTTAAGTGAAAGGTTATTTATCGGATAATATAACTTGAATCGAACAAAATTACAATTATCCTAGAATTCCTCTGCCATTTTTGTACTTGCTGCTTGAACTAGATGTTTGCCCAGAACATGTATCGAGCAAGCTTGTACATTAATTTTCTATTCTAAAGATCCTGAAACAAACACACACTTATAATTCAAAGACTTACCTTGAATTCCTTCATGACGGAAACCAATCATGAATCTCGTACTATGAGGCTTTACCTTTCTCCCTACAGCGAATGCAAACCTATCCTACTTAAATACCTAGCCACATTTCCTATATCCATCAAGATGGAAACCTTTCTTGATATACGCACAAGATAACGCATGCTACCTACCTATGGCTAAAACCCGCCCTGTCCTATTGTGTACCTATCTTCCCCTTATTCTAGCTAGATGTGTAAAATAGAGCAAAACTAGAAGCAAGCTTCACATTTACATTTAATTGTGATTGTCATCCATCTTAGTGCAATGATGGATTACCTAAATATTCTAAAAAAGGGAATGCAAGATAGTAAGTCTCGGCTTTGTCCTATCCCTATAACTGTGTGCGTGTTTATCAGTCCAGTGGATTGGGTGGGACGTCAAAACGGACCAGGGACAATATTTTAGTGTGTGTATTATATACATATATAAATAGGATCAAGACAAGTCTTCCATTACTCAGAGAGCGTGTGTGCCATACTGGCAGATTCACTTCACGACAATCCACACAACTGAGCTCAAGAATACTTGAAATGAGGGTCTGCGCTATTAGCAATCAAGTACTAATAACGTCCAGCTCGACCCAAAGGTACTGGACCTACCAAATAAAAGGCCTCAGTAATGTCACCGTTAGGTTTTCCAGCCTTTACCAGATAAACCTCTGGATTTCTAATGAAGCTAAGGTGTAATCTACTTTATTCTATATTGAAATAATTATTAAACCAAGAGCGTCTACTCGAAATAGTAGAATTTATTGCATGCATTATAAAGAAAATTAATGAATTAAGAAACTTTCAAAACATAACAAAATAATTAATGAATTTAAATTAAACCAATTAATCTCTATATTACACCTTGTTAGGTACTTACCAGGGTTTGTCACTGCCTAACCAAAGGAAAATTAAAGAAAATATTTAAGTTAACACCGAATTTAACCCCTATCACTTCTAGCTGTAAAGAGAAATCTTCCTATAGCATCTGCTTGACTCACTTCTAAATGCAAGATATCAGTCAGTCAGTCCCGCACAATGGTTTAGCAATCCTAGTTTGCTACAAGACATGTGCAATGAACCCAGGTCCATTTTGGTCCGACTGTCTGATCCTTGCCCACTAAAAATAGCATCTGCTTGAACCTAGCTACTTCTTACTCCTCTGAAATTCTCAAAATTAATGACCCCCATTTACAATTTGTACGCCTTTTTATAAGCTTTGCTTCCGTGCGTCACAAAGCCACTGCCTACTTCATAGTTAGTATGCGATCCCCGTCTGTTTAGTTGCCTGCCGATTCGCTGCCTCCCGAATCACCGCCGACTCAAAACGATGCCTACCATTTCGTATCAAAACAACTTTTTATGATGGGTGCCATTCGTCCGGCATCCAAATATACCCCCAGATATAACTCAATGTATACCTAAGTTGGTTCATATAGTCTATAATAGTATTGTTCTTTTTGGATGTTTCTTTTGGTTCTAGACCGTTTTCTGAATGAAAGATGGTGTCTAAAGACACTAATAGCTTGTATCTACTCTCCTTGAAAATATCTACATTCTACGTTACGTTTTTCATACTGTATTTATCAAAATTCCCTACTGTGTCGCAATAAAGAAGCCGACCTTTATGAGATTCTGAACATAGATAGTTTAAAGCATTTACTACCAATTTATTCAGTTTCCAACTCTCAAATGTACCTAGATCTATCAATCTGATAGCCTATTTTGGGAGGGAAACCGCCTGACATTTTTATGAGAGCAATTCGCAAATGTCATTGCGAAATTCTAAATGAATTATTACTAAGTACAATTAATGAATATAATTTGACTGCTACAACTATGTATACCTTCTATTATATTGAACCTTACTAGATCAACTCGTCTAGTTACTATTATTCATTCTTTATACTATGAAGTTATCGGTTGCTACAGATTCAGTATGTCACACTGAAGATAGTTTCATCGTCCGGTGAAAATTTACCGAATCTAGCTAAATTAAGGTTAAACTAACTAAATAATTTGTGGGATACCCAAGGAACGCGGACAGTCTTTCTGGACCGTTACAGCATATCTTAGTCTTGAAATACGATGCCCACGCTCCAGTTTAGGGCCGTTTGCAGGTCTAAGGGGTTTTAAGTTAGATTCAGCAAGCCGACGTCTTACTGTCCATGCACTTGGGTTACTTCCTCCGAGGCGTCGAAACTGATTTGTGAGTTCAGTTCCTGTGAGAAAGCGATTTCGAAGCATGGTGTTCACCAAGTATCGGTCTTCTCGTGCTGTGGTACACCTGGTTCTGCCCGTTCCTGGTCTGCGTAGGTTAGAACCAGTTTCTTCGTAACGTCGGAGAACTCTTTGTACTGTTGACAGCGACACACCGACAGTCCTGGCTGTATCGCGCTGACTCCGGCCGGTTTCCAGCATTGTAAGTATTCTGGTGCATTCTTCAGGCGTAAGCGACATAATTTCAGCTTGAATAATGAATATAGAGCACTATCAACATGGTTTATATACCCACATAAATGACAGATTACAAACAAAAGCAAAACCAAATGCTGTAATTTCGTAGTTCCATCTTCGAAAGTGGCCCTTTTTCAAATTTGATTTTTTTAAGATATAACTTTACAATAACTAAGAAGTTTTAATACCTTCATTTAAGGAGTATTACATTGTCTATTAAATACAATTTATTGCATTAACCTATCATTTTTAGTTTCCGAGATTTTTAACATTCTTTAAGTGACCCGGAATCATTGCTCTCGCGTGTATTATATTTATGTCTTACCTTGGTGCTCTCCATCAACGATGTTTACTGAAAATATACAGTTTAAATTAGTTGAGTATTTAGTAGGTATGTACTTATTGTTAGTTGTAAATACTACCTACCTACCTAGGTAATATTTATGTAGATAGGTATAGAAAACGAGTCACTGTCTTTCAAACATACACTATATTTTATGACGATTCCAAATTGCTATCCAATATATTTTATTGGTTAAACGAACTTTGACTCATGAATGTTTGTTAATATGAAACCTAAGTACAGAAGTTGCGAGGTGATTATAAGTAAGCCCCTTTGTGTCTATACACATAATACCTATACAGCGTGTAGCTACAATGGCGACATTAAATTAACCAGCGTATCCGGTTTCGCGTTTTCAGAATATAGACATATTTTTTATTTCATTAAACATAAGATTTATCGAAATAAATCCATTTTCTTAAATAACGCCTCGGAGCAACCTGTACGTAAGAGCAGAGGTCATCTGTCGGGTTCACGGGTCATAACCGCGTATGAAGAGCAAGAAAGTATTGTTAGAATAGGACACCCGAAATTGCGACGTTGTGCATGAAAGGGATAGCTAACTGCGCTTACGCTTTGATTGAGGAGCGCCGCCGCGCGCCGCCAGCGCCGCTCGCTCGACCGACTCGTCCTGCCTAGCCAGTAGCCAGTGATACGCGGGCCGGTGTCCTTGACACACTTTATTTTAATAATTTTGCTAATTATCTACCTATTCTAAATGTTTCGCGAAAAAGACGCTTGGTTTTGTTAGTTTAGCTTTTCTATTCTAAGTACCCAATCAGGTCTACGTAGGTGCAGCGATAAAGACGCTTTGATTTATTATTTGTTTATCTGTCTACCTTTGCGACTACGGAGCGGCTAAATGAAATGTTTGGTGCTCAGTGGATACTGGATAGGACGACACGACACGGAGCTCTTAGGTGGCCCAATGTCACCTGACCTCACGCCCCTCGATTTTTTTATGGGGCATTGTGAAAGACGACGTTTATGCAAAAATAAAATAAAATGTATTATCAAAAGTGAGGGCGAATATTCAGCGTCGGTTACATCTTTGTGTCCGACGTGGTGGCGGCGGCGGCGCGGCGGCTACATTGAGAACTTGAAGATTTAATAAGTGTAAGGCGCTAGGTGCATAAGGTCACAATGAAATTAATAGTAAAGTGAACAAGGTGAAGTGAAATTATTTGATTTCTTTGAATTCCTTGGTGTCGCTTGATTTCCCCGCCCCGCGCTCCGCCGCCGCCACCGAGCCGCCCAGGCAGGCGCGGGCGCGGGCGCGGCGCGGTTTGCGACGTTGCCGTTCAATGCAGACAGAACACGTAGGTAAAGACACTCATAGGATGATTAATTTTTGTTGCGTATTTTACTATTAAGTTTGTTTGAAAAAATCGAAATTTCTATTTTGGACTTTAATTATTTTTTTATTTTTTTTATGAATACTTACAAGTAGCTCTACCCGTGTGTTCATTTAATGTCGCCATTGTAGCTACACGCTGTATATTATGTCATATACCTATGTATCCTATCCTATCCTACTATCCTACTAATATTATAAATGCGAAAGTTTAGATGTTTGTGTTTCAATCACGTCTAAACTACTGAACCAACTTGGATGAAACTTGGCATATATATAGTTCGTAACCTGGATTGACACATAGACTACTTTTTATCCCGAATAATTAACAGGATCTACAGGATAAAATGAACGAACGGGATTAGCAGCGCCAATTTAGCAAGAGGATGATGTCATGTCATGTCACGTCAGTTTGACAGGACGTAGTACTACCTCTTTGGTCTAACGACTAACGTTTTATATTCGAGTATGGGTTCGGTGTAATGTCAAGTTTCTCAAAGAAGTATCCGCTCGGTACACGCACAGATAATATAATGTACACGGAAACGGTACTTGCGTACGAAGTCGCGGGTAACTGCTAGTATGACATAAACTTACCACCACCGCCAGGTTGACCATTGTCAACTACGTTTACTGAAACAATAAGATTAAGAGGCACTTGTTATGTTTATTTTACCAACATTGATCTTCAAATAGTGTGAAGAAGAATTTACATAATGTTTATTTTCGAGAAATTATCAAAAAAAGAAACTGAGGCCTCAGCACGAATAAATGTGACAAACGTAACTAACGAACGAAGTAGCGTATCCGAGATACACTGCGCTGTGAAGCTGCAACGTTTGGCAGTAGAGCGCAATTTGCGCAAAGTTGACGCGAAATATGACTCGAAATTGTAAGGTTTACGCGGCGTGACTGTCAGATTTATAAGTGCTTACCTCGCTGCATTGCTTAAGTGTCACATTAGACATACTGTTTTGAACTTTATTTCAACAACGTTACGAGTTGCATGAGGCGAGTTGTTGGGTTGAACTTACCACCCCCAGGATTATTGTTGTCAACTGTGTGTACTGCGAAAAAGAAAAAATATTTCGTGAATATTTTAATTTATGAAAAGGTCTCGTAAGAGTATATTCATATTTTTAAACGAACTACAAGATGCTAATTTCATTCATTCGTCTGTTTTTTAAAGGGTTTGGCACTTTACCAATGATATTGCTACTTGGAATATTCAACCCACCTTGTGGTTTCGCCGAAGCAACAACGACCATCGCGACCAGGACCAAGAGAAGCTGGAGAAAAGAAAAAAAATACATATAAAAAATATATTCAGTTTTGGCTACTCTTCATAATTATATTAAACAAAAATTTAAAAGTTTTACTTAAAAGTAATTCAAATACTTAGGTATTTATGAAAATTATAATTTAGACACCTACATATATTAATTTCTTACATAGATAGATTGGTACTTAGTTATAATATTCTTATGGGGTACGAAATATTTATTTTTCTTCTACGAAAGTATAAATAGGTATCGTTATTAGGTTATAGTAGTACGCATAATTCTGTGCTATGTCTAGACCATTAACTTCTATAGGAATCTTAATTTGATTGGTTTTGGATAGTAATATATATTTGTATTTAGCAAAATTAACTCACCGTGAATTTTGACATGATTGTTTTATGAACAGTAACTTCACAACGTAGTTTAAATAGTTTTTTGCTGTATAATGATTGTGAATAATCTTTTATACCAAGAGCTACCAAATATTGATAAAGACGACAGTGTGCTTAGAGTTTTCGGAAAAGCGATGGTCATTCCATACGCCCGTAATACTCGTATTTCTTCAATTCTTTTCTTTAAGTGCCAACTAATTAAATCACTCAAAAGGGTATGAATTCATAGTCGTCTGCAGGTCGCAGGAGCACGCGACACGCCTGTGGCGTGCACTTTTTTGAGGAAAGGTGTTCTCTATTATGAAACACATGCGTAGATAAAACCAATGTTATTATAGTAATATAATAACAGGAAAAATCGCGATGAATCTATATGACGACTGTCATATTTTGTCGCCGCTTTTTTAAAGGATTCTTGATGAAGATAACCCTTGACTTACGGTTTTACCTATCTAGTAGTTTGGAAGATAAACGAATAACCGGAATCGGTACTTATTAGAGTGATATTTATTTAAAGATAATACTTTATTTAAAGAACTTCGGGTTATTTCATGGTTCTTGTTATGTAAACAAAGTTTATCAAAAACCTGCTTTTGAGTAAACCTGCATTTAAAAAGGTTTGTTTCGGTTTCATCATCCTATGGAAGTCCATCGCTGGACGTAGGGTTTGCTTTTGGACACCGATAATTTAGCAACAGTCGATGTGCACCTAAAAACATTTAAGCTTCCAAAACCTCCTGATCCGTTATGCTTGGGACGGATCGGCGTTGCATGTTTGTATGTATGTTTGTTATATTAGAGCATATTTTTCAAACAGATCTGATCTTCAAAGAATTTGGTAGGTATGATTTCATAATCATAACCAGTAAAATTTAAGAGTACCTACTCGGTCAAAGGGTTGTATAGTTACAAGAGGTCTAAATATTTAGTAGTAAAAAAACAAAGACGTAGGTACAATAAAATCAAATAGGTCAAAAAATTATTTGAGAGGGCTTTCTTTAAAAATCCTGAAACCGTTTTTGATTTTGTTCTAAGTTAAGTAGATTTTGAGCTACTATTTCAATGAGTTTGTAGTTCAGGTAAGACTGGTTAATAGCTAAATCCTGGTATCGATGTGATTTCCAAAGTTTATCTAAACCATTGTTAAAAAAAGTTGTTCTTTTGGTTTTTTTTTTCTTTTTTGGGAACATCGCGAGATTAATATATTCATCTACTATTTTCTCATCAACAGCTATTTTTATGGAACAGAGTAATTTCAAAAAATAGTTTACTTCCATAAATTTTTGCCCAAGTAGTACTTACCTATAGCATTTTGTGTGGAATAGCTTATTTTTTAACCCTGTTTTAACCCCCAATAAGTTTTTAGCAATGGTCTTACAACACTCTGTATAACAAACACCAAAACACACTCTGTGTAACACAATGTAGCATCAATAGTCATGCAAATTGTTTTAAAACGTGATTCAGTTTTTAGGTTTCACAATTTACATCACAAATTATTAGTATTCTAAAGACCCTGTTATTAATAAACTTGATGTAAGCTTGGAATAGTTACACCGTGCTTCGTCTCTCTGTCGATCGAATTTGAATCTGCTCGTCAATGAGAAAAACAAAACACGGTGTAACTATTCCAAGCTTAGAGGGCTCGCCTACGACGACTTTTTGCAGCGACGCTGTCGCGATGCTGGCTATGTAACTTTTCCCTCGTAACCGTAACTGACGCGCGATAGTAGCGATGCCAATGCCGTCGCGCGTTTACCAAACGCGCTAAGTACAGCATCGCTTCAAAAAGTCGTCATGGGCGAGCGGCCTTACATCGAGTTTATTAATAACAGAGGTAGTGCTTAAGTAGGCATTTTTTGGTTTACTAATTCGTTGAAGGAGGAAAAGACAACAAAACAATTTTATTGACGTACGTATGCAGTGTACGTACTTAAGTTTTTTTTAGCAAGTAGCAGCGTAGCAAACAGAGCTAGAACCACTGAGCCATGACGCCAAACAATCAAACGCGGCATCTTTGCTTCCTCATAGACTTTTAACCCCTGCGACTCTTGAACTTGTCGCTCATGGTAAATCATGTCTCAGTTTATGCATCATTTAATGGCCCAATTACACGGTACAACTGTGATACACCAATTGACAATATGTCAAAGCAATTAGTTGACGTTCATCGTCGAGGATAATATATTGTTTGCGGTACAGTAGAAATATACGCAGTTTTGAAGTATCAATTTCTGTCCGCCTAGCAGATAAATTTTGCCAGTATCAAGTAATTTGAAATAGTATTTAGTCAAGTCGGCTATCATTTGTTTTGAAGGCAAAATGGTGGATTTTTCCTTCGAAACTTCTTTGTTGATTGCATTTCAACCGTGACGTCAGGGAAAATTTTCATTGATGTTGACAGGTAATACTTCCCGTAAATGTTTTAATAGTAAACGATTTTGTGCGGTCTCCAACCTGTCAAAACAACTTTTACTTTCTCTACTCGTCTGGATACTCATTTGGAGTTTTCATTATGGATTAATTCCTACCCAAAATATTTGAGGCAAAGCTCGCGGTCGTGTATTAAGTCGTGAGCCAAATTAATTTTGTTATCAGTACTCTGAGGGTTAACTCACTTAAAATCTGAAAAAAATATAATTGGGATTTTGTTGGTACTTATGTCATGAGAATGGTAGCCGATCCAAACAAAATGGCGATGATATTTTGATTAGAGAATTATCCCTGTTGTTATCTGAGCACGGAAGTCAAAAATTGCCTTCAGTGCCTTATTTGAAAACTGAGATAAAATTCTAGGATCTGTGTTATCGTCATTTAATGCATCGCGACTACCGGTTGCCGATTGTGGAGGTTTGCACGTTTCATTATGACGGGGCGTCAGCACTTTGCCCCTAAGCGTCGGTTTACATGGCGATGAATATATACGAGTACCTATAGTTTACTATACACTGACATTAAAGTTTTTTTGAGAAAATGGTCATTATCTGAATGTTGGGCTATATTCATACAAAAACTCATACTCTAGTGAACAAGCATAATGTGAGTAGAGAATTTCATACAAAACAGGCAAAAAATATATACTTGAGTCTCGAGCATGAGTATTTCGTCAGCATACGAGCCTTAGATTGTAGAGAATCGCTTTTTTATAAATAAAAATTAATCCGATTCAGAACTTCAATTCTACGGTGTATAAACGCAGACCTTTTTCTGCCCAAGACCTTTCATTATATTCAATACGAATGGGAGTAGTCAGAAGCACATCCAAACATTAAATTTTGCTCATATCCACATGCACAAGTCTAGAAAATTTATAAATCTGCGATGGTGGAATTTGTGAAAATATTAAAATTAAAGTAGCTATCTACTCTTCTTCTTCTTCTTCGTCTTCTTTTTTTGTGTTTGTTTACATGAATGAACCGAATTAAATTTATTTTCTCACTTCTTCTTGTGTAGGTATATGATTCGATTTGCAGATTTCATATTTACCTTTTTAACATTAGGTATGCAAACATTGCAAAAAGTCATTTAAATGTGTAAATAACAATTTAACCTATAACAATTCAAACATTGCACTATGCCATTCATACTTTGACAGCTTTTAAGTACTCTCAAGCTCGTTATGCTAAAAAAAACTCAGACTAATGTTTGTCTCACTTAGCATAGATTCTATGTTTTATTATAATTATAAAACCCAATGATCTAATCTTTGCTAAAACCTAATGCGTATAGTTTATAATAAACCTTGTAAAATTCATAATATTTTTAACTCAATATTATCTTTAACTTATGTCTATTTATAATATAGTAAGCTCCATCTTTCAGGTTAAAACAATTAAATTCTAATATTCTCAATCTAAAGTATACAGTGGTTAAAGCTATTTATTCACAAAGAAA
This sequence comes from Gandaritis pyraliata, assembly GCA_947859175.1. Lineage (NCBI taxonomy): Eukaryota > Metazoa > Arthropoda > Insecta > Lepidoptera > Geometridae > Gandaritis > Gandaritis pyraliata. The sequence goes on from OX401868.1 coordinate 4,290,947, forward strand.
ATTATGACTAATACAGAATTTACAATATTATTAAGTAGGTAATTTATATTTATTATTCTTTACTATTAATGAATTCTTAAAGGCGTTTCTTCTTAGCACGTTTCCCATGTTAGTACTACCTTTTTCTCCACACTACACAAAGGTTGGTTGGAAGAAAATGCTAAATAGCATTAATCTCGCCTCTGTATAATTTTTATGTACAATAAAGAATTTTCTAGTCTAATCTAATAGATTTTTCAAGCAAACTTGAGCATTCTTTCAACATACGAGCACCGAATACGAGTTTAGAATTTGTAGGTTTAATGTAAACCAACGCTTACCGTGTTTATTCACGTTCAGTAGGTATAATATAATTTTCCTTGATAAATTCCATATATAAGAATCTCAGGTGTCGCATGGTACAGTGTATTGCAACTACTCAGAAACAAGACACTCAAGTCAGACCGCGATTTATTTACTTATTGTGCATTCGTACGAAACCTTGTTTTCATAACACAAAATTACGTAAGTTATTTGACTTTAGTTAAACATAATACAGCAAGGAGCAAGAAAATAAGTGTCTTCTTGTGGTCCAAATAACCAAGGTTTCAAAAAAATTTACGAAATTGCTAACTTTGCTGTTTTAGGAAGTATTCTTCGTAGGAAAGATTAAGAAAAATCTATTCTAACTTTTTCAGAATAAAAAACTTTTCCATACTATTTTTCGTAAAAGATGCTCTTGTGCTTTGCACTTTCCACTCCGAACCACTCAGAAAGAAAACTTTGTAGCAAACTCATATTTTTTTACCTTTGCAGTTTTAGATGACCATGAAGACCATCCTCATCCTCTGTGCTCTGGTGGCTGTGGTGGCTGCCCGCCCTGAAGAGACCTACAGCTCTCAGTACGATAATTTTGATGCCCAGGAACTGGCCCAAAATGAAAGGCTACTGAAGAGCTACGCCAAATGCTTTTTGGACCAGGGACCTTGCACTGCTGAAGGCAACGATTTCAAAAGTAAGTGTTCAAATGTGGGGCAGTACAAAAATGCATCACAAACTAATTTCCAGTCATAATTTTTGGGTCAGGATACCAGAGCCAGATATTGATATTGATGGGACTCTCGTTTCTGCATTTAGGCTCAAAGTTGGCCCATTATAACTGCAATCACTTTTTAAGTAGGGTGGTATGAAAATAGAAGTAAAATATAATATGCCATTCACGTGCACGAAATTACGTATTTTGCTTTTCTGTGACTTTTTAGCGTTGTTTACGGACACTATAATTCCCAATGAACTGCCATTATCATCATCATCTGATGATGAAGACAGTAGTCGAATTGAAGTCGGTTTTTCTAGTTTTTTAAAGTTATAAATTATTGTCATCAAATTCCAGTCATATTTCTGTTCACCGATCTATATACATTATTTCACTTTTGCAGAAAAAATGCCAGAGGCGGTAGAAACCAGCTGCGCGAAATGCACGCCCAAACAGAAAGAGTTGGTCCGCATCGTCATCAAGGCTATTCAGGAGAAGCTGCCTGAGCTGTGGAAGGAACTGGTCAAAAAACAAGATCCTGAAGGCATCCACACGAAGAGCTTCCAGGAGTTCCTCAATCGAACTAACTAAATGGTTTACAGTAAAAGGTTTAGCACGTGGTTGAAAATACGTGTATTGCGTCTCACCGTGTGCTTTTCCAACGACTTATGCTACTGAACTCAGAGTATTTGTATTTGTCAAGAAGCATTGCTATGCATTTTACTTTAGGTATCCCCCTTTAGAAAAATACATAGCAAATGCTTTATTCTCGAGTTTAGTAAATTCAGACATCACATTATAATAGGGCTTTTGGAAGTATTTTATTTATTGTTTTATAATAAAGTTATTTTTTTATTTTAGATTTTTTTATTATTTCTCAATTAAGTTTTGTTAGGTTTACAATAAGCGTGTTGAAGTAAACTTTGCGGCTTGTATGGAATACTTAATAAGAAAAATACTTAAATATAATTTATTGGCATAGGTGAATAGATGATGATGACGATTTTACTGGCTGGTTCATTCTTGATTAAACAACACCTGTAATAGTTCACCAGAAAAACAGAATACCTATCTACCTACCTAACTGAAAATCACTACAGTTGATGTAGAATGTAGCCGCCATAAAAAACCTCACGCTTAATGCCGGCCATACACCATCCTTCCTATCGTCCAATCGGCATGACGCTGCTGATTGGATCAGTTAGAATAGACCGTGTGTGGGCGTGGATTGGCATGACAGTTAAACTTGACAGCACAATCGAATTTCAATTCTTTTGGCTTGATCATGTCGATTAGATCATTGAAAATGCCCAAAATTGCTAAAACATCGTCGTCTGTCACTGGTGACGCCATGGCTTCAACTGAACGTTGCTGTCGCTGCCGATTGGACAATTAAAATTGATCATGTGTGGTGTATATGGACGAGCTGCAGATTGGATCATGCCGATTGGACGATAGGAAGGATAGTGTATGTCCAGCATTACTTCATCTGGATTTAAAGTAAGTATGCTTTCCCAAAGGTATACCGACGAAGCTGCGATGCCTGTCTAATTTATTATGAAATACCTTCTAGAAGCAGTAAATTGTAAAATATATTTGGTAACATTATGATCGTTGCAAAGTTTTTACGAGTGCAAATCAGGCGAGTCCATGGTGTTACGATTGCAGTCAACAATGCATGACGGTGTTACCACATTTCCTGGTAATGTTGACACCTCTCTCAACAAGGAGTACTTGTCAAGCTCTTATATGGGCGTCCCACGGATATGCCACATGGAGGGAAGGTGCCTTGAATATTGTAGATGGAACATTTTACTGAAAGAAGACATTATTTGAATTTATAAAACAATTTAAACTGCATTCATAGATATTTAAATAATTACATGGTTGAACCGGAAATCGAACCCGTTACACGAGAACAATAGCTTTATCATACCGAGCGAAAGGCTTCATCATAAGGATTATTTTATATTTTGTCACTGAAATATATTTGAGTGACAGAAAATTAGGAAACTCACAGCTCAGGGTGTACTAGGCTGACAGATACTTAGGGCGGCTTGCACCAGAATCGCTAAACGCGTTTAACTGTTAAATAGTATTTAGCGAGTTGTCAAGTCATACAAATACGTCAGATTTAAATCGATTTAGCTGTTAAATACGTTTAGCGATTCTGGTGCAAGACGCCCTTAGTTACTAAGGTCATCTAAAATCATGTCTGAGGAGGCATCATAAGCAGAGTATAATAACTCTAGTCACGACGGATCTTTGTACCTCTGAAGTTTCAGTAAGCGCAGAAACCATTTTGGTAAGTGAAGTTTTCCGCAGAATCGTTTGTTGCACCTAACTTCAGAGATAAAAATCCGTTGAGCGTACTGTACCATGCGCGAAATGAGTCGAATAAATACCTAGTAATTGCGAGTTGACTTGACGGAATCGGAACATATGAATTTACATGTGTGCGTATTGTTTATACAATCACATGTTAGTACACTACATACATATATTCCAGAAATCCCCATCGGTTACGTTACGACGTCGTAGCATGCTACCTTACCATCTCTCACTCAGTCAGGCAAAAGTGTGAACTGTTACAATACCAACAGGTAAATTAAAACTAGCAATTACATTGTGTATTTTATTATCATAAAATCTGGAAGGCCTTGCAGTGGCGAAGTTTTTATTTTCCTTAATATTACAACTACGAGTACCACAAGCCAGTCGGTTGCCGTGATTAATACCGTAAGTAAATATTTTAAATCATTTTATTATTTTATACTAAAATGCATTGGTGTAAATTGACTCCAGTTTTAACCCTTATCTATACATACGAGTGTAAATCTGATTGTGCACTAATATCATCTTCGAAAACTATAAAATATGTGCTAAAATAGAAGCTGATTTAATAATAATCTAGGCACTTAACTTGCGTTAAAAGTTCTAGTTAAGAACATTTTTTACTTTGTTTTTTGGAAACCGAAGTCCAAGGTTACTCTGTAATTGAAAGATGACCATGCAAAATTAAAAATCAATCAATGTGTTGCAGCAATATTCAAATAGAACTTGATTTTATAAAAAATAGTCAAGTGAGAATATAATTCTTTTCTATAGGGGTTTCTTATCAAAAAATAAAAATACTTTCAAAATGGCAGCTACCCCGACAATAGTAGCTGGTATAAGCTCTTTATCTTAGTTCTGGTAAAATGTCACTAGTGCACATCGGCCCTGATAACGCACGGGTTAAATTAAGCAATAAAACATTTGCACATTTTTGTGGGCTACTTTTTATACAACGTTTAATCAAGACGATTACGAGGTAGATATTTATTTATGCTTACATTTTAATTAGTATAGCTTAGGATGTTACAATTGGACAACGGAACTATAATATTATGCTTTTAATTTTTAAATTACTTTAGTAGGTACCTACTAGATTCAAATTATTGTACAGATATGTACTTTGTGCATCTAGGTATGTTTGTAAATACGAAGTACCTACTCGAGACAAAGCATTTTTTTTATATCTATCTACTAGCAGTTACCCGCGACTTTGTACGCGTCTACAGTTTCCGTGTACAGTATATTATCTGTGCGTGTACCGAGCGGATACTTCTTTGATAAACTTGACATTACACCTCATCACACCGAACTCGTACTGAAATGTCAAGCGCTAGTCGTTAGACCAAAGAGGTAGTACTACGCCCTGACAAACGGACGTGACATGACATGACAATGAAATCCTCTTGCCAATTGGCGCTGCTAATCCTTTTCGTTCATTTTATCCTGTAGATCCTGTTAATTATTCGGGATAAAAAGTAGCCTATATGTCAATCCAGGTTACGAACTATATATATGCCAACTTTCATCCAAGTTGGTTGAGTAGTTTAGACATGATTGAAACACAAACATCCAAACATCTAAACATCTAAACTTTCGCATTTATAATATTAGTAAGAAGATATTAAGATTAGCATCTAGTTCTTTTTGAGAAAGAATAAAAACATACAAACTCGTTTTTATTCATATATGGTACATATATATGAAGGCAGCAATGGAGGAGTTCATCAGTCACTAGGTATTTGCGGTATACTAAGGTAAGATCAAATTTCATTAAAATATCGTGTGATTTTTCGGGAACCTACCTACGAGTAGGTATAAAACTACAAAAAAAATCTAAAAAAATATTTTTATGACTTAGGTACGCTGCATTTATTTATTACCACAGAATAAATTATTATTCATAATATTATTTACAAACTTAAAAGTATAACTGTAAAAGTCTATACTTCCAACTTTGACAGACTTTTCTGACGATGCTTTCAGATCGATTATCGCTGAACAAAAAAAAAACAAAGCATAAAAAGTGTGATTTCTTAATGCTATGACCATTTAAAAATCACACTTTTATGCTTTGTCGACGACCAAATGGACGACCAAACATAACCTACATTTTGGCACCTGTCGGCACTCAAAATTTAATATTTTCTATTTTTAATCAGACCTCCATCATGAAATACACTCTCGTCCTTGCCCTGGCACTCTTCGCCGTGGTATACTCTGAAGAAACTTACACCACTGAGCACGATGACCTGGACATCGAGGCTGTTGTCAACGATCCAACGAAGCTGAAGGCTTTCAGTGATTGCTTCACTGAGAAAGGATCATGTGATAAAGTCACCGCACATTTCAAGAGTGAGTAGAATTGTTTTTATCATACAATAATCTTTGAAATCAAAATGCAAAATCAGCAGCTTTACTCTTATCGGCGATTCCGATCGATCGGTATTCAATTTATGGCCAAAGTCAAAGTCAAAATTTCTTTATTCAATAAAATCACAAGGATCATTTAGAATCGTCTTACGAGTACCTATATAACAAAGTTGACGTTTCTTACTCTTGAATGCAAACCTAACGTCAAATTGTTTAAATATTATGCGGGTATTGAACGTACTAAATTTGGATTGTCACATCCATTATAGATTTATTTTGTACTCTTGTCTTGATGCTATTTTACTAGCTAACTGACAGTCGCGTATTGTTTAGGTATAGCGTGGAAATGCTATCAAAATTTTCTTCAAAGTACGAAAATTCATCGATATTGGGTTATAATCTACATTATACTTGTTTTCTTCTTTTCAGAGGATATGGCAGAAGCAATACAGCAAGCCTGCGCTAAATGTACACCAGAACAGAAGCACCTTTTGAAGCGCTTCTTGGAGGGACTCAAGGATAAGATGCCGGAAGGCTTCGAGGCCATGAAGGCCAAATACGACCCTGAAAATAAATACTTTAGCCCTCTTGAAGCTGTTATCAGCAAATTTTAATCCGTTGGATACTTCACATGAATAAATTGTATTTTTCAAGTTATTTATTTTGTAATAAAACAAACTGCAAAATAAAAAGGTTTGACTGTTTTGGCCCAACAGAATTATTTCGATGGAAGAATTGCCATGCATTTCTTACGTTCAAAGTCAATTGTGTCTAGAAGAGTCGAATGAACCCCTCGATTGATAGCCACCATAAAGAAAGATAATACCATTAGGCAGCTACCTACTTTTATCAATTTCTACATGACAATTTTACTTTCAATCTAGTTCAACATTTAAAAGTTTTTCAATTCCTTTGCGAACAAGACAAGACTAAGTTTTGACAAATATTTGCATAGAGATACTGGTTCGTACAATAATTTGATCAAACATTGTCTGATAATTAAATAAAAACTTACCTATAACTTGTAACCAAAGTCTGTGCATCATCGGAAAAACCCGGCTCTTTAAAAACTATTCACGTAAAGCACCTGTATATGAAGATGTACTCGTATATATTAAAATTTGTTGACGCTTTTGCTTGCGGCAGACGGTTCCATCCAGATATTTAATAAAGCACTTGGTTTTTTGTGATACTTCTTCTGGTAGAGCAGTAACTTGAAGGTCAGCTTGAGTTTTAAATAGCACACAAATTGTTATTTCCATCATTTGAGATTGGATCTTTATCAATTATGCCTGTTGCATCTCAGCACCATGTCGGTGATTTTAGTTATTAGTTTATTGTTATTGCTGTAACGGTCCAGAAAGACTGTCCACGTTCCTTGGGTATCCCACAAATTATTTAGTTAATTTAATCTTAATTTAGCTAGATTCGGTCAATTTTCACCGGACGATGAAACTATCTTCAGTGAGACATACTGAATCTGTAGCAACCGTTAACTTCATAGTATAAAGAATGAATAATATTAACTAGACGAGTTTATCTAGAAAGGTTCAATATAATAGAAGGTATACATAGTTGTAGCAGTTAAATTATATTCAGTATAGTAATAAGTAACTTAGTAATAATTCATTTACAATTTCGCAATGACATTTGCGAATTGCTCTCATAAAAATGTCAGGCGGTTTCCCTCCCAAAATAGGCTATCAGATTGATAGATCTAGGTACATTTGAGAGTTGGAAACTGAATAAATTGGTAGTAAATGCTTTAAACTATCTATGTTCAGAATCTCATAAAGGTCGGCTTCTTTATTGCGACACAGTAGGGAATTTTGATAAATACAGTATGAAAAACGTAACGTAGAATGTAGATATTTTCAAGGAGAGTAGATACAAGCTATTAGTGTCTTTAGACACCATCTTTCATTCAGAAAACGGTCTAGAACCAAAAGAAACATCCAAAAAGAACAATACTATTATAGACTATATGAACCAACTTAGGTATACATTGAGTTATATCTGGGGGTATATTTGGATGCCGGACGAATGGCACCCATCATAAAAAGTTGTTTTGATACGAAATGGTAGGCATCGTTTTGAGTCGGCGGTGTATTTGGGAGGCGTCGTATCGGCAGGCAACTAAACAGACGTGGATCGCATACTAACTATGAAGTAGGCAGTGGCTTTGTGACGCACGGAAGCAAAGCTTATAAAAAGGCGTACAAATTGTAAATGGGGGTCATTAATTTTGAGAATTTCAGAGGAGTAAGAAGTAGCTAGGTTCAAGCAGATGCTATTTTTAGTGGGCAAGGTTCAGACAGTCGGACCAAAATGGACCTGGGTTCATTGCACATGTCTTGTAGCAAACTAGGATTGCTAAACCATTGTGCGGGACTGACTGACTGATATCTTGCATTTAGAAGTGAGTCAAGCAGATGCTATAGGAAGATTTCTCTTTACAGCTAGAAGTGATAGGGGTTAAATTCGGTGTTAACTTAAATATTTTCTTTAATTTTCCTTTGGTTAGGCAGTGACAAACCCTGGTAAGTACCTAACAAGGTGTAATATAGAGATTAATTGGTTTAATTTAAATTCATTAATTATTTTGTTATGTTTTGAAAGTTTCTTAATTCATTAATTTTCTTTACAATGCATGCAATAAATTCTACTATTTCGAGTAGACGCTCTTGGTTTAATAATTATTTCAATATAGAATAAAGTAGATTACACCTTAGCTTCATTAGAAATCCAGAGGTTTATCTGGTAAAGGCTGGAAAACCTAACGGTGACATTACTGAAGCCTTTTATTTGGTAGGTCCAGTACCTTTGGGTCGAGCTGGACGTTATTAGTACTTGATTGCTAATAGCGCAGACCCTCATTTCAAGTATTCTTGAGCTCAGTTGTGTGGATTGTCGTGAAGTGAATCTGCCAGTATGGCACACACGCTCTCTGAGTAATGGAAGACTTGTCTTGATCCTATTTATATATGTATATAATACACACACTAAAATATTGTCCCTGGTCCGTTTTGACGTCCCACCCAATCCACTGGACTGATAAACACGCACACAGTTATAGGGGTAGGACAAAGCCGAGACTTACTATCTTGCATTCCCTTTTTAGAATATTTAGGTAATCCATCATTGCACTAAGACGGATGACAATCGCAATTAAATGTAAATGTGAAGCTTGCTTCTAGTTTTGCTCTATTTTACACATCTAGCTAGAATAGGGGGAAGATAGGTACACAATAGGATAGGGCGGGTTTTAGCTATAGGAAGGTAGCATGCGTTATCTTGTGCGTATATCAAGAAAGGTTTCCATCTTGATGGATATAGGAAATGTGGCTAGGTATTTAAGTAGGATAGGTTGCATTAGCTGTAGGGAGAAAGGTAAAGCCACATAGTACGAGATTCATGATTGGTTTCCGTCATGAAGGAACTCAAGGTAAGTCTTTGAATTATAAGTGTGTGTTTGTTTCAGGATCTTTAGAATAGAAAATTAATGTACAAGCTTGCTCGATACATGTTCTGGGCAAACATCTAGTTCAAGCAGCAAGTACAAAAATGGCAGAGGAATTCTAGGATAATTGTAATCTTGTTCGATTCAAGTTATATTATCCAATAAATAATCTTTCACTTAAAGATGAAACCTGCGTTTACAGCACTATTTTAGTGAGTTAGATTTTAGATGTTATTTCTCCTTAGGTTCACAGCAAGCAGGATCTTGTAGGGAATAAAACTTCCTGAAGATCTGAAGTAAGAAGGAAGAGATCTGAAGGGAGGGTTTACAGAGTTAGGATTCCCTAGGTTCTAGCATTTGTTCCAGATGAAGATTCAACGTGGATTAATTCGAGGAATTTTATATTTTCAAATACCTGCATTTTACAGAGTCTTGACTGTGTATATGTGTACCTAATTGGTTAAATGAAATATTGTGTTTTATGTTTTTCCTAATGTGAGTGTACCTCTTTATTTGATTTACCTGAGATATTGTGTGTTATTTTTAGTGTTTCTTATTACTTGTTTTATATTTCATAGTATGAGCGTTCAATTAATATTGCGTTCAACAATGGAAGTAAGGAGAATTATTGTAGTTATATATTTACATACTACACTTGTCCTTACATACTTACTACCTTGATAGTACAGCTATTTTCCTAGAAGATTATTTTAATGCATTAATTACATATTCTTACTTATTTTGCTTACTTTTTACATACACTAGTAGATAGGATCAATACTTAGTTACGACTACTTCTATGTACTTACCCTCATAATACATACCTACTTATAAGACGAGCTATAGTTAGGTAAGTACATACTACATTGTAGAACAGCGTCTTATCTCCTATGTGTTAAGCGATAGCGACTTTGATTATTTGACAAATTCGAATTTTAGAAACATCTGCGACTTTTTAAGCTTTAGACTTTAAACCTTTTAACCTTTAAGACCTTAGGATTTTAACCTCTAGTTTGAATTTCAGACTTTGAACCTTATGATTTTAGAAACTTAAGCTTTTACAACTTAAGGTAACTTTACCTTATTTTACCTTCGGATATTAAGTCTGGATTAGAACAGATGCATACACTACAATAGATAGTCTTACCTACTATATCAGATTAATTTTATCAAATTATTTTTATTGTTCAACTTTGAATTGAATCATAGTGAAGTCACTTATTATTCTAGTGGTAATATTTATTGTGCCATTGAGACAGCTTGAGTAGCTCTCTCTTATATCTTTCAAATTCAGTAAAGTATTTATTAAAATTAAAAGGAACCTTTATTCCTACTTGTCTTGTAGTCTTGCATTGACTATTTGTTTTATAGTGACATTTAACTTCAACCTTTTGTCTTTTACTGACCTGTCTGATTGGTTTCCTCAAACTATGTGCTTGAAGGAGAAGCTATAAAGAAAAGTCATTCTCAAATGTTTTAAGGTCTGTACAGATACTATTTATCTTACTCTAGAGCGCGTGTCTCGTGGTTATTCTGAACTTATGGAAAAGGGATGATAACTACCTACAAAGAGTCTATGATCTATTCTATCTAGTCCGATACCTATTAATTTACATGAAGTATATGTGGTCAAGCTAGACATTTCCGTTGTCAAAGTACCCTAGGCCGATTCTAGCTAGGGTTACTTTATATTAGCTATGTGACTGATCTTATCTACTTCTATTGCTTTTATCTTGGCTTTGTCGTAGCTATCTAGAAAGACTGGTTTGAGTGAACCATGAACTAGGAAGGTTACTTAAATTTAGATTCAGATGTTAGAAGTGGTTCTCTAACAAGCTGCCTTTTAGCTGCAGCATAAAATTGCATGGATCTATCTTGGCTTTGAGTAACTAAAGTTATTTAAAGGTAATTTAGTTTCATGATCTTTGTTAATCCATAGTAGCACTGATGTTGGATTCAGTTTAGTGAAATAGTAAAAATAGATTTTACTCATTCCCCTATTCTTAATCACACATCCGCTAAAGTTTAGTGTACTGTGAAGAGGGGATTTATTACGAATACATGTGAATAATATGTATCCGTAGTCTGGTGTCGAAAATCACTAGATGGCGCGGATGGAGGAGCGTCACTCTAATGTAAATACATACTATTGTAAATACATTAGCTTCATAGTACACAATTTAACATCATTCTAGTAACAAAGTATAATAAACTTATATTCTGAGACTTTAGAATCATTCTATATGGAGGAGCGTCACTCTAATGTAAATACATTCTATTGTAAATACATTAGCTTCATAGTACACAATTTAACATCATTCTAGTAACAAAGTTATAATAAACTTATATTCTGAGACTTTAGAATCATTCTATATATTTAATATTAATTTTTATAAGTAGTTTTCTACTGAATGAAATATGGCTTTTCTATTTACGTGTATTTCAGCAAGGTCAAATATTTTATAATTCCGAACATATATTTCTTCCTAAAGCTAGTACTTGACAAAACAATTGAGGTTTAGGTCTTCCATTCTATATAAGATTCATGAAAGGATCTCATTGATAATGAGTCGTACCTACTTAAGATAACTTCTGTTGCCTCTAATTATCTAGGATTTACATAATATGTATCTTTAATTAATCTATTATATTTTATTTATCAGGCTACAATAGTAGGAATAACCCTCGCGATTAACTAAACTTCTACTTACGGTTTACTCTTATTAGCAACGATTAGATAGATAATAAAGATTAGTGTAGATAGGAAAACGTTACTTTCATATTAGGTAGATTCATAGGTTAACTAAACGAGATCTCATCATAATTCCTTCAAAGTATCTGAGTTCCTATCGGTTCATAATAGTAGGCGTCCTAATCACAACCACTATACGATCACAAGGCCATTAGAATAAGTTAGTTATTAAGTTAGTTATAAGTCATAAGATTAAAGTAAAGCAACGTAGTTAAAATTAGTTTAAATTGCTTAGGTTAAATTGATTTAGGTTCATCTTTCTCTTAGGTTAATATCTATATCTCTTTTAATCTTTTAGTATTTTAGTTATTCTCTCTCTTAGTTAGTTAGTTAGTTAGTTAGTCAGTCAGTTAAAAATAAAAAATTAGGTTAAGCTAGAGGGGGGGGAGCGTTACAATTTGGTGCCGTGACCAGGATATCGATTTTAGGTTATTTACAGTAGCTTAAATCATTTTTATATTCAAATCATACCTTATTAATCATATCTATTAAATTCATATTTTATTTCCATTAAATTCATGTTTCATTTAATTTGTTGCTTACTTTAATCTTGTAGAGTGCGATTTTTCGCACAATTTGTTGCCGTAATAAAGGATGGGGTTTTGTGTTGAGATTTCTTAATTTTATTTAGATTATAACTGTTTATTAGGTAAATCGGTTAATTTTAGTTCATTCTGTTTAGAAGTTCTATTCTAGATTTTATTCGTTTAAATTAGACAAAACTAATGCGTATAGGTAGTGAATAGGTAATGTAAAGGAATTAATTGAGTTTCATATTATTGCGTTGGTGAGGTAAGATTAAGCGACATCCATATTTGTAAATGCGTGGGGTCGTAAATAAATAATGTAGGATTTACAAATAGTTATTTATAGTTTTATACTTTTATGAGCGGGGGGTCGTAAATAAATGACTTAGAATTTCAAAATAATTATTTATAGATTCGAGATTTCAAGAGTTAGAGAAAGGTCGTAAGTAAATAAATTATATTTACAGATTAGTTACTTTTAGGTTCATTTATTATATTAGCGTGGGATAACCATTGACTGATTGAGCTTAACTCTATTTAATTTAAATAAGTAGTTTTACTAAAATATTAGTTGAGAAATTAATAATAGGTAAACTATTAGGTAAACTAATAGGTAACAAGATAAAATTTTAGTAATATAATTAATAGTAGGTAATTTAGGTTATAAGTATTCAACTCTCATAGAGAAATAAGTCTAGCATAAGAATAGGGGTAGTTCTGAGATACCTATTGTCTGAGAACTAATACTTGACTGGTTTATTGAATGCCTATGTCTTTGGAGATTACTAGTAGGTAGAATCATTATTTAGTGACGGCTACTTCTATGTCTACTTATCCTCGTACTAGATAGATAGATAGATTAAAAACTCTTTATTGTACACCATTTTTACAGTACTACTTAGTGGACTATAGTTAGATAATTACATATCACATTTGGGCTTGTTCTTACATACCTACTACTCTGATAGTGTAGCTACTTACCTTTTTAGAAGTTTGCTTTAGTATACCTTAATCAATACTTAGTAACAGTTATTTTTACTTTCATTTATTTCCTATTACATTCTTACTTACAAAGTGAGCTATAGGTAGATAACAACTTACTACACCGGGGTTTACATACTTACAACATTAATCGTTCAGTTGCGTCAGTTACTTACCTTCTTGATGCTAAGCAATTATGATCTAGATATAAAGGTTATTTACATTAGACTTACTTAAACATAGAGAAGTTTTTTACTACTAGGTTTATTTATTCATACTTACTTTAGGATTTTAGAATCCTTGAATTTTAAACCTTAGATATTGAACTTTTATCTTTATCTTTAACTATTAACTATTAATTTTTACTTTGAACTTTAAATTTTAGAATTTAAAATTTTAATTTTAACTTTAAATTTTAACTTTGAATATTAACTTTAAATTTTAACTTTGAATTTTAACTTTGAATTTTAACTTTGAGTTTTAACTTTAAATTTTAATTAATTTTAACTTTTAATTTTAACTTTAAATTTTAACTTTGAATTTTAACTTTAAATTTTAACTTTGAATTTTAACTTTAAATTTTAACTTTGAATTCTGACTTTGAATTTTAACTTTAGAATTTTAACTTTGAATTTTAACTTTGAATTTTAACTTTGAATTTTAACTTTAAATTTTAACTTTGAATTTTAACTTTGCATTTTAACTTTGAATTTTAACTTTGAATTTTACCTTTGAATTTTAACTTTGCATTTTAACTTTAAATTTTAACTTTGAATTTTAACTTTGAATTTTAACTTTGAATTTTAACTTTGAATTTTAACTTTGAATTTTAACCTTGAATTTTGACTTTAAATTCTAACTTTGAATTTTGACTTTGAATTTTAACTTTGAACTTTAAACTATAACTTTGAACTTTTTGGTTTAGGAGTTCTTATCTTAGGCAGAGGCGTGTGACTTTTCATGTAATTAACATTCTCTTTTATATATATATACTTAAATTGATATGGTGTCTATGTAAATGGGGTTGTAAAAGGAAAGACAGTCATAATTATCATAATAAATATACTTATCCGAGACTAAGTTTAGTTCTTTACGTAGCTCGGGTCAGATAGACTGTATGTACTTTGGAAGCATTTAGATAAAATTGTCCACAATTTTCACTTTGAGTTATACCTAATATGCGTAAAAATAAGATTTAGATTTCACCCACTCTAGCTAAGTTACAGCTATCTATCTAGGTTATGATACGTTGCCTATAATATATAAATAAGTAAATGCCACATTTTTGATGGTTTAGTTTCTTGATAATTAAAATTAATAAACATAAAGCATAATTAATAACATAATCATTGGATCGGATTTAAATTTATTATCTTACTTTAGCTAATAGGTATTGAACTACTCGTATCTACCAATAATCAAAACTAAATAGTTATAAAACCATAAACATAATATTAGAGTCTAATTAAAGTTAAAAAAAAAAAAAAAAAAAAAAACACATCATTAGAAAAGTATCTTATATCAATATTTATTGTCAATAAAAAAAAAAAACCAAACTTCTAAATTTAAATAATCAATAAATCACACCGTGAGCATCTGAAAAAAAAAAAAAGAAATATGTTATAATTATATTACTACTAATTAATAAAACACTAAAGGACACGAATAAAATCGTTGAGTAATTGTGAGTACCAAACAAATAATTATAAGGAAAGGAATGATTGTAATTAGCAAATAATAAACAAATAAATTACAAGTGTTGAACTATTAAAATGAGTATCTTAATAATGTCTAGCATATTTAGTTGAATAATATACATTAAGGAAGCTAGTCAAAGACTTAAAACATAATACAAATGAGTTAGGAGGGAAATTTCCAAAGAATGCTTGACCAATATATAGTACTAGTTTTTCATATTATAAAAAGGGGGTATGCTAAGGGTTATGATGACGTAATGGATTAAACTTGTTTTCACGGTGGACCAGATCACAGACCGGCAGTATTGTCGTCCGATCAATGGTGACCTATGGTGAAGGTTGAGTTTACTACTATAATACTTTTGCGTTCTTCGTTTCGTTGTTTATCGAAACACGGCAAAGAAAAGGAAGTAATTGAAGCAATCTGCATTTCTTGGAAACTAAAGAAGGAACTATTATTAAATACTAAACTATTAATTTAATTAATACTTACTTATAATTATAGCGAAATGGAATCAACCTTAGAACTCAGAAGTGAGCAGCAACCTGAAACCAAAGAGATAATGTTCCTTGTTAAAAGGGGAATATATTGCGAAATCGTTAGATAGATTATTATTTTTTTTATGAAAAAGGAAAAAAAAGAGGGCAAATTCTGTTGAAAGTTAAAAAAAAAAAAAAAAAAAAATATATATATATATATATCTTAATTATTGTCTTTGTGTGAAAACTTAATATATATAGCATATTACAATATTAGGACATAAGAATGTTAGTATCTTGGTACATTAGAATATCCATACATTAGAACATTTTTACTTTAGAACGATAGGACTTAGACTTCAGTTCACATTTTTGAAGTTAAATCTATAACTAGATACATTACAATCTTTGTAATTTTAGGGATTCAGAATTTCATTTTCTTATTACTTTATCCAATATTGAAATTTACCAATACTACAAAAGATTACTTACAATAGTTGTAGATGTCATCATTGGTTCTATAACCAGAGGTTGAAGTGGTGAGGATGCTACCGTTGAGGGCATTGGATTAGGCTCGGATGTAGCCACAATAACGGGTCCAGCGGCATTCTTTTGCTAAAAAAAAAAAAAAAAAAAAAAAAGGGGAATGTATTTAATTCATGTTAAATGATACAGATGTAAGGTTCATTAGGTATATAGGTAAACAAACACTATGCGATGCGGTAAGTAGGTAGGTAGGTAAGTATAAAATGTAGTAAGTAACAATAAACACTCTAACATAATAAATTATGACTATGCTTGAATCTGTGTAATTAGAAGCACTTCGGAAGACTTACGTACTAGGTCCTGGTATAAGCTGTTACGCAAAATATTGAATTTATATCAATAGAAATAAGAACTTACCTTTCTTGGTTTCAAAGATTGTCGGTAACGCTTAAGCATTAATCTCAACTCTTCAATGGTTAATGCAGGAGGGCGCGAAGAATTGATATCATCCAGGAGACGGAGGATTTTTGCCGTTTTATGGGAATAGTATTGCGGGTGATTGACGTCCCATAATACTGGATATTTTCCCACCTTGTTTAAAAAAACACTATAATACGACATTTTTATTTTATTTTAAATCAAGAGTAGAGAATGTTACACAAGCTAGCACACGAGTGCACGAATGAATTTTTTTTTTTATCTACCCTCATTATGTATACTTACTCGAATTTTCTTGTTCGTCATGTCTTGGTGACTAATAGCAAGAAGGTTGTAATATGTAGGTTCTATGTAGGGAGATTTTGAATAAGAATCTCGGGGTTTCATACTATCAGGATTGCGTACTAAAGATTTCTATTTATATGAAATATGATTCAAATTTTGATCTCTGTTTCGTACATAGTTCCGTTTTCAAGGACACAATTATAGTTCGAAAAATTACCAGGTTGATCAATCATGTATTCAAGGGAAATGGAACCTTCAATTTGCTTGAATTTTTTTTTAGTTTTATTCTTTAACCAATAATTTTGTATAATATGGGTAATGATCAAATCTATACAAATAAGGAGGATATCATTTAGTAATTGACGTCTAAGATATAAAATTTTTTTTGTTCCTTACAAATTCTTCCTCTTTTGTTCATGTTTTGTCTTTTGAATTGGGGTTTCAGGAATTTAATTTGTAACTAAATCATAAAAATATCTAAATGAATATAAACAAATATGGTACCGATTTCTTAACAGTCTTACTTCTATACGATCTGTTGATTTTGCGGGTATAATGAATGACTACGGATGTTGGAGTTCTGAAAGGTTGAATGAATCTTAGTAAAATTTGGGATCGAGACATTGTGTGATGAACGAGTGAGAATTATGTTAATTTTAACTGTTTGAGGGGCTCAAGATTTCAACAGAATCTTGGAATAGGACAATATTTTTTTGATTTCTAAATCTGGACAAACTTTACATTTGACAAACAATTTGTATGAAGGAGTTATTGGTGTTAGGTTAGGTCAGTTGACAATTTCATCAGTTTCGGCTGATTTCATACAAGTTCACACTATACAAGATAGGTTCTGATTAAGCACACTGCACATGCTCCGAATTGCAATTTGTTGTTATTTTGAGATCGGTTTTACGTTGGATGGTTCGATCATGTTAAGTTATGGTTGCACGCCTTTGAGGATCTAATTTGGACTGTGAAGGGTGATGTATGATAAACTCAGTTACGAATTGCGAGAGTCAATAGACGGGCTAAAGAGCTAAATACATTATATCACTAGGATTGAGTCTGGATCACAACAGGCTTCCGTTACACAGTTTAACAATTGTTCTCGCTGCAATGATAATATTTCGTGGTTGTATTCATTTATAGCTATAAAACGGCATCAAACTCACATCATTTTGGGGTTTCGGTTTAAATTTTACACATCAAATAAAAAAAAAAACATTACTTATGTGATGGCTAGCATAGATCTAATCTGTGCAAGTCATTGCAAAATATTTGTCTGGAACTAGAAATCGACAAATAAAATTTGTACCAATAATGATTGTTCAAGAGAGAAATAATTTGTGTTTTATTTTAATTAATGAAATTAATTTGGGAAAGTTTTACTCCGGTTCATAAGTTAATCACCTCGTATAACTTTGGGGTCGGCTGTAACGGTCCAGAAAGACTGTCCACGTTCCTTGGGTATCCCACAAATTATTTAGTTAATTTAATCTTAATTTAGCTAGATTCGGTCAATTTTCACCGGACGATGAAACTATCTTCAGTGAGACATACTGAATCTGTAGCAACCGTTAACTTCATAGTATAAAGAATGAATAATATTAACTAGACGAGTTTATCTAGAAAGGTTCAATATAATAGAAGGTATACATAGTTGTAGCAGTTAAATTATATTCAGTATAGTAATAAGTAACTTAGTAATAATTCATTTACAATTTCGCAATGACATTTGCGAATTGCTCTCATAAAAATGTCAGGCGGTTTCCCTCCCAAAATAGGCTATCAGATTGATAGATCTAGGTACATTTGAGAGTTGGAAACTGAATAAATTGGTAGTAAATGCTTTAAACTATCTATGTTCAGAATCTCATAAAGGTCGGCTTCTTTATTGCGACACAGTAGGGAATTTTGATAAATACAGTATGAAAAACGTAACGTAGAATGTAGATATTTTCAAGGAGAGTAGATACAAGCTATTAGTGTCTTTAGACACCATCTTTCATTCAGAAAACGGTCTAGAACCAAAAGAAACATCCAAAAAGAACAATACTATTATAGACTATATGAACCAACTTAGGTATACATTGAGTTATATCTGGGGGTATATTTGGATGCCGGACGAATGGCACCCATCATAAAAAGTTGTTTTGATACGAAATGGTAGGCATCGTTTTGAGTCGGCGGTGTATTTGGGAGGCGTCGTATCGGCAGGCAACTAAACAGACGTGGATCGCATACTAACTATGAAGTAGGCAGTGGCTTTGTGACGCACGGAAGCAAAGCTTATAAAAAGGCGTACAAATTGTAAATGGGGGTCATTAATTTTGAGAATTTCAGAGGAGTAAGAAGTAGCTAGGTTCAAGCAGATGCTATTTTTAGTGGGCAAGGTTCAGACAGTCGGACCAAAATGGACCTGGGTTCATTGCACATGTCTTGTAGCAAACTAGGATTGCTAAACCATTGTGCGGGACTGACTGACTGATATCTTGCATTTAGAAGTGAGTCAAGCAGATGCTATAGGAAGATTTCTCTTTACAGCTAGAAGTGATAGGGGTTAAATTCGGTGTTAACTTAAATATTTTCTTTAATTTTCCTTTGGTTAGGCAGTGACAAACCCTGGTAAGTACCTAACAAGGTGTAATATAGAGATTAATTGGTTTAATTTAAATTCATTAATTATTTTGTTATGTTTTGAAAGTTTCTTAATTCATTAATTTTCTTTACAATGCATGCAATAAATTCTACTATTTCGAGTAGACGCTCTTGGTTTAATAATTATTTCAATATAGAATAAAGTAGATTACACCTTAGCTTCATTAGAAATCCAGAGGTTTATCTGGTAAAGGCTGGAAAACCTAACGGTGACATTACTGAAGCCTTTTATTTGGTAGGTCCAGTACCTTTGGGTCGAGCTGGACGTTATTAGTACTTGATTGCTAATAGCGCAGACCCTCATTTCAAGTATTCTTGAGCTCAGTTGTGTGGATTGTCGTGAAGTGAATCTGCCAGTATGGCACACACGCTCTCTGAGTAATGGAAGACTTGTCTTGATCCTATTTATATATGTATATAATACACACACTAAAATATTGTCCCTGGTCCGTTTTGACGTCCCACCCAATCCACTGGACTGATAAACACGCACACAGTTATAGGGGTAGGACAAAGCCGAGACTTACTATCTTGCATTCCCTTTTTAGAATATTTAGGTAATCCATCATTGCACTAAGACGGATGACAATCGCAATTAAATGTAAATGTGAAGCTTGCTTCTAGTTTTGCTCTATTTTACACATCTAGCTAGAATAGGGGGAAGATAGGTACACAATAGGATAGGGCGGGTTTTAGCTATAGGAAGGTAGCATGCGTTATCTTGTGCGTATATCAAGAAAGGTTTCCATCTTGATGGATATAGGAAATGTGGCTAGGTATTTAAGTAGGATAGGTTGCATTAGCTGTAGGGAGAAAGGTAAAGCCACATAGTACGAGATTCATGATTGGTTTCCGTCATGAAGGAACTCAAGGTAAGTCTTTGAATTATAAGTGTGTGTTTGTTTCAGGATCTTTAGAATAGAAAATTAATGTACAAGCTTGCTCGATACATGTTCTGGGCAAACATCTAGTTCAAGCAGCAAGTACAAAAATGGCAGAGGAATTCTAGGATAATTGTAATCTTGTTCGATTCAAGTTATATTATCCAATAAATAATCTTTCACTTAAAGATGAAACCTGCGTTTACAGCACTATTTTAGTGAGTTAGATTTTAGATGTTATTTCTCCTTAGGTTCACAGCAAGCAGGATCTTGTAGGGAATAAAACTTCCTGAAGATCTGAAGTAAGAAGGAAGAGATCTGAAGGGAGGGTTTACAGAGTTAGGATTCCCTAGGTTCTAGCATTTGTTCCAGATGAAGATTCAACGTGGATTAATTCGAGGAATTTTATATTTTCAAATACCTGCATTTTACAGAGTCTTGACTGTGTATATGTGTACCTAATTGGTTAAATGAAATATTGTGTTTTATGTTTTTCCTAATGTGAGTGTACCTCTTTATTTGATTTACCTGAGATATTGTGTGTTATTTTTAGTGTTTCTTATTACTTGTTTTATATTTCATAGTATGAGCGTTCAATTAATATTGCGTTCAACAATGGAAGTAAGGAGAATTATTGTAGTTATATATTTACATACTACACTTGTCCTTACATACTTACTACCTTGATAGTACAGCTATTTTCCTAGAAGATTATTTTAATGCATTAATTACATATTCTTACTTATTTTGCTTACTTTTTACATACACTAGTAGATAGGATCAATACTTAGTTACGACTACTTCTATGTACTTACCCTCATAATACATACCTACTTATAAGACGAGCTATAGTTAGGTAAGTACATACTACATTGTAGAACAGCGTCTTATCTCCTATGTGTTAAGCGATAGCGACTTTGATTATTTGACAAATTCGAATTTTAGAAACATCTGCGACTTTTTAAGCTTTAGACTTTAAACCTTTTAACCTTTAAGACCTTAGGATTTTAACCTCTAGTTTGAATTTCAGACTTTGAACCTTATGATTTTAGAAACTTAAGCTTTTACAACTTAAGGTAACTTTACCTTATTTTACCTTCGGATATTAAGTCTGGATTAGAACAGATGCATACACTACAATAGATAGTCTTACCTACTATATCAGATTAATTTTATCAAATTATTTTTATTGTTCAACTTTGAATTGAATCATAGTGAAGTCACTTATTATTCTAGTGGTAATATTTATTGTGCCATTGAGACAGCTTGAGTAGCTCTCTCTTATATCTTTCAAATTCAGTAAAGTATTTATTAAAATTAAAAGGAACCTTTATTCCTACTTGTCTTGTAGTCTTGCATTGACTATTTGTTTTATAGTGACATTTAACTTCAACCTTTTGTCTTTTACTGACCTGTCTGATTGGTTTCCTCAAACTATGTGCTTGAAGGAGAAGCTATAAAGAAAAGTCATTCTCAAATGTTTTAAGGTCTGTACAGATACTATTTATCTTACTCTAGAGCGCGTGTCTCGTGGTTATTCTGAACTTATGGAAAAGGGATGATAACTACCTACAAAGAGTCTATGATCTATTCTATCTAGTCCGATACCTATTAATTTACATGAAGTATATGTGGTCAAGCTAGACATTTCCGTTGTCAAAGTACCCTAGGCCGATTCTAGCTAGGGTTACTTTATATTAGCTATGTGACTGATCTTATCTACTTCTATTGCTTTTATCTTGGCTTTGTCGTAGCTATCTAGAAAGACTGGTTTGAGTGAACCATGAACTAGGAAGGTTACTTAAATTTAGATTCAGATGTTAGAAGTGGTTCTCTAACAAGCTGCCTTTTAGCTGCAGCATAAAATTGCATGGATCTATCTTGGCTTTGAGTAACTAAAGTTATTTAAAGGTAATTTAGTTTCATGATCTTTGTTAATCCATAGTAGCACTGATGTTGGATTCAGTTTAGTGAAATAGTAAAAATAGATTTTACTCATTCCCCTATTCTTAATCACACATCCGCTAAAGTTTAGTGTACTGTGAAGAGGGGATTTATTACGAATACATGTGAATAATATGTATCCGTAGTCTGGTGTCGAAAATCACTAGATGGCGCGGATGGAGGAGCGTCACTCTAATGTAAATACATACTATTGTAAATACATTAGCTTCATAGTACACAATTTAACATCATTCTAGTAACAAAGTATAATAAACTTATATTCTGAGACTTTAGAATCATTCTATATGGAGGAGCGTCACTCTAATGTAAATACATTCTATTGTAAATACATTAGCTTCATAGTACACAATTTAACATCATTCTAGTAACAAAGTTATAATAAACTTATATTCTGAGACTTTAGAATCATTCTATATATTTAATATTAATTTTTATAAGTAGTTTTCTACTGAATGAAATATGGCTTTTCTATTTACGTGTATTTCAGCAAGGTCAAATATTTTATAATTCCGAACATATATTTCTTCCTAAAGCTAGTACTTGACAAAACAATTGAGGTTTAGGTCTTCCATTCTATATAAGATTCATGAAAGGATCTCATTGATAATGAGTCGTACCTACTTAAGATAACTTCTGTTGCCTCTAATTATCTAGGATTTACATAATATGTATCTTTAATTAATCTATTATATTTTATTTATCAGGCTACAATAGTAGGAATAACCCTCGCGATTAACTAAACTTCTACTTACGGTTTACTCTTATTAGCAACGATTAGATAGATAATAAAGATTAGTGTAGATAGGAAAACGTTACTTTCATATTAGGTAGATTCATAGGTTAACTAAACGAGATCTCATCATAATTCCTTCAAAGTATCTGAGTTCCTATCGGTTCATAATAGTAGGCGTCCTAATCACAACCACTATACGATCACAAGGCCATTAGAATAAGTTAGTTATTAAGTTAGTTATAAGTCATAAGATTAAAGTAAAGCAACGTAGTTAAAATTAGTTTAAATTGCTTAGGTTAAATTGATTTAGGTTCATCTTTCTCTTAGGTTAATATCTATATCTCTTTTAATCTTTTAGTATTTTAGTTATTCTCTCTCTTAGTTAGTTAGTTAGTTAGTTAGTCAGTCAGTTAAAAATAAAAAATTAGGTTAAGCTAGAGGGGGGGGAGCGTTACATTATCTGTTTTAGCCGAGGATAAGTACTACAACCGAAGGTATGATTACTTCAACGTCGATCAGTTTGTAAACAATCGTAGGTTGTTGAAGAAATATTTGGACTGTTTTCTCGATCAAGGACCATGCACGCCTATTGGAAGGGTTTTCAAAGGTGAGTTTGTAAGATTCCTTTGTTTATTGGCTCTTATATCTGTTTTGAGGAAAACATTGCCTAAAAACAAGCATCACGGCTCAGTCGGTAATAGCTCTGTTGTGGGTTCGATCCCCACAAAAGCACAAACATTTGTTTGAGACTAGAGGGTGTTGTGTGAAATGTCCATGAATAAGAAAAACACGCGGTTTAGTCAGTACACGCATTAATTGCGTCATTTTGGTGGATTAGATCGTCTAGGTTTTGAGAATCAAGCCTAGATTCCCCCAGGTTTGTCAAAAAGTGCCTCTGATTTTGATTTAGTTAGGTTTTTTGAAACAAGTGAAAACCAAAAAATGACGAAATAACATTGATAATTCATAATACTAAATCGGCTGGAGGGTTGACCCCTATTCTGTGTCCAAGTTCATAATCAACAAATGTTTCAGAGGTTCTACCGGAAGTCATCAGGACAGCTTGCGCAAAATGCACCCCTCTCCAAAAAAAGTTCACAAAAAAGTCTTTTGATGCTTTCAAAACATCCTTACCTGAAAGTCATGCGGCACTCAAGAAAAAATACGATCCTAAAAATAAATACTATGATGCATTTGAAAAAGCAATTGCTAATTAAAATTATCTTTATTTTATTTTCCTTTGTTTATAAGATGGTAAGAAAACAAATGAATAACGTTGTACCATAAAATGTCTTTGCATTGTTTTGGTAATGATTGGATGAGTATTCCCCGCAATATTCTGAATCACATATCATGTATTAACTTTTCGTCATTTTCACTCAGAAAGGGCTATTTTATTATGACTGAAAGCAGGGCACAAAATTTTCCTAGACGTAATTTTATCCTTTCACGGCCCACCTGAAAACTCACGGGCAATTGAATCACTCATTAAGTAGGTATATCACATTTCGACGAGTGGATATGCTAGTAATTTGAAGTAGCTCAACATCTATGAAATAGCTCTAGATCCAGTATGCTACCTTTGGCTGAAATATCAAACTAGCTCTACTTTGTAAAGTCTTGTAAAACGAATTAACAATCTACAATAAAGAAATAAATCATTGCATTTTATCACTGAAAAAAAAGAGTTACTTAATGGAAAAAGCTTAAAGCTTTGTAGATTAAATAAAACCAAATTAAATAGATATTTATTAATTTCGAAGTGATTTTTAAATTAATTTTGGTTCGTAAATTGTAGTTGATTCATGTTTTTTTATAATTTTCCTCTTTATTGATACAACCGAAAATCCCCAGCATTGCCCAAGTTTCCAGGTAGAGGTACCAGTATTAATATGTTTTGAATTATGAGCTGCAAGCGATACATTTGGCTTACACGCACCAAGAGTTCCCTGTTACGATGGATTTAGTTGATGAAGTTCGTATAATGTTCGGTAAAAGGTTTAAATTTGTGTGAACAACCACCGAACCGGGCCCATGTGCCAACGATGGTAGTGGGTATACAATATCGTCCATAAAAGCCACTGTCGCTCTCTGGCACTGCTAGTTCTTTGAGTCTATTATAGAAAGTAAAAGGTGGGTCAGTGAATAAAAAATAAATAACCCTTTATCGCGTCAACCGGTGTTTGCTTAACTCCTGTGTTTTTTGCAGGCAAGTGTCAAATATCTCGGAATTGTTCTGTTTAAACTAAGTATGCGTAATCCCGTATCTATTGATCTTTGACACAGTTCTTGTGATCTTGTGTTTACAAAAAAGTGTTACTTCATTATAATAACGAGTTCTGATTCAAAAACGAAGTATTATTTGCGTATGCCGTCTATATATACGCGTTCACCGCATATGGGATCAATCTATATTCTCCTCACATCGAATGTTCGTTCAATGTCTATGGAGAAATATTGAACAGTTTTCATTGTTTTATATTCGGGACGAGCCACAATTGCGGTTCATTTCAAAGGTACCAGACGTGATATATCGTTTTTAAAGTAATTTATTTATTTTACAGATTAAAATTATCAATATGAGGGCCCTTTTGGTTCTTGCTTGTCTAGTCGCAGTGGTCTTTGCTGCGGACAAATACAACACAAAATATGACAATTTCGATGTTGATACGCTAATCCAAAACGACAGACTGCTAAAAGCTTACGTGAACTGCTTCTTGGATAAAGGAAAATGCACTCCAGAAGGATCAGAATTCAAAAGTAAGTTTACTTTCATTTTAAATACTTCACTTTTGTATTTAATAGGTACTTATAGGCAATCCAACTAAATTTTGATATAATTTGGGTAAGATATAATACTCCACACTTGTGTATTCCTTAGTTGTTTTGGACATTAACATCAGGAAAAACATAAAACAAAAAGATAAACTACAAGTAAAACCCAAGGTTTTAACAAAAACTCAGAGATTTCGCGATGTTCGTAAATAAAAAGTAAAAGTAATATTTTTCCTAAATTAATGTTTTCTTATGGTCCTATTAATTTGTCCTAATGATGGGACTACATGTGATGTTATATCTCGTGGTCCTATAGCTTTTTATCGTTTTAAATCTTCCATCTTGTATTATTTGCAATAGGCAATGGCATCTCATGTTACACTGGCTTTTTCTCATTTTACGATTTTCACCGTATTTATTTTCAAAAACTGTAAACCTAGAAAGTAAATATTTTTTGGAACGTCAATTAGTCTTTTGGACTTTTTTTTGCTGCCTTATGGACTCTTACAACTTTATGTACACTTTACAGATTGCGTACTTCATAGCCCCACCAATTTTTGATAGCACTAGGTATCTGTCTACCTTCTAAATTTTATGCAGATTGAATAAGTGGATCGAATGTTATCTTGGATACAAACAAACATCGAACATCGCCGATTTTCGCAAGTTAATTTTAAGATCTGCACTAGCTTCTCATTTTGGTTTTCATTCTGTTTCCCATTTTGACGGCAGTCTTTACCACAATCTTTTATTTTTTTCTTTTTGGAAAAGACAAAATTTTGTTTGAACATTTTTTCCTCCAAAAATATAACTTCTAACGAAACAAGTTTACCCTGGTCTCAGAGAGAATATTTTTACATTAGAAAATAATACTTAAAAAAAATTAAGTATGACTTCACTGCAGTAGTTACGAAACTAACGCAGTCACTTTTTAATCTTACCGCATTCAAATTAGAGAGCATGAAATAAACATCAAAACATTACACCGTGTAGTTAGTTCAATGAAAAAGTAGTACAAGTACCGTGTTGATCACGTAATTTAATTTTGTGTTACGTATGATAATGAAGCTCTCAAAAAAGAGGTCGTTGAGTCTCGTCGAGTTTCGGTCAAGGTTGAGTCAAATATGGAAATGAAGCTTATTAAGCTTTTTAAATATCACCATCTGTTGAGATTAATATTTGAGTGTTTCCACAAGGTGGTTTTGTTTCCTTAAACCTTGACATTTATGATATAATTTTTCTTCAAACTTTGTTTTGACAACATTGAGTATAAAGGAACCAGTGTATGTACTCAGAGGTGTGAATTTATGCATCTAGATGTAAAAAAATCCAGTATGTGTAATGTGTGTCATCATAACATAACTAACTCTATAATAACAGCTTAGTATAAATATGGGGTTAGGTTCCCAAGGTCTGGATAGCTAAACTTCTTTGAAGGCAAAATGTCTGAATTGATAAAAGTCAACGTACTCAAATTGTCTTGATTTTAAAATGACTGAACTTAAATTGTAAAATGTATAGGTAGGTGAAACGGCGTAGATGCAAAAAGTCTTATTTGCAGAAGACCAAAGTTCGTAGTGCACACTCATATATGTGACGTTATTGAGTTACAAACAGTAATTTTTTTTAACAACTAAATGATGAAACAAGTCGATGGTCCATCTGATGTTATGCGGTACCACTGCCTATAACGACGTGAAAAACAACGTTACAACACTACTAATTTTCGGGGGAATATTAAATAGAACGGCTTTATAAAACCAATAAATATTAATACTATTATAATATTAAACGTTTCGTTAGTGGTACAAATTTGGACCACTTAAACCCATTATTCTTTTAAAAAACTTTGTTATAGAATTTATAAATAAAAAATTAAGAAGCTGAAATTAAATTGATCTAAGATTGAATTTCAGTTTTTAACTAGTTGAATCAAAGAGCTCAAAACAGTATTCGTAGTAATAAATTAATTATTCTCATAGTTTGTATCTTAGTCATACCCACACACCGTCTTTGTTTACTAAACATCTCATTGTTATTGCAGAAGTACTGCCCGATGCGGTAGCGACGATTTGTGGCAAGTGCTCCGACAAGCAGAAAGCCAACATTAGGAAGGTCATCAAGGCTATTCAACAGAAACACGCTAAACAATGGGAAGAGCTAGTCAAGAAAAACGACCCTACGGGAGAACACCGCGACAACTTTGACAAATTCATCCAAGGAAGCTAAGTTATTATAGATCTAAGTAGGTTTAGATTAGAGTAAGTTTTTGAATAGATAGAAAACTGAATTTTGATTCAACTTTTTTGCAACTCTCTTGTCTTCCAATTGTTTTTGTTATCGATTCCAATTTATTTTATCAGCACGTACAAAGATAGTACAAATCTAGTTAGATATCAATTTACGATGTTGTTTATTGAAAACTATCATTTTTCTTCTGGATAATGTTTCTATCTAAAAAATAAGCATTTGTGATATGCTCTCTAGACATGGCTTACTCTAAAGCAATGCTCAGATATAAATCGAGACTCTAATATTTGATTATTTTAATGGAAATCATAGAAAAAATCCTTATGAAAATCTGTAAAGTCTACACTTTTATCTATGGGTCTCGATTTGTATTCAGGTAGTTCTAGAAATCAGCCTAGATCTCGCCGATCTTAAACATTGTTCTATTGTGATAATTTATTCCACTACGTTTGAAGTATTAATTCGATGAAATGTTTTTTATTTATTATATCGGTATTGATTCTGGTATTTAACTGGGAATAAAATTATTTTTATAAGTAACTACCCTGTTTTTTTGGTCAGTTTTTATACCTAGGTACAAAAATTTACTTAGTTGTTGACCCCAGCCGACGTCGCCAGTCGGTCAGCGTTAACTGGAGACTTTTACCCAACGGTGGGTAACATGCTGCCTATGATGATGAATCTATACCTAAAAACAAAACACAGTAAAACCTACGTGCTAGAAAATACATTGTTTTTATTCATAAAAATCAAACATAATAAATACCGGCTAACAAGGACGCTAGTTAAGTCGGTCAAGAGTCGATACATCCTCAAGAAAACAGGTATTTAATTTTACAAATAGGAAACATTTGCCTGTTTCCGCACTGCGCAACAGGAAAAAAAATACCTAGTTATTTAGTCGGTCTCGTGGTCGGCCTAAAAAGCGCTGGCGGGACGACCTGGACGCGTTTGAAAGGAGATGGTGGGAGGAGGCCCAGGAGAGAGAATATTGGAAGTCTTTGGGGGAGACCTTTGCCCAGCAGTGGGACGAGATAGGTTAAAGAAAAAAAAAGCTATTTATAAGATAAGACTAGCTAAGCTGCCCCTCTAAGCCAATCTATCGCCATCGCTGGAGAATAGAAAAAGTAAAAAAAAAAATGTATAGAAGTGGTCACGTGATTTTTAATTCAGAAATGTCATTCCCAACATTTTGGTTACATACTTATTTTATTTCCAATGACTATAACCAGACCGTATTGTTCCTACAGTATCTATGCTCCAACAGGTGTTCTGTTTGTGAACAGAACCGCTTCGATTTTCCTTTATTTTGTTTGGTCCACACCGGAGCTCAAACTAAGTAAAACAGGTTAGATGTGGGTTTTCGTGTCATGCAAGCGAGAACTGATCGGTTGCGCCAGCGCAGCGAGGGCTGATGTAACTCTATAATTGGGTAACGTCTCGCACAACGCAATCTAACTGCATCACTTGCTCTACTGCATCGACGTCACCATACTGCAGGCATTCTCATCATAGGCTACCATGGCTATATGGGGATCATTTTTAGCCACAGAACTTTTTAGCCCCGACCGAAAATGGAAGGGGTGTTATCTGATTGTCTGTGGCCTAATACACCGATTTGAATGCGGTTGTTTTTGTAAGAAAGCTGTTTGATCTGAAATAATTCTTAGCCATATTAATTTAGTGAAAATTGGTGCAGCCAGTATTTAGATCTGATGAACTGCCCCCGTATGCCAATCTTTTGCTGTCAAGTTATATTTCACTGCCCAGTGTAATTTCTTCAGGTCACGTGGTACAATTTTGTACCACGTGATCATTCTTTTTAGACACTTGTCAGTAAAATATGCGCGAAAACACATCAAATGACGTCATAATGTCACTATTTAGTCACAGAATAACTACGAGTTAGTATGAACTGACCATGATTTAAAACTTTGCAGTTCAACTTTGCAGTTCAACTTTGATTGGCATACCCCTGCTTGGCGTTCATACTTCGAGGTCTGATGATGACAGCAAAGATTTAAATATTGTCATACCACCCAGAAACCATTGTGCAGCCGGCGCCAAAAAATGATCACTTTTCATTTCATGCTTGAGTGTCGTTTCAGAATAAAAAAAAACTTGGCTGAACTCACTACACTACACTACATAAATATTTGACACTCGGGCATCGTTTCGGAATGAAGACTCCACTCAGATCAATGCTCAAGGCTTGATTAATATGAGCATACGGCCCTTAATCAATGAGCATACTGACCTTAGTCGCTCGTGCGCCGGCTGGCTTCTTCGATCGGCATATTTAATCGAAGGTCGGCTCTCTCAAAATTCTTCCTTATCCCGCGGAGCTTTTTGGTAGGGTAACAGGGTTTTTATGCTCTATCAAAATGTATGTATCACCTTTATGAATAAGGTAAGTAGCACACTTAGGTAATCCCCGTCACCTAGTACTCACGACTTCACGAGTAACACGTCATCGCAGACCCTTGTATTCAAAGACGTGTGTTGCATAATCATGAGTATATTATGTCCTTGAGTTAGATCGATAGATGTTATTCCGAATCAAGGTTGCAGATGTTAGAAATCATGATAAAAATTGGCTGGTTTTGATCTAAGTTCTAAAAAGTTAATTGAAGCGGTTAACACTCATGTTTTAAGCTAGGTATTAACAAACTACATAAAACGAGTTTGCTGAGTCGAGATTAGTTACTTATAATTTAAGTTAAGTATTTTCAATTAATTTAAGATAAGTAAGTACTTAATATTACGAGTATTTTAGAATAATGGACGTAAGTTTATATAGACGGATATTTTAGTGCAAGATACAAATATTATATTACTCGTATACAAAAAACGCATTGCATACTATTTTGATCACTGGTAGATCAAAATCAGTAAAAATAGTTTTTTGTTTGAAAGAATTGGTTTATGAAAAAAAGAAAAAATCAAAGAAAAAATATATTCTTGAGCTTTTATTACATACCCACTAAAATAAATAAGATAATGCTAGTAATACTCCACATAGTGCTAATTCTTGTTATCCGGTATGAGAAAGCGAAGTTCGGGAAAGTTCACCAACATAATTAACGGGCGGTTAAAAGGCACCACCGTATAGTAAGTATATTATAGCTAACAGCCCCATCATTGTGTTAGTGAACCTTGATCAATCAATTGACAAGTAAACGACACACTAACTTTAGATTTTCTTAAACTTTTTTATTTGGCCCTAAAAATCTAAACGATAAGTGATAAAAACTTCATATAAAAGTAGTTTAGTTTTCACAGCCAATCTTATTTCGGAACGAATAATTTTGCATGAAAATGACTTCCAAAATAACTTTTCCTGTGGAACCATCACAGTTGACACGAAAAAGAAATTAGCTGTACTACTTTGCCAATTTGTATGGAATAGCGGATATTTTTTCGCACTAACATCGATCGTTCCATGGGAAAAAATCTTTTTGATGGGAACTATATTCCCTCGAAGTTTTTGGGAGTGGGTCTTATTTAGACTCTGTACAGTCAGCGTCAAATTCATATGAGCTATAGATTTGAGAAAGTAAAGTTTGTCGTTTACCAGATTTTTTTCATTATGATCCCAGGACGAAAGCTGAAAAGTCTTTTTCGTACTTTCCTTCGGGATCGTACATTTTACGGAACTCCATAAATTCAGTGGGTTTCTTCTCGTTTAAGGCTTTTACAGTTTTTCTCACGTGCTCCTTTTGTATCGGACTACATTTTTCACAAGACAAGGCGATCACTTCGGGTAACAATTCTGGAACATAATTTCATATTGTTAACAACAAAAGTCTTACTTACTCCTTTTATGAGCAGTTTGGGAAAAAATAAGGCCTTTCTGATATAATAACGCCTGAGCAAAACTCTCAGCAATCATTTCAGAGTAACCACATGGAGCGAAATACAATGAAACAAGAAGGTTCATATAAAACCGAACCCGTCAGTATTGAACTGATTAAATGAGTGATTTTCAAATAATAAACAGCTCGATGTAACATAGTAAGTTCACAGCGCTTGGACTTGCCTTTTTCGCGTCATTTTTAAGAACATTGAAAATCTAGTGATCTGATTTAAAGAAAATCACAGCAGCGATCTTTTTCATTTAAACTACTCGTATTTAGGAAGGGAAAATTGGTGATCACCAAATTTTATAAATCTGCAATTTGTATGTTTGTATTCAAAACCGACAACACTGTATTATGAGACACTGTATCCAAAATCTTAATCCGCAACAAATCAATTACCTACATTACATAGCATATCCAAAAGTATTTAGACCTTTTTAGAGTCTCCAGTATACTACTAATAAGCTACTTACTTTTGAAGTCCTCCGAGTGTTCAACATCGCAAGGACCCTTGTTCAGCATGCAGTTGATGTAGGCAGTGAAGAGGTCGTCGTCCGCAATGATCTTGTCTACGTCGATCTTATCGTACTTTTCGTCGTAGCACAGCACTACAGGTAGCACTAACGCCAGGATGGTTATGATGGACGCATTCATTTTGAAATACCAATGTTACTGTAAAAAAAAGAAAAAAGTCCAGAAAATTCAGATAACCGAGTTGACCATTCTACAATCATAGACACAAGCAATTGTAAAATTACAACGTAGCTGTAGATTCATGTCTTGAATAACGCTTTGGAACACTCTGTAATGTTATTTTATTATTGAATAAATAATTTGTAACCCTATCTACCGAACAGCTACAAATACACTTTTTTTATATAATATAGACAAGCGTTTAACCGCAATCTCACCTGATGGTAAGTGACGATGCGGACACGAAGAAGAGAACTCGAAAATAAAGGGTATAATAATGCAATTTTTTTTTGTACAAGTATATTATTATAAACTTTACTAGAGCCCTTTGCAGAGCAAAACCCATAAGTACAAATCAATATAAAAAAAGTTTATTCACAAAGAAAATTATGACTAATAAGGTATTTACAATATTTATAATATGTACAAAATAAACATGAAGCAGTTGAGCTATCTACACACCGTTGCAAACGATTTATAGATAGCTCAACTGATCCAAATCAGTACCAATCGGAAGCGTGCCCAAGACACTGGCTGCATTGCCGCGCTGAATAACAATGCTGATTCGCTGGCCCAGATAATCACCAGCCCTCGGGTCACGCGTCGCTAAATAAAAATATATATAAAAAATAGCTACTATGGATAAATTCACTTACCTAGTTATATTATTTTTGATTTCCTTCAGTTGTGTCCAGTGTGTGGATGACAACAGCAATGATATCCATCTACATTTATATCAAAATGTCAACGGATGTGTACAATTATTTTAATTTCAAATGTGCACCGAAAAATTGAATTGTTTTGGGTATTAGATGTCATTGTACAAGATAAATACGAGTAAGCTACTTCCAATAATAATGGCCGTAATTACGTTATTATTGTCCTTCATTGACAGGCGTCACAGCTCAGTCGGTAATAGCTCTGCCTTCCGTGCTGTGGGTCGTGGGTTCGATCCCCACCAAGAACAAACATTTGTGCGTGGAAAACATAGATAATTGTTCTATGTCTGGGTGTTACTATGTATTATAAGTAACTATTTACAAAAAAAAAAGTATATAAGTATTCTATCAGCCATCTAGTTCCCATATCACAAGCTATGCTTAGTTTGGGATAGAGGGTGTCGTGTGTAAAGTCCAAGAATATTTTTTTATTTATTCATAAAGTAATGTTTTATAGAATCACTAACATATCTAATTTATCTACGTAGGATTATAAAATAAAACCCACAGGTATGATCACATACTTTAGGTCGGTAAGTACTTCATAAATAAACATTTATGATATCACGAAGTTAAAAAACAGTTTGTCAATTATATTTTCTATAATTTCTGAAAATGTCCTATCCAGATTGAAATCTACTAATCCATTGATAGCCGTTAGCCAAAGAACTCAAAATATTGAGACTAGGAAAGTCAGATCGCTAAGATTCGTTGTATTAAAGAGGTATGTTCAATCTTTCGAATAAAAATCTAATCTTGCTATTTTTCTTGATAGTTTATTCATCAAAGCGGAAACTTCCATATTTTCTGCTATCATTATCTGTAGTAATTATCTCCATTTAGTTTCCTGTAATTCCTAGTACTAAACATCATAGAATACAAATATATAAAACTGTTGAATTGACTGACTGATAGTTTTTTTATGTGAAAGATCGACTGTATCTACCTCACTAAATAAATGACAGAGAGGTATTGGGACATAAACTGCGGAGATTTAAAGAGCATATTTTATAAAAAAAAAACAGAAGATTGAGACTTTTGCATTTTCACTATATTTTGTTCTATAGAAAAAAAAATAGAAACAAATCTGTATGCAACTAGACACATTTATTGCAACTCAAGCAAAGAGTTTTGTATGAAAATCTCTACTCAAATGCTTGAGAAACGATTTCTTTATCAGCATATGAGCCTTAGGTTAGTAAATTACTACTTCCATTTAAATTACCATGATACATAATAATTGTATTGAAGAAAATTATTCTGTTATTTAAACTACCTCTGACATCAAATCAATGGATTCTTTACAAAGAAATCCCCTAGAAAATAATTGACTCTACCATATCCTGAAGTTACTAATTATGTAGCAAGAGTCTGAGAAAAGAGCTGAGAGCACTGGTGGTCTAGTGGTAGCGACTCCGCCAGTCGTGGGTTCAAATCTGGTTGTACACCAACTGGTTTTTCTACTCAGAAAATTTATGTGCGCAATGCCAGTGCTCTCAACGGTGAAAGAAAACATCGTGAGGAAACCCGCGGCTCAGTCAGCTCCGCGCGTATTGACCTTGTCTTTTCTGTGGATAAGGCCGACTAGACTGAGAGGATGGTATTGCTTATGGATGAGCTTCTATTTTTGCTTGAGGAAAATCCTTCATAGATACCTTCCATCCTCGGGGTATGTGGAAGGTTATGTCAGACTCTTACTCATTAAAAACCTCAAGGTGTCCTGCGGGACGGGTGTCGTTTTTGCGGCGTGGTAGAGTTCTCTGGTTTACTTATATTTTTTGATGGGATAAAGCCTTTATGCGTTTCTTCCGACCCGAAGAGAGCCGAATAATGGCAATAATGGCGGCATACCGACTAAAACCCATCGCCACTCCTTCACTCACCTAATTGCTAATCATCAAACGGTTCGCCGTCCGACGGTTCAATTGATGACACATTAGCACTTGACGGGGACCCCATCACCCTACCCCTACCTCGGTAGGCAAAAGGGTTATCTTTTGCCTCCCCTTGTGGGGGAGGGGCATGCCCTGAAGTATCAGGACCTTAAGGCTCTTCGAACCCGATACCTGCTGGTGGTAGAACTCCCCAAACTTTAAAATGTGACAGACATGAAAGAATTGAGAATATTTATTTATTTTAAAATTTCACACAAATAGGTAGTGCTAGGAGGACTTAATGCTAAGAGCATTGTCTGCCAGTCTTCCTGGGCGTGCAAAAAGATGGTGCAAAAAATATCAATTTTCCTTTATGTCTATCTTTTAGTAGGACAAAACGCAGCTAAAATTATGTTCAACGGATGCAACATGATTTCAGTACCTATTTGTATCAAACAGGTTTTATAAAGTATCTAGTCAAGCAAGTCTATTGTCTATTACTCGGTCCATTATAAGAAGAGCTTGTCCATGGCAAGCTCTGAGTGAATTCATACTTCGAAGTGTGGCGTAACTATTGAATTGTATATAGCTCAGGGAGTTCTTCATAAACTAGACGCTCTGTATTGCAGTGCAATTGTATTGTCCTAACGCCAATCATGGTTGTATAAAGGGGCAGTTACAGCAGGATATCAGTTTACCAGGAAGTTGTCTGGCTGAAGCTGGTTGAGGTAAATACATTACTTATTCTATTTCATTTGATTCCTTATATTTAAAGATATTTTTAGTTTTTCCCCACTAGCCAAGTTGACACTTTGTAAACACTAGAGAACAGAAAACGTTAAAAAAATCTATAAAATTGATCACGTGACTTATTGTTTCATTAAACTTAATTAACTTTCTATTCTTTAGGGATTGTAAAAATAGGTAATATCGCTGTATTTGTATGAAACTGTTATCCACTTTGAACTAAGTATCACTGAAATTCTGATAGGTACGTACCGGTTACAATAGAACCTCAATAATATTACCATCTTGACGAAGTAGTTTTAATAAAAACTCTTTTTCAGGTATCATAATGAAGTTACTGCTAACAGTTATCGTGTTCATAAGCTTAGCTCTGTGTATACTCGTAGAAGCCAAAGTTGGTGATATCCTAGATGAATATGACTGGATCGGGTTAGCTAAGGACGAGAAGAAATTTCAAAGGGTTCTTACCTGCTTGGCACAGGAGGTACCATGCGACAATCTACAGAAACTGAAAGGTGCGACAACTTGAAATAGATTATTATGAATTTTACTTGATAAAATAAAATAAATAAATATTCATGGACTTTACACACAACGCCCTCTAGTCCCAAACTAAGCAAAGCTTGTGATATGGGAACTTGATGGCTGATAGAATACTTATATACTTTTTTTTTGTAAATACATACTTATAATACATAGTAACACCCAGACATAGAACAAACATCTATGTTTTCCACGCACAAATGTTTGTTCTCAGTGGGGATCGAACCCACAACCCACAGCACGGAAGGCAGAGCCATTACCGACTGAGCTGTGACGCCTGTCAAAATGCTGATTATCTCTTAAAATCGAAAATATAGCAACAGTGGTCAACGGCCGCCTTGCTTTATTACCAATCTTTGACACAAAATGATTCTTTTTTTCTTTTAGATGATGTTTGAGCCGTCGTATTTTTTGTTTTATGCCTGATTAGGGGAGATTTGTTTCGCGATATTGTCGCAAAAATGACGTGTTGGGCGACGTCGCGTGATCAGTGGGGACATCTACGTATCACGGGCATTCACGGGGCACGTAGATGTTCCTTATGTCTCACGACTTTGTCCTCTAATGAAGGCTTTAGTGAAATATGATTACATCATAGATCAGTAACAAGAGTTGGTACAGGATGGTGGGTCATGG
The DNA here is from genome assembly GCA_947859175.1 of Gandaritis pyraliata. Classification (NCBI taxonomy): domain Eukaryota; kingdom Metazoa; phylum Arthropoda; class Insecta; order Lepidoptera; family Geometridae; genus Gandaritis; species Gandaritis pyraliata. Next base: position 4,328,109 of record OX401868.1, read on the forward strand.
AAATATATAGAATAACTCTGTATATATATAGTATAATTTCGTGTTTTAAACTTCCTTTACCAAACAAAATATATTTCTGCAATTACCTACCTCCTAGTCTAGACAACCAAGATTTGAGATAAAATATATTTTGTCAATACTATAAGTACAATAGGAAAACACGAAGTCTACTTTTTTTTATACTTACTTACTACTAAATGATGGTACGTTTTTTGTTTTCAGAAAATGGAATTAAATTGTTCAAAACTAACTGTGGCGACTGCACACCAGCTCAGAGAGATAAGTTTGAGCAATACAAAGCGTACATGCTAGAGGCTCGTCCTAAGGAGTACGAGTTGATGCTGAAAGTTATTAGCGAATCACCTGAAATATAGTGTAAAAATAAACAAAGCATAATATAGATATATATTTATAGATATATACATATTTAAATGATAGAAGAGAAAATAAATAAAATTGAGGAGGTTTTCAATCCGACTGTATTTTTTTGATGTTTGCTACTTCGTTATTTATAAACAGATTTAAAAATTCTTTTTTGATTTTTGTCAGAAAGGTTATCCAGATTGGTCCCTCGTCTAAATAGGTTTAGTAGTTTGGCTTTTAAATCAAAATAGCTGGAAAAAATAATATATGTCATCCACGTAGAAGGTGGTCAAATTGTTGTTTTTTGTCACCAGTTTCACAAGTTTTTAAACTTATAAATTAATAAAATGAGGTTTATGATTGTCCCGTCACATAGAGATGTGGATATGTGGTCGGCCAAACACTAACCTCCTTTGATCTCGTAGGTGTTGCAATTTTAGCATTCGCTATCATGCATGTTGCGGATGAGACAAAACAGGAATAAATTTTCTCCTTAAATATTTTTCTGACTTTCTCAGTACCTATGTACTTGCAAGTACATTATGTATATAAAACATTTCAATATTGTTAAGTTTTAGGTAGTACATTTATTTCTAAAGTAGCAATTTTGATAGACGATTGCTCTCAGGTTATTATTGCATCAAATGTCGCATGCACTATTTGATGACCTACAGTAATACATATCCATAAAAAATGTAGTATCTAATAATTACAGATACTAATATTATAAGGTACTTAGACCTTTGAAAAAGCTTAGGTAGTTACATTTTTAAAGAGAGTTATGTTAGCCGGGATAGAAACAAATGGCGCATCATCATTGTCGGGAAGAAGATAGTAGCATGTGGTCACGACCCTAAGATATGAGGAATGCGATTGAAGGAGAAAGAAATGTGGCAAGTATAACACATAATATAAAATAGGATAGAGATACCTACCTAAGTCTAAAGAAAGATAGTTTTTAACGTAACAGTAGGTATACCTAAGATTGGCTTTTAGCCAGGCTGAATTTACCGTTTGGTAACCCACAGACCTACATACATTTTGCTACGATCTAATACGTATGCAAGATTTTTACTAAAATACCTATGATACAGGCGATTATTGCAGACAATTCAGATAGATGACTGTTTTTGTAAAAAAAAACATCAAAAAAAAATATAAAAACTGCTTGTCATGTCCTAGTGTCATTAACCTCGGAAAAGGCTTAGCGGGAACTGCACTCGAAACCTGTTTCATAATCCCAAGTTTATGTACCCAACATAACTGTCCAGCTACTTGTCAAGTATCCTGATCCTTGACAAGTACTTAAGCATGATAGGTAAGTACATAAAAGTAGAGGTTTGGAATATTGGAATATTTACTAGGTACCCATTTCAAATTACTATTATGTATACATAGATGTAGGCATTCAAGAAACCTTGGTTTATTTCTTCTAGATAGTTATAAAGTATAAGTTATTTATATAAAAGTTTGATTAATATATTTTTTATAGAATTTTTAAAGAAATCTTTCTAAGAATTATTCTGAAGTAAATTCTAAAGAACAGATCGTCACAGTTTGTAAGCAAATAATATACAAAGATGGTAATGATAATATCGCGCGCCAAAGAAGGATAACGCTACAGTTTTCTCATTCTGAGCAAGCCTCCAAATATAACTCTATCATGCATGATCAGTTCCATACTTTCTTCGGCGTGTTTTGTATGCGGCCCGTTACACCAGTCCACTGGACTGGTTTGGACCCCGGGACCTGTGGGCACACGGCCACATCGAACGCAGCCGTCGCTCTAGGAGGACCCCTCAACTTTCTTCTAAAAGTAAGTGTCAAAAGCTTAGAAAGTGCGCGTGAAAGTTCTTTAAATAGTTTCCCAGTTTCATTGATAACTGCAACTTGAATGGTTTACCTACCTCTGGGAATTGTAGGTAAGTTATTTGTAACCCTATATTTTGCTGTGCTTGAAATTGTTGCGGTGGTCAGATTCACAATTGAGGTGCTTTAGTCCCTCAAAATCACCGAACAAAAATATGCGTCGATACAAAACCTTTAAAGGTGTAAAAATATTTTTGACTGCGGGTGCCTAGTATTTTTATGAGCATAAAATTATTATTGCATAAATTTCTTTGTACTTATAAGTTTAATATAGTAGGTTGGTATTTTATTTTGAACTCATTTTATAAAGGCAGGGATTTTGTGATTGAAACAATAGCTTCGAAAGTTGTGAAAGTTTTGTTTACAAATGTATCTGTGACTCCACTGTAGCCTCTTTAAAAACAGTTTAGTTTCAAATAGGCATTGTTTTAGAAAGTATATTTTGACCAAAGTATTATTTGAGTCTTTTTTTATTTCTAAACCCGTGGCTGTAGAAAAACTAGGTATTTTTAGGGAAAACAAGTATTAATTTGTCTTAAGTACCTATATATTCTGAATCTAGTTTTCTGTACCAGGTAAACATAACGATGATGAGTTGGCTGGTATTCCTGTGCTCGTTGACGGCGATGGTCTGCGTCTCCGCTCAAGGCAACAGATACGAGAACTTCAACACAGACGCTATCATCCAAAACGAGAGGATACTCCTAGCTTACTACAAATGCGTCATGGACAAAGGACCTTGCACTAAGGATGGAAAGAACTTTAAACGTTAGTTTTAAATAACGTCTAGATTTTTAATGCCAGATTCGTCGTCAATTCCCCATGAAAATCGTTCCAGGGAAATGTCACTGACTTATTATTATACCTTATGAATAACATTCTATATCAGCCTAAAGATGTCCAACAGTGGACGATGAATAAAATAAAAACTCTGTATGAATAAAATTGCATTGATTTGCCAAAAAAATATAATATAATATGACCAAAATCGTTTCATGCTAAATTTCAACTCATAAAAGAAATCATTCCAGGTGCGTTACCAGAGACTTTATCAACTGCGTGTGGCCGCTGCACGCCGAACCAAAAGGGAGTGGTCCGAAGCCTTCTTCTGGGTATCAGAACAAAAAGTGAACCTCGCTTCAATGAGCTCTTGGATAAGTACGATCCCGAACGACTGAACCGAGACTCTCTCTACAAATTCCTCATCACTGGCGTTTAATTTAGAACCTTGCATGTTTTATTAAAACTGATATTTTGAGATGATATTGATGAAAAGGTTGTGATAGAAAGAAGGTGTATTTTATCACTCAAAACGACTTTGCCAAGATATTCCCTATGACTGTAATAATTGGATCTAATAATGACCCATTAAAATGTGCATTTATAACTTATTCCCATAATATAAATTATCCATAAGTGATTGCTATAGTAAGAATAAAAAGATGATATTAATAAAATGCTTTAACTAATTCTATAAACGGTGCAACAATTACAAGGGTACTAAGTATTACCTACAAAGTTTGCTCTGACGCCATGGACGTTAAGTGAGCTAAATTACTTATAACTATTTTAGATGCATAATTTAACGATCTTGATCGAGCATAATGACTAACGTGATTTGTATCGACATATTTGCTACGTTGTCTTCCTTTCTGAGAAATATGCAATCTTGGTGCTCGACCTATAAATATCGACAACAAACTATGAGAAACCACATCGATTCTTTACTACGTCGGTAAATCATCAGTGTTTTAAAAAGTTTATAAAATTACAAAATGAAGAGCTTGGTCCTTCTTTTATGTTTTGCGTTCGCTGTGTTGGCTCAGGAAAAGTACGCAGACACTAATGACAATTTTGACATTAGCGAAGTACTGCAAAATGAACGCCTTTTGAATTCGTATGCGAAATGCTTGCTGAACAAAGGACCTTGTACTCCGGAAATCAAATCAGTTAAAGGTAAGTTCAATCAAAATATTGGGTGTTTTCTGGTGTTCCTATAATTTTGTCTTTAATGGGGTTACCTACTCATTAGTGAAAAGCAAAGGTTTTACATTAGTAGTTAGGTCTTTTTCTTATTTATAGGACAAAGACAAACTAACAGGACTAGCAGGACTACAAGAAAATACTCCAAATATTTTATTGGAATTAATAATTTCTAACTCTCTAACATACTCCATACAACATTACTTAAGTCAAATCTTAAATTAAATGTTATTCTTATCTTCAAGTTTTTCTAGAGCTCTTCGAAAAGTTTCATAGCAAACCCACCCTTGAGAGTGATTGCTTTTGGCTTCTCGCCAAACAGTTTCAAACTTCGCGTCACTAAATTTTGCTTTTGCAGCGGCTTCAAATACTTTCCTTATGGCCTCAGGCGCACGCTTTGCGTACATATCTCGGTGACTGATGCCAAGATTTGTGAAAATACTCGGCGTCAAGCAAGATTTTGCATCCGACTCATGTGGAAGATATATTCTATCAGCGCTACAACATCCGACCGGAGTTACGGGGTAATCCAAATCGAAGTACCTGCCTGATGGAAGTCCAGCCATTAACTTTTTGTCGATTTCTTGACCCGGCTTTACCATTTCCGAATATGTTGTTCGAAAATCGATACATTTTTCCGGTACGTCCCAAACTTTAGGCAGCTCAGGGGTTGGTACTGTGTGGTTCAACATAAGAACAAATGTTTTGTACTCAACTTGGTGGCCATCAAACGCATTCCAAGTTGCCAATATCGGTTCTATCAACGATGGATCAAATCTTATATATCTGGCAAAGCAGTAGTTATAAACCATTTCTTTTGGCAACCATTCCGTTTTACTCTTATCAAAATATTTTAAACTTAAATATAGTCTTTGAAAAAAGGGTCCTTCAAAACGTTTCTTCAAACATTTTCTAAGAGTGTTAAGATGTCCCAGGCACTTTTTGAAAAAGTCTCTTTCTGGGTTCATTTCACAAGTAGTTAGACATTCTGGAAGGTTGTCTGGAGGTTTTAGAATCCCGAACGAAAATCCCGGCGGCACATAACTGATATTGTCGTTGGGTGCCAATGGAAGACCAAGACGGGCTTGTTTATCATTCACAAAATCAGCTTGACGCGTAGTCATGGGTTTATTTAGAGTTCCAGAGATCACTCTATCATCAGTCATACAGCACTTCATATACCTTCCCCGTCGGTCAGCAGGCGTTTTTTCACCAAAAATTATATGAGGGTTATAAGCTGGTTTGCAATACTTGCGGTCGGTTTGGTAGCTGGGTGCTTTTGCCGCTGGAGTTTTATCAGGCACTGGATTCCTAGGCATAATAACATCATAAAGTCGTCCATGATCTAGCGTTTTCATACCCAATACAGTTCCAGCGATATCAAAGCCTTGTGGAAGAGTAGGTACCGGGTCGGGAACAGAACCGGTAGCTTTTTTCCAATACGATGTGTATACTGTGCATTTCATGTCTTCCACGAGTGTTTGGAACTTAGTTTTCATAGGTGGATTGATCAGTTGGGTAGCTTCACTGAAGGGACCGGCGTACCGCATGTCAAGGTGTGGTTGATGTCTCAGGGGTGGTAAAATACGAGGTTTTTGAGGAGGAATTATTGAATCATTGATGAGCGCATCCACTTCATCCTGAAGGCAGTATTGATTGAAGCAATCTCGAACGTGCTGATTAGCTTGTGAGCTAGGCACTCCAGCCGCGCATACCTTTGGATCTCTTTCAATAAACATACCTTTGTTTCCTTTCCCACCGGCATTTCTGTTACCACAGTTTTTCATCGTATTTTTTATCACCGATCATACCATACAAATAGCACTGAGCATAATAATAACTACTAGGTAAGTAGGTACATAAGTTTTAACAAATAGCAAAAGTTTTGATTGTTTTGACAAATCTAGTGTGAATAAATCAAAGAGGTAGGAAACCATATAAATCATGGAATATAGTATCTTGGCAACTGTCATCGCATAGCAAAAGTTGAAATAGATTTGGTACAGATCAAGTAGGTCACACACCACAGTGTAACTTAAACTAGGTTGTTTGGTGATTTTATTTTATTTATTCATGTGATGATTTTTATTGTAGACTAGTTAACCACAGACGCATAATAGACAAGTTTTCTAACTTAAGTTTTTGTTATTTCCAGAAAAACTTCCTGAAGCTCTAGCGACGAGATGCGCTAAATGCACTGATAAGCAGAAACAGATGGGCAAAATCCTTGCACAGGAGGTGAAAAGAACCCGCCCTGAGCTCTGGAAGGAGCTGGTTGCTTTGTACGATCCCCAGGGAAAATATCAAGAAGCATTCCAGGACTTCCTCAAAAACTAAAAATTAAACTGTTTTGTATGATTTACACAAAATATTTTTACTAAAAAGGTAAAAGAAAAAACTATCAAGTAACATTATGAAATATAAAAATAGTATTATGTATGTACAACTTTATGCTGCCTTTTTATTTTCACCATTTTCATCTGGTTTAGCTACACTTGGACTTTTCTCCAATGCTCTACGGAATGTTTCATAGCAAACCCAACCTTGTGAATGATACTTCTTAGCTTCCTCCCAAATATTGTTAAATCGCTCATCACTAAACTTTTCACCGGTTGCTTCGAAAACCCTTTTGATGATATGAGGTTCACGTTTCTCATACATGTCTCTATGACTGACGTGAAGCAGAGTTAAAATACTTGGGCTTAAGCAGCATTTCATATCAGATTCATGAAGAAGACAAATGCGATCTGCTTTGCAACATCTCTCTGGAGTCACGGGGTAATCCATATCAAAATACCTTCCGGAAGGTAGTCCCGCCATACGTCGGTTATCTGGTTGTTGATCAGGTTTTACCATTTCGGTGTATGTTGTACGGAAGTCGAGGCACTTATCTGGTATGTCGGATACCTTTGGAATTTCTGGTGAAGGTTCCCTGTAATTTATAACGTGCACGAATGTTTTATATTCAATCCGTGAACCATCGAATGCTTGCCACATGGATAGTAGCGGTTCGATTAACACAGGATCAAATCTTATGAGCTTAGTGCCACAGAACTGATACACGATATCTTTCGGGAGCCATCCACTCTTAGTTTTATCAAAATATTTAAGGTTCAAATAGAAACCATGGAAGAATGTTGGCAGAAATCGCTTAGACAAACATTTTCTTAGAGAATTTAAGTGTTTTAAGCATTTTCTCAATAAAGCTTGACCTGGATTTATATCACAGTATGTAAGGCACTCGGGAAGGTTATCAGGAGGTTTTAAAATACCAAATGAATATCCTTCCGGAACATCCTTTATATTATCGTTTGGCGCCAGCACAGAGCCCATTCTAGCTTGATTCGCGTCTTGGAAATTGGATTGTATCGAGTTGATGATAATCCTGTTTCCATTTCCGAGAACAATTCGGTCATCGGTCACGCAGCATCTAGCGTATGTTCCTCTTTTATCTACGTATGTCCGATGACCAAAAAATAAATCTGGCTCGAAAGGGGGCGAGCAATAATTGCGATCTTGTTGGACACCAGCCAGTTTTTTACGAGGAGTGTTATCAGGATTCGGTACCTTCGGCATTACGACATCGTAGAGGCGCCCGTGAAAAGCAGTTTTCTTGCCGAAAGTAGTGCCCTTCGTATCGAATCCTTCTGGCAGCATAGGCACGGGATCCTGCACCTTCCCGAGTGGTTTTTTCCAATAAGATGTGTACGAAGTATCTTTGAAGTCATCGACGAGTGTTTGAAACTTTGTTTTAATTGGTGGGTTCACAAGTTTTGCGACTGCCCCAAAAGGCCCTGCATAGCGTAAGTCGAGAGGTATCGGTTTCCGCAGAGGAGGGAGAGGTCTAGGTTTAGGAGGAGGGATAATGGCATCACTGATCAAACAATCAGCCTCGTCCTTAAGGAGGTAGTGCTGCAAGGAATCTCCAACGCGATCGTCAGGCTGAGCACTCGGTAACCCTGCCGCACATATATTTGGGTCCCGCTCTATAAACATTCCATTGTTCCCCTTCCCACCAGATGTTGATCGTTGGCAATCTACAGGCATTTTTGTAAGATTTTCGTAAAATTATGTAAATTATTTGTCCTAAAATTGTTTTGTTGCAATGCTTCATTCAAATGACATTGACAACTAAATTAATAATGACAAGATGTAGAGCCTCGGAACAATGTATTTGTTCCGAGTGTAGAGCACAGAAAAAAAAGCTTGTTTAAAGACACGTTCTAACGAAAAAAGTGTTTTAGGTACCTACATAAAAACTTTTTATAAAAAAGCTTATTTAGCTGCACGAGCTGCACTAAAGGACTTCTATTTCACTATTTCATGCACTGAGTACAATAGTGAAATAGTGAAAACACACTGAATATACTGAATACAATCATGGCAATGGTAGGTAGATCACTCACAGGAACATCACCGTTAATGTCACGGAATTCGTCACTGCACTAGTAACGATGAACCAATTTTTGAAACTTGACAAACGCGACACCGCAAACAAAATCTTAGGGCGAACGCAAACCGAAAACAAAACGTCTTGTCGAACAGTTAGTGATGTGAAACTTCATAATTTTTTGACAAATCCTCTCAGTAAAACTTTTTTAGTTACAAAATGCTTCATTTTATTTGCTGTTTTCGTTACTTGCTTATTTAATGAGAATCAGCCTAAGTACTTAATAATATTATTAAGTACACTACATAATTGCTCTATTCTTATTTATTAAAAAAGCACAGTTCATTCTCTAGGTATGTGCGTATAAAGCAATGTTTAATAGGTAGGTACTAAACAATGCAATAATAGATAGGTAAACATAATTTTATGCATGCTGTGTTCGCTTTTTCGTTATAACGAAAACAGCATATGACGAGTGCTTCCTCGTCATATCCTGTTTTCGTTATAACAGAAAATTTATTTTCACGTCACTAAGTACGCGACAAAACAGTTTTGTCGATAGATGTGCGTTGGCCCTTACACATAATGCTAGAATGAAATTATTTCAGCGTAGCACTACTTATTGTTCTTCTAAGAATACAAGTTCCAATTATTAATTCACTGATCATTCTTCCGCCTGATCAGTAGGTAGGTAGTGTACCAACTACAAGTAGGAGTAGGGTTAGATCACACTTTACATCATGCCATGATGTGAGTAGATATTGTGATAATGTGTTCTCATGCAAAGCAGTACCTAGTTCTTACTTTATAATGACAGGCCTAATATTACTTGCATTTAGTCACGATGACACACAACTCCATAAATAAAAATACAATTCCACCAAACTCCTCATTTCAGAAGATCATCGGTCAAGGATTGACCATTTTTTCTATCAACATTTTTTTAATATTAGTTGCCATGATAATCTGTGTTCTAATGGCTTTTATATTACCTTATGTGACAGGAGATTTTTATAGCTCCAGATATGATGACTTTGATGTCCAGCCTTTGATAGAGAATGACAGGATATTGCTCAGCTACACGAAGTGCTTCCTTGATCAAGGACCTTGCACGCCGGATGCGAAAGATTTCAAAAGTAAGCATTATTTTACACTTTCTAAGTATAATGTCACTTCTTTTGATTTAGAGCTCTATTAGTTCTACCTAGAACCAGTAGGTGTTAAGGATGCATTGTTATATTTAAGTCAAGTCTCAATAGTGCGTGCGCAAGAGATTTTTAAAACTACAGCTACGTAGATTTAAAAATTCTACCTTGCTTCTTTCAAAAGTGCAACCTGTTTCAAAAAATTTTGAAGCAACAAGTTTAAGTATTGAGACCTTTAAGACCATTTCTGTAATAGAAGCTCTATTATGCTTTAGCATCAGACATTCTAAATTTCTGACTATTTCATTTGAACACCTCATTACAAAATTCCAATTTTGTAATTAGTCTGATAATCTTTTCAGAAGTGATTCCAGAGACAATTGAGACTACGTGTGGGAAATGCACACTCAAGCAACGTCAGCTGATGAGGAAGGTCATTCGAGCAGTAAAGGAGAGACACCCTGAGGCGTGGGACCAGATCTTCAAGAAGTATGACGCGGAGCACAAGTACAAGGATACCTTTGATCAGTTTGTTCTGGATGCTGATTAAATACTGAAAGCTGTTTAATAACCTTATATCCTGAGACTCCAGCCAAATTGGTAATCTACAAACGCTGGGGAATAGACACACGTTTTGAGTATCCCGTAACCATCTTTCTACCTTCATTTGGGATATATCTATGCGACTGTACAATGTTAATTTTGCCAAAAGAAGCTTAATTGGGTCCTGGTGCTGATTAATCTATCGATACAGCATCTTCTTCAGGGTAATCTACTAGAGATCTTCTACAACTTGCACAGATATAATCAACCATTAAAAAAACAAAATAGACTTTATTAACTTTAAAATCTCAATTAATATATTACCAAAATCGTGATCTATACCAATTGTCTATCTCTTAGGGCTATTTATTGCTTAACCGCTTCAAACTTGTCCTTGTACCTTTCCTGGTAGATGTTCTTGGGGTCATACTTAACCGCGAGCTCTTTCCACATCTCTGGCCGTTTGTTGACCAAATGTTTGATGACTTTGTCAGATCCTGTCTTTTGTTTTTCAGTGCATTTCGAGCATTCATTTTCTAACGCGTCAGGGAGAGTTTCCTTTAGTTCTTTGCCGTCGGGGGTGCAACGACCTTTGCCTAAAAGGCAGTCTATATACCCTTTGAGTAGGCGTTCTGATTCTAGGATCTCGTCGATGTTTATGTTGTCCCACTTGTTGGTGTAGGTGGCTGACTTAGCCACAGAGACTGCCACGATCAACGTCACTAGTATTATTAGCTTCATGATTGATCTGAGGAAGAGAAAAACTAAATTAATAGAGTATAGTGTAGTAGTTTTGGTAGAGGTAAGAAAGGATTTGGTAGAGGCCGATATTTGGTTTTTTTAAACGTAGTCTCCTACCTACAAGTTTAAGAGTCAAAGCTATGTATTAGACGTTATAGCTTGCAGAATTTTTAGTTGAGGTCAAAGGTGCAGGTAAACCTACCTACTAATTATAATCTAACTAACTTGTCGTGTGATTCATGTCTTCTATGCAAAATTGTAATTTTACCTACAATCGACAATATAATAGAAAACATCAAAAGTACGTGGAGATGGTCACGTGACTTCAGAATAGCTATTAAATAGGTAGGAAACTACTTCATACATTTTTGATTAGTTTTTTCTAGTGACTGTAGAATGTAAATTTGTTTAAAAGGTCTGCAGGGGTATTACAATCTCAGTTGAACTGCAAAGTTTTAAATCATGGTCAGTTCAAAGTAACTCATAGTTATTCTGTGACTAAATAGTGACATTAAGATGTCATTTAATTTGTTTTCGCGCATATTTTGCTGTCAAGTGTCTAAACAGACATAATTTCCAGTGTAATTTCTTCAGGTCACGTGGTAAAAAATTGTACCACGTGACCTGAAGAAATTACACTGGGCAGTGAAATATAACTTGACAGCAAAAGATTGGAATACGGGGGCTGATTACGTATCTCGGGGCACCAACAAGCTAATAGAACCTATTCACCAACACTTTTTCAATGCAACATGTTTACCTGTTAGTGCTTGTCGCAGATCTGTGGGTATTCATCATTGTAAGAATCTATTGTTTTATTGTTGTGTTTTTTGCAGAACCAATTTGGGAACAATGAATTATAAGATACAACGTAGTACATGCTTTGTATGTATGGGGTACATCGTAGTTAATTACAAATTGTACATTATAAAAGCTATTGTATTTTGTTTGTTCCCTGTTGTTGTTTTGTTTGTTTATTAGAAAACATGTCAGAAAATATAGGAGCTCTTAATGTATAGGCACTATTATATTTTCTATGGTATAGTTATAAATTAGTACCTACTTCTCTATACATTTCCAAGAAATATAACAAGCCTAAGCCAGAGTTTATCAAAATATAATAATCTACCAAAAGTTTCCATACTTTAGCTGACATTTAACCGGCGATTAAGCATGATTTCTGTTTATGTGTTGATTGACCACTGACCTCGGTAATTAATAACTAATAGGTAGTCACTATTGTGAGCTGGACAGCAATTAAATCTTGGGTAGGTAGGTAATTCAAGAAGTTAATCACACTTTACACTAGAGTTGAAACTGACTTTAATTTAAAGTAAATAAAAATATATATTAATATTTTGTTTGTTTATCAAAAATCTAATTTACAGTTTACAGTAACTAAAAACAGCCCTTGAATTTGATAGTTGTGTGATTCAACTTTCGAAAAAAATGAAATAAATTTTAAAATTGGTAGGCATTCTCTAGTGTAGGTAGGTATAGGCAGCGCGTATTTTGCATAGGTAGCTTAGTTGTAAAATAATGAATCAAACATGACCTACCTACATCACGCATTGATATAAGGCAGTAGCCTAGGGTACAGCGCCTAGTGCGCCTAAAAAGAATGATCACGTGGTACAAAATTGTACCACGTGATCATTCTTTTTAGACACTTGATAGCAAAATATGCGCGAAAACAAATTAAATGACATCATAATGTCACTATTTAGTCACAGAATAACTATGAGTTAGTATGAACTGACCATGATTTAAAACTTTGCAGTTCAACTTTGATTGGCATACCCCTGCAGTTCAGTATTAGGTACAAGTAGGTCCCTACTGCGCTAACCGGATTCTTAGTACCTATTACGAGTACATAGTGCCTATGCCAGAGGGCTCTCTCTCTCTCTCTCTCTCTCTCTTAGTAACTCTCTTAGTAAAACCTTGTAGGTACACAATATATTTGGTAAATTGGGTAAAATGGCAGCCAAAGGGCTTGGTAAATGCAACAATTTTTACAAAAGCTTCTAGTTTTTCTAGCTTCCTCAAGACTTGGTTCCAGTTTTAGAAGACATATTTTCGATTAGACAATATCCTTTAAAGTTACAACAAGGTTAGAGGGTGGGGTTACTACAAGATCATGAATGATGGTTATTGATTACGTAACTAATAACTGATATATCTAATAAATAATGATAGATACAAACTTACCAACAGAGTAATCCTTCGTTAGCTCAGATCGACCCTTCGCTAGTTTGTGACTAGACACGCCAACTGGGAGCATTTATATTGCATTCTCTGGCTAGATTATCAAGCATTGTGACGTCTGCATAATAATAACCGAAAGGACCAAACAATGGTGTCTTTACGGAAGATATTGCAAATGAAGTTACTTCACTTTTCGATTTGTCTAGGGCTGATGGTAATTTTCCGATGACGCATGTCATCTCGCAAGTCACGATAGAACAGATTGTGGTATGAGAAGTCAGGCTGCCCACGCACCGCCCCTGCAAAGTTGAAACTCTACTCCCGATAAAGAATATACGTCAAAAATGCGATTAGTCACCGGGAAAACCTGAGGGAATTTTGAGACTAACCCGATTCATCGTCTTTATGTAGTAATTCGCATCAACTTCACTTACGATTTGGTTAGTTTTTGAAGCCCAGATGTTAAAATTGAATATGATCAAACTCAACTAAAAATGCAGATTATAGAGTTACTACGAAAAAAAACGGCCTTTTGAACGCATTTATATTTCGGTTCTTTAACTGTTCATCACAATGTACCTACTTTTTTCATAACTTCCTTCATCCATACCTCAAGATGGATTTAAAATACCTAGAGAGTCGTCGAGCGAGACACAGGCTGTTTATTTGTCTGATTTCAAAGATACTGTAAATTTATGCACTTATGCATTATTTTATTACACTATCAATATAATAGGTACAGTTGATATTATTATCATCGTCATCATCACGAGCGTTACTGTCCAATGCTGGACATAGGTCTCCAACAGGCGTATTGCAAATAAATATAACTACTAAATAGCTATAGTTACAGCACAAGATAATGTAGATCATCCTTTCCGGGTCTCATTTTCCTTGCCGGAACAATCATATGTTTTCCTTCCGGCTCGGAAGGATAATTTTGCATCTCTTGATGTGGACACCGTAAATTGTATCACTAAGCAAGGCATCTAGTAAATAAAACTTTAGTCTAATACTGATAGAGTTCAAAATATGAAGTTACAATGAGCGGTTGTCAGCATAAAACGCGATGTAAATTTAAATGAACCAGGAGATTATTTGATACAAGGGCGGCGAGGTTTGAGCTGGTTAGTCACTCATTCTGGTTGAGGTAAATACAACAAGGTTTGCGATATCAAAGTAAAATCAAAGAGGTCTAGTTTACAAATTATGTCAGGAAAATACAATTTCATTTGCTTTCTGGAGTGAGCAAAATAACATGTAAATGTCAAGGTGCACTGACGTCGAAGCAAAACGTCAATTGAAAAATTGAGCATTGGCTGTCAAAATGACGGACAGAGGCTATAAATAAGAAGAAGACTACATCTCCATAACAAACCGAGCAACAAACATAATGCACGTGCTTACATTTCTATAGAAAAAAACGTTTATTTTTCAGTGATATTGATAACTGAGGTGGAAGCTTTCTTCTCACCCACGTTTTCATTGCAGTTTCTGCAAAGCCACAGATGATATAGGTAGTACTGAAGCTTCAAACTTCTTCTATGTATGTCTATGTTCACGATCTTAGTATTTACGGAACATTTACTTAGCTAAGCGATTAGGTAATTGCTTAATTGTATAGAGACGCTCATCTTGACATAGTTATTATGAGGTAAACAATGAATAGATACCTACAAAAATGTTCATAGCCACTTTTGAAGTGTACACAATACAAATTAGGGATTGTATACAAATTATCTTGCATTTAAAGGTCCCTTTTCATGAGATATAATGGTCGCTTAGCTAGATTGGTAACGAATATGTCATGAGAACGTTATTCTTTGGAGCTTTTGGCAGTAACAGGATAAATAGTAAACAAAACTCCGAACTAGCTCTATCATACCAAGTTTCATACAAATCGGTACAGCTGTTAAGGCTTGATAAAGTCATAACTACAAATCTCCGAAAATCTAGAAAAAAGGTTGATCGATAACACTCGTAGCGTTGCTTTTTTTTAATAAAAGAGTGATGGAACTAGCCGACGCCGTTACCTTGCTACTGTAAAAACCTTTTTTTACACCAAGCGTGAGCACGTTTGGTGTAAAAAGGTTTTTAAAGTCTCATGCAGATGAATTGCGCAAGATCATTTGCAGACAATGGCTAAACTTACATAGAAAACAGGCTACTAGCATTAGAAACCTACCACTCCGCACACAACTCTATCTAAAACTTATAACCTAGCTCTTTATTATACAGCGTGTAGCTACAATGGCGACATTAAATTAACCAGCGTATCCGGTTTCGCGTTTTCAGAATATAGACATATTTTTTATTTCATTAAACATAAGATTTATCGAAATAAATCAATTTTCTTAAATAACGCCTCGGAGCAACCTGTACGTAAGAGCAGAGGTCATCTGTCGGGTTCACGGGTCATAACCGCGTATGAAGAGCAAGAAAGTATTGTTAGAATAAGACACCCGTAAACCCGGAATGCTTAATTAATGCGTAATTAGTAATTATTTATTTCTGGCAATTTCTGATCATTTTTGTTTATTTTTAATTATTTATGTTTATTACTTATTGTTTCCTGGTTCATGTTAACTATACACTTACCTACACTTGTTACAGCTCCCACATACGGTTCACGCGCCACAGGCACTACAAGTGGCCAGTAACATAGCTACCTAGTAAAAGTACACTGTTTTCGAAGAGCTCGCAAAAGGTGTAACGAGTTATTGCAAAATAAACAGCTGTATACCTAATCTGTGGCACTGCATGCTACGCAACGTACAACCTCCATTGTCGCGTGTTTGGTTTTACCTTATAAATAGTCAGATGCAGTTTAGGTTCACTTATTCCACTGAGACAAACCACGGAACTGCCAAGAATTGATTATATTCACGAAGTAAGCCTAGTATCCGTTGGTGTGGATGAAAATTCCTTTTATGAGATGACCTATACTCGCTATACTCGTAGAAAGCATTTAGCCTTTACTTTACACACACACTCACACACAAACCACACATACACAGCGCTATGATGCGACAACGTGAAACGCAGAATCTGACGTTTCAGATATAAATGCTTTCAGTAAACTTTTATTGCATCAAGATTGTTTTATATTTTGGTCCATAACTCCATATAAATCATATACCAATAACCATATAACAAGCAGAACATAATGGCTAGGTAGCTGAAGAGTTCATGATGGGAATCTTGTGGTCGCACGCAGCAATTCAAACTAGCAAGGCTTGATTAGCGTAAGGGAAATATCAGGCTAATTCAAATTAATAGTCTTCAGTGATAATTAAAACAATCATTAAGCTTGTAAAAACCAGCCATTCATCATTTCATAATTTGATTGTGGAAATATAGGTAGAGCCACTTCTCATAATGAAGATATACAGTACTGTAGATATACAGTACCTAGCTACTTGACTTCATGGTAAAACCATGGCCATGTATGTCTATAGTACAACGCACTTAAAATAATAATGATAAGCCTGAACTCTACGTTCTGAAAAACCCATGAACTGTCATGGTGTTTTACGTGCCAGCTTAGAGGAGAAAATAATGGCCCGTGACATGACTTTAATTGTTATTAGATCCCCCTATTCGAAGTGCCTGAAAGGGAGTAGTCACAGGCATGTTCAAACGTAACATTTAGTTTGCATACGTGACTGGTTGAAAATACATCACCACTTTTAGGAGTTTTCACACAGCGCAAAAGACTACTAACTAATATCCTCGGAAAACCAACATGACGTGATCTCAGTTGCTCAGACAAAAATATCGTAGTCATAGATTCAAGTTCTGTCATTTTTGGGAGCAACACAGCACATATATTAATTGTTTTATTTGGCGCTATTATTTAAATTTCCGTGGAATTTTAATCAATAATACTTAAGAAAACTCCTTGAAAAATAAATCTATTTTGTGGTTCAGTCGGTTTATTGTCATAATCCCCACCAAGCTGTCCCCACCAGTGGGGATTATGACAATCTTCAAAAAATTATTGGCGTTTTCCCCACTATCATGTCTAATACTGGCTGGTGGGGTTTATGACAATAAAAATAATTTAGTCACATCACCTTCAATAAATTCCTATGTATCAGACAATATTACATTGCGTGATTTACCGAGCGAGGTATATTACAGCGGTCATGTTGAATCAAAAACCTATCTTGCTCAATGAAGTGCAATGAAGGTCGGTGCACGTTGCAATGCATCTGCATCATGGTGCTTAGAACTGCATGGTCCGCATGATAATATAATATTTAGAAGCGACGCGTGACCCGAGCCAGCCCTCGGAGTATCTGGGCCAGTATCAGTGCTATTCAGCGCGGCAATGCAGCCAATGTCTTGGACACGCTTCCGATTGGTACTGATTTGTATCAGATGAGCTATTCTATCTATAAATTGTTTGCAAATATTTAACTTATTATAAATGACCCAGAGTTATTGCACTCGATTGTATTTAGAAGAAACAATAGGAGAATGAGGGTTCATTTATTAGATCAGGGATAGATTAGGCTCTCTTTCCAAAGTCTACCTAAGACTGTATGATACAGGCGAAGAAATCAAAGAAAAGCAAGGACACAAATTAATTTTTGTCAGTCAAATGATTGCAGAGTCAAATAAATATTGTTTTTGTGCAACTTATTGCATAACTGTATGTGTGTATGTTTCGAAATTGGCTTACTTTTACTGCCTGTAGAACCTGTATCCGTATTGGAAATATTATTCTGTTCGCAGAAATAAAACAACAACAGATAAAAAACTAACAGCAAAAAGTGGACATATTTGAGTAAAAAATTGTGCAATGATTTGAACGTAAATAAATGTCAAAACAAATCATTAAAGGCGGCTTGCACCAGAACCGCTAAATGCGTTTAACTATTAAATAGTATTTAGCGAGTTGTCAAGTCATATAAATACGTCAGATTTAAATCTATTTAGCTGTTAAACACGTTTAGTGATTCTGGTGCAAGCCGCCCTTATAGTAATAGTAATAGCTGTCAATTTTACTGCAAAGTTAAAAATATAGAAGAAGAATCTAAAACGTCAGAGGTAAGCAATTGTAAATAGCACGATTGACCCCTGCGTATTTATTGCACCTAAACTATCCAATGGATTAAATGGTCTATCTTATAACAAGTTAAAAGGTTTGCTGGAAGAAAACTCTTGTTAGGGTTAAGCTCGCCTTTGTACATGTCATCTATTTCTGTCTTTTGTTTATATCCTGTGTTGTGAGCAATAAAAAGAATTTAGTTAACATCATCATCATCAACCTATATCAGTCCACTGCTTGATATAGATGTCTCCCAAGACGCGCTACTGAGCCCGGTTTTCAGCTTTTCTTATCCATTGTTTGGATTTACATATTTACATTTCGCATATCGTCGCCCTATCTTGCCGGAGGGCGTCCTACACTACCCTCCTACGTCCCATAATTAATATAACACGCATCTTCTTGACTGTCTAGACTGACCTACCCCAGTCAAGGCATCCGAGAAGATGCTAAGTATAGAGGTGATTGAATATTCCTAAACAATCAAAGATTAAAATAGCATTTTGAGAGCTTAGTCTTACATAAGTTAAAGACCAACTGTTGAGGTCTTAGCAAATAAATAGTTTTTACCGTATTGATCATATTTACCCATACATTTACTTACATAAAAATTTATGTAATTGAATATGTCGGTTAATTAAGAACGTCGGATGGTAGCTAAGGTTAGATCACTATCATATTAAGAAGGCAGGTATTATCATTGTTTTAAAATATATATTAAAATATAATTGGCACTTCCTGCGAGCTTGCGTCAAACTGCGGTTTTTATGCATCAAAATAATGAACAAAGCCAGGGACATTTTGGATGCTTTAAGCGCGACGTACTTACTTAACTCGTAGTCCAGTATAAATAGTGGTATGTGATTACCGCAGAATCATAAGTCATTCGGCTCTTGAGATTACAGCTTATGAAGAATACTTACGGTAGGTCACGTGCATTGTAGTTTGCGTTAATTTTCGTAGAACGGTTGAAAGGTTAAAAGTAAACGCGGAAACGCTGTGCTATCTCAATATGAATTTACAGTGAGATTTTGTGAAACCATTAAAAAATATTGTTGTGCTATGTCAATATTTTTTTTAATGTGTTTGGTTACAAGTTACAAATGAGAGTTCTAGAACTGCATGACTTTTTCATTCACTTTCGACACCGCTCTGTTTAAAAAAAAACTCCGATGGTTTGTTTGTAAAGAGGATAATTTCTAAAATAACAGGTTCATGACATGCAATCATACTTCAGTCGCGTTGTCTAGTGTGACGGTTAGGGCCTGTTCCACCATCTCTGAGTAACGTTATCCATCAAATAAAAATATATCTGTCTTAGTTTATGACAAGTCTAAAGTAGATACGGAAATATTAATAACTGATGGTTAGTGTAATCATGAGATGGTGAAATAGGCACGTGATTGCTGTTGTCTATTGCTGAGTCATCATAGCGCGTTTTACTTATTATTATCCATATGGTCTTGTGACTGTGAGATTAATATAACTATTGGGACAAAAAATTCCCACTATGGCGGCTAAGAAGCAGCGGCAAAGATCTTCGTTCTGCCTTCAAAATCCCTTCAAAATCGGTCGCTGAGACTCAACCGCTAAATGTATTTGTAGTCTTGAACACCAACAGCTGAATTATATTTAACTCAGTACTATAGTATTAAAATTTGTGTCAATACAGTCCGTGCTCCAAAATTCTCAAATATGAATCGAGGGTCAACCATCGATTTGAGTGTAAATACTTTTACTGCAAATTGCCACCCACAGTTTTTCTCGGTATCCTTTTAACTTTTTATTTAAGCAGTTGTATTTTTACAGATGATGAAGGTCGTCGTCATCCTTAGCTGCTTAGCAGCAGTCGTCCTTGCAGACAAGTACACAGACAAGTACGATAACATTAACCTGCAAGAGATCCTCGAGAACAAGCGTCTGCTGACCGCGTACGTTGCATGTGTGTTGGATAAGGGCAAGTGCAGCCCTGAAGGAAAAGAGCTGAAAGGTGAGGATATCTCTAAGCCTGAGACAGAGTCAAAAGTGTGCTTTGAGTAACAGGCGTAACTAATAAAGAATGTACGAATAGGGATCTCGATAGATAGAATCTAGATGCAGTATAGAATAAAAATTCCATACCTACATCGACATTTAGACAGGGCTTTGGAATATAATCGACTACATTGAATTTGTAGCATGACATTCTAGTGTAAAATTGGAAGGTAATCTCTGTTATGGCTCTGCTTTGTTCTTTAGCCAAGTTAACCCCTCAAACCTGAATAATGTTATTGTCGTTATCAGTGTGACAGAAATGACGCTCTGCAAATCCGACGAAAATCGATAGCAGATACCTTTCTAAAAATGTTTCTAAAGCTCATTGTGAATAATTTGTGAATGAGCCTGAAAAACAACTAAGTATGTCAACACAATCGGTATACTGCAAACAATTGCATTTGCAATTGCTATTGCTGCATGCAACACGTTATTTGTCGGTATAATCCTTTTATCGAATATTTAGCCAGAGAAATAGTGCTCAAAAAGGCATGCTCATGGGAATTCCACAGGTAATAGGAATGAGACAAGCAAGACCACAAAACATAAGTGGGTACGTTGCAGTCGTGAATTTTGCAACCAAGCCCCAGCAATTTACAGACTAATGTTAGTCTAGTGATTGTCACAAGTAGCACTTATAAAAACCCCACGATATAAGTACTGTCGCTGAGGCGTATTTGCATCTTCGTAACATAATTGTTTTAGAGCCTGTCCAGATGGGGCGTTTTACGCGCGAGTCCACTCGCGCGTAGACACTCGCGCGTTCTTGAGGTACTAGAGCTACATATATCCCGTCCAGAAGACTTTGCGCGTGTCATCACTCGCGCGTAAAACGCGTGCAATAACCGCGACTCTCGACTCGCGCGTCGTACGCGCGAGCGGCGCGCGAGTCGAGATACTCGGGCGCCATTGCTGCGTCCAGTATTACGCGCGAGTGCGTGGCGTATGGACGTATTTAGTTGCGATGATGGAGCGTGACAACTTCAATACCGAACTGTTTATTGATGAAATTGAAAAAAGAGTAGCCTTATGGGATATGGAATCAACAGAATATTCCAATAGAACAACGACGTTTCCATCGACGGTATGCAAGCCACAACACAACCGCTGTATCCGAGTCCATGTTTATAACTGGCAGAGTCCCTCCCAGAGTAGAACGCGCGTAAAACGCGGTATCTGGACGCAGTGAAAATTGATACGCGCGAGTCCACTCGCGCGTAAAACGCTTCATCTGGACAGGCACTTAGCATTCACTCAGTTTTGTTTTGTCGTGTCGTATTGCTGACGTCAATTGTTTTTTGACGCTTTTCAGGTTGCCTAATGAAAACTAATCATCATAATTATTTCAGTTGAAAACTCCACACCTTACTTCGTTACTCCATTTAGAGAACGAAAAATATTCAGTAAAACAAAATATTACCTTTTCTTTGTCGACAGAGCACCTCCAAGAAGCGATTGAAACCGGCTGCAAAAAATGTACGAAAGCTCAAGAGCAGGGAGCCTACACCGTGATCGAGTACCTCATCAAGAACGAGCTGGAGATCTGGAAAGAGGTCACTGCCAAGTTCGATCCTGAGGGAAAATGGAGGAAAGTGTACGAAGACCGTGCAAAGGCCAAGGGAATCAAAATTCCGGAATGATTTGCTTCTACCAAAATGATTTTATAAAGTTGTATATTATTTACCTAATAAAAGATGCTATTTTTTACTTGTTGTCTAATTGGTGCTGTTAAAACAAAAAGTGAAATCTGCAGTAAATAGCTACTTAGATTTATTTGAAAACAAAAACGGAAAAAATAATTCCTAGCTAGCTAATTCCAATTTTTGTAAAAAATACTTCCTGTTATGACTCTGTTGCAAGAAGGACACTTGAAATTAAATACACGATAAAATTTTCTTGGTCACATCTCTATAATGGTATGGTTTCGTCCCACCCTACCCCCAGGGGTATGGTGGGTCCGAAGTGACTATAAGCTAGGTAGGATTATTAAAGCACTGATAGTAGCTAGTAGTTACATAGGTACCGGTTCTCTCAAGTTTTTTTATCACTTGTTAAAATTGGGATGAAAATATTTTGAGTTGCGTAGCAGGGCGTAGCACTTGCTACGAATTAGAAAAAAAAATTAAAAAACATTTTCTATTTCACATTGTTATTCCACTTGGTAGTTATACGACCAAAATGAGATGACCATTAACCATTGCGCGTTGGTTAGTTAATTTCATGTTTCAACCGCGTAATTTTTACTGCAGTGTAAAAGACTTCAACGCGCTTTGCGTTTGCTCGCGTTTTATAAAAAGGCGTGGAAATAATTTTGCATTCTTTTTTAAAATTAGGATTGATTTGCTAGAAAATTTCCAGAAAACTAGTCCTAAAACTTAGTTTTGCAAAAACGGAGGTGCTGTTTTTATTATCTGCGGGAATGTCAAAAAATAGAAACAGATAAGGACAGCTATTTATATAAATCAGTAGCCAGCACAATTTTTCTGTTTGTTTACTTTCAAGAATAGTTTTTACACCCGTTACGTATTTTTCTGTTATAGTATAGTAAAGATTATAATAATCATAATTTACGACTTCACTAATACCTACACTAACCACACTATTACGCACAAAGGACTAGTGATCAATCATAAAATAATATGCACAATTCCAGTAGTCGGAACTACTTAGTTACTTTTTAGGGTTTAGCAGTAAGACAATAAACCCTAAAATTTTAGTTTTATGTCTGTTTGTTGTAAATGCTTGTTAATTACTATAATTATTTTGGTTTCTTAACTCCATGGACGTTTATAAACTTCTCCTGACATAACACTTAGGGCGTCTTGCACCAGAATCGCTAAACGCGTTTAACTCTTAAATAGTATTTAGCGAGTTGTCAAGTCATATAAATACGTCAGATTTAAATCTATTTAGCTGTTAAACACGTTTAGTGATTCTGGTGCAAGACGCCCTTAAACTATATCGCGGGGAGCTAATTTATACATATTATTTTTATACTGGACGGTGCATAATACCAAATCTATTATTTTACCCTTTTTTTTATTATTATAATTTAAAGCACGGAACTAGCCCCAGTAGTAGCTTAATTCACCCGTGGCCAAGCTTATTATGTTAAAATCTCACGCCTCTAAATAACTCTAGTTCAAAGTCTTTGCAACAATTTAATCAAATAGAGCTCAAACGCATTAGGCGGCATCAAGTCGCGGTAGCCTCTGAAGCAGCCATTGTACTGAAAATGTGCTATGAAAACTCCTTCCTCTTTTTTTATTATGGCCTCTGTTCGTCAGTTTGACAGACACATTTTGCCGGTGTCAAGTGTGATTTATTCGAAATAGTATTTAGTCAAGTCGGCTGTCAATTGTTTTGAAGGAAAAATGGTGTATTTTCCCTTCAAAACTTGGAAACGAATTCCATCAAATAAGGAAATTATATAATTACACTTTATGCTACGATCTCAAGTATTATTGGTTAAAACTCCACCGAAATTAAACTATAATACCGAGAAAAAACTTCTATTGAAATAAATGAGCTAGGTATAAATTATTCTTCCAAAAATGACAATACTCGACTTCTGCTGTTTTATAGTACACATTTTATTTTATGATACGTACCTAGGCAGTTAGTGGTTTTAACAAATCATTGTAACTAGGCAGTTTAGTGAATCAATATATGCACAGCCTCTTCAACACTCACTGGTCCCAGCTAGTCATCCTACCCCTGTCGCTTAATCATCATCGCCATCATCAATGTAATGTCCATTGCTGGACGTAGGTTGCCTAATGCGTTCTAGCTAATAAACGCCTTTGAATATGACTCACGTGTCTAATGTAATTGCAATCGATAATTGTTATCACAATCGCTCCTCTAAACCTTGCGTAATTGCCACAACAATGGGATGTTACCATCGATATTGTGTTTTCCGCAAACGATATCAATACAAGATGAAGAGATATAAAACAATGCATGTTTTCACAGACCTTTCAGTATCGTTAGACAGTTTATTGTCACACCACTGACTGAAGTGATATCGAAGCAGTTTCCAGGTAAATTAATTCAATTTTATAAAATCATTAAAAAACTTTTCCATGAAAAAGAAAACGTATTGCTGCGCACCATTTAATTTGCTATGTAGCTAGCTTGCTTTTTTTAATTATGTAGCTGGGTACTTTTTCTGGTACTTGGATATCCTTTCATGAAATAGCTTGGACCTATCTCCGTGGCTTCCAAATCATGGAAGCTCAATGGATGTAGTCTGGATTACCTACTCAGTACTCACCCATTCGTTTACTGTGATGAAGTAGCACTAGTGACTTTTGATGGGCCTTTTACCCTATTATAAGTTCGTTCAGCCAAGCTTCTTTACCAACCTATGTTCTCTGCCTGTCAAAGATAGCTGGTAGAAAACCTCCTTTACAACATGATTGGTGCAATAAACTTTTTCTAGTTTTTAAACTCATCTTTCTAAATTCCAGAATGAGTTGGCTGATATTAGCAGCACTCTTGAGTGTAATGGGCTTCGCCACTGCTGAGCAGTACACAGATAGGTACGACAACATCAACTACGATGAAATACTGGCCAACAAAAGACTGCTGGGGCCATACATAAAGTGCATTCTGGATAAGGGACGCTGTACTGCTGAAGGGAAAGAGTTGAAAGGTATGTAAGTTTTTCTGCGAATTTTACTGTGGTTTTTTCAGTTTTAAAAGATTAGGTACAGTCTATTAGACGCTGTTGTGGATTCATTATGGATTTAAAATACTTGCGCTCAATTTATTGTCTAATATTTTCGTGTAAATTGTCCAACAATAGAACCAAAGGCAACCGGATACATACAACCCACGTGACTTTTCAATCTCACATTTATGAGCTTTTCGAATAGTTTAGTATTGTTTGTAAATAATTAAATGTATGATGAATGTATGAAATTAAATATGAATGTGTTATGAAATTGAATGTATGACAATCTGTAAAAGCATTGGATGAGAACAGCTGAACACCGACCTCATTGACGCATCTTGGTAGAGAACTAACATCCAGCAGTGGATCGCTATAGGATGATGATGTTGGGTATTTACCTCAGATTATTTAGAAATAGTAATTCTAAGGTATTTACAAGGTTTTATTTTACACTACCCATACATGTAGGGTACGTATTGCTAAAAGTTGTTTGATGAAGTACGTTTAGGTACCAACTAAAGAAATTACAAAACGAATTTGGCTATACGATTCGCTGGCAGACTAATGAACAAAAAATCACGTGTTTGTATTCTTGGCGAAAAAGTTCTTAGGAAAACCAGTTTCATAGAAGAACAATAACAAAGCTAGTTGATTAAGTATGTAAGATGACTACTTAGAGAGCAAAAATACATTAATTAACTATTTATACATTCATTATCATATCTATTAATCTTTGTTACACGAAGAGTGGTACATAGGTCAGCTGATGTGCAAATATTGAGAGGATAGCTTCCACAGCAAATAGCACATAAATATGTTTTTTTATTTTTAATAATTTATTTTCTTAAATTTTAATTTTTTTACAATATAAGTATAAAAAAACTTAAAAACTAGAGTGCCGCCAGCAGCGGGGCAGGACCCAAGCCACTGGTGGTCAGGGCTGCAGACTGAAGAACCTCCTGACAATGCGTGCCGTATCGAGGATCACTGCCTTCTGCATTATTTTTATAATTATATTATGTTTTGACCGTTTATGGTTTTATTAATTAAGTAATTAAGATTGTTTGAGTGCAAGGGGTGATGCAATCATATTGCGTCATAAAAATAATGCTTGTGTAGGGCCTACCTATATGCATATGAGACAAAACTCGGAAACAATCGTTGCAAATGTTGCAATACAATTCCATACAATTGTCACGAAAGAAAATATGTACTGCCCTAAACCTCGTCTTTAATTCTTGAGTGGCAATAATGTCATGCGATCATAACCATCTAGAATCACAGTTATTTTTAATTCAAGAATCTTGTATCATGGAATATCTAGAACCTTCTAATGTAATGATTTAATTTCAGTGCACATCAAGGATGCAATGCAAACGGGCTGTCAAAAGTGCACGAAAAAGCAACGTGTGGGAGCCAGGAAAGTTGTCACTCACATCAAGTCCAACGAAAATGATTCCTGGGAGCAGATCAAGGCCAAATATGACCCTGGAGATAAGTTTAAGGACATGTACGAGACTTTTTTGGCTGCTGAGGACTAATTGACTTGTCAATGTTGAATTGCCTAACAACAGTGATAATAGGCTTTATTAAATCTTTTTATTCATAAACATGCCATTTTGTTTTTTTTATCATTATGGGGAGATCAGCAAAAGGCTATTTTTTGAGTTTCTTTAGTCTTGACATGTCTTGATAAGATAACCCCCTACTATTATAAATGTCAAAAGATGTTTGGATGTTTGTGTTTCGATCACGCTGTATATAACTACTGGTCCTGTTTTACATCTTTATTATTTTATTACATGTACCTGTCATATCAATAACACTGTCACCCTAGGGTCTAAGGAGAACTTTGGGACAAAAAACCTTTTTGCTGTAGAGTGACAGATGAAGTTTTACCTCCATACGACATTATTTATTTGGGACATCCTGTATTGGCCATACAGGATGTCCCAAACAAATAGTGTCGTTTGAATGTATAGTGGTCGAACATCTCATAAGGTGGTTTCATTGCGCACTTGGTCAATTTCAATTTAGGTAGTTCTACTTATCTAACTAATTACTTACAAGGAAAACAAAGTATTCTGTTTGTGTAAAAAAACCAAACTCATGAGATCAAACGCATTATTGTCCAGCCACTAATGGATTAAACAATCTTGGTAGGTAGGTACCTTGAATTTATTTTAACGACTTGAGATTTTTTTACTGTGAACGGGTTTTAACTAAATATTCATTGACCTCAACTATTTTAGTGATAGAACTGTCGACTTGTGCCTCTACTAACGTCGTGTAGTGAAATCATAAAATTTGTTTGTTGCACAAAGTATTTTGAAGTAGGTACATATCACAAGCTTTCCTTCGTTTGGGACTTGAGGGCGATGTGAGAAATGTCCATGAATATTTATTTATTACTATACTATTCATAAGAGAAAACTCCGTCTTTATAATCTTCTATTGTACCTTACAATGCCATACATAGGTTTTTTTTGTTTGGACTTATACTTCTTCAGTACTTACTAGTCACATTCGAAAATGAACCTTGATGCTCAATAAAATGAGGTTCATAGCAAAAATACTACCCTAATTTTTTTACGCATTCCTAGATAAAATGTTACAACCACCATACCCCACACAACGCATAATAATTTTGGAGATGAATCCCGCTAAACTAACCTAATTTAAAATAATTTGTTATTACCACTAGCTACTTTTTATCGGCACCTTTTATGTGCTGACAAATTAGGTAAGTTTAGAAAAATGAAACAATAGAATTGCTACCATTTATCGTAGTGATAATATAATTTCAAAATCACAGACAAAATAATTTTATTTATTATTTACACCTACTACATACATGAATCTAAATCTTATTTTAATCAGTCAATATTCAACCTTGGGTTTAAGCTGTTCTGAATTCATTTTCGTATTTGCTCACATACTTGCGGCTGGGGTCGTACTTAGCCGTGAGCTGGCTCCAGTAATCATTCTCGTGGTTTATAAGATAGCGGATGACTCGACGAGTTCCTTCCTTTTGAGTCTTTGTACATTTTTCACAGTATGTTTCAAGTGCTTCTCTGATGTGAGCTGAAAAAAAAAATATATTTAGGAACTTTAATGATAAATTTTTGACTTCCAGGTACTAAAAAAAAAGTAGTCCCAAAGTATAGTAAGTATAGTAGTTAGTAGTAGTAAAAGTAGTAGTAGTAGTAGTAGTGTTAAAGTAGTCCCTAGGTTAAGGTGTGCAATAAAGTATTTTCTATCTATCTATCTATCTACTATGCAAGTGTCAAAACCGGAATTAAAGTACCTAGGTAATTTAAAAACGTTTAACATTCCTCAATAAATGAGATTGAGTTATTAATGGTTTTTGACGTGCAATAGTACCTACATTCCCGATAAAAATAGTTGACTTTCGTTTTCATTATAATTTGTAAGGAAAGAAACAATAAGAATAAAAATTTATTTATTTGACAGACATTACAGAAAAACAGACATAAACCAATACAATAAAAAAGAAATTGCTGTCAAACCGGTCCAGTCTCAGTTTTAGCTTTAGCAATAAAGATTTTCCGACATTTTAAAATAGCACTCTTGTTCGATTCGAGTGGCGTATTCGCAGGGGTATTTCTGGACAAAAAGTCCAGAAATCCCCTTAATCTAGAGATTAAAAATATTTCCATCCTAGTTCTTGACTAGTTTAAAGTAGAGACGGATAGTATTTTAATCTGACGAATAGTGTTATTCTAAGTTAATGGAACCCGACCTAATAAAATAAGATTTATTTACATCGGTACCTACGTAATAAACCTTTATATTTATTCCTTTATGTGCTGATTGACGTAGTTTATTCACCTTAGGCCTGGTTCGATCAACTCCGAATTAGGCCTTAGTAAAATTGAGTAAAATGTGAACTCTACTTACATTTGAGTTCCTTGCCCTCAGGCGAGCACTTGCCCTGATCCAGCACACACTTGATGTATGGAATCAGCAGCCTGCGATTAGCGATGACCTCGTCAATGTTGATGTTATCCCACTTGTTGGTGTACGTATTGCTAGGTCTAGCTGAAACACATGCTAGGACCACGAGGAAACATAATACTGCGGTTTTCATTCTGTAAAAAAAGTTTTTGTGAAACAAACAAATTAAGTTGGAGTCAATAGTAAAATGTATAAGAAGTATCGTATAATTGCAGAGCAAGTTTGAGGCGAACCAACGCACAAGTGAACAAAAAAAATTATTTTTATCCTAATGAATATTTTTTTAACTGTGAATCGAAACTCTTTGTTGGAATTGGATAAAAACTTACCTTATTTCTTTAAAAAAAGTTTACTATTCAAACTGCTGGCTAGAGAAATTATGAGCTTGATATCAACTAGTGTTTTTTTATATAGTTTGTAGAACATCGGCTTCTACCTGAGTCTAATGTCGAAACGGGTTTTTGATTTCGAGGAAACTACAAACTAACTACGTCACATTGTGGTACATTTGACTTCTTGATAATTTTATTGTTGTTCGTGCTTGGTTTCCTCGAACATTTCCTATTTATTAGCTTAGTATATCAATGTGAGTATAGTTTATTATCATACTGGGTCCTAGTTAGATACTAGTTAGTTATACACGTATTGATTTATTATTTTATAGAAAGTAACGGATGAATACTTACTATTCCATTTAAAAAAAAATGAAAAATCTCCATCTAAGAAGAAGAAAAGAAAATCAGAGAGGTTATTCTCTAAATAAAATCTAGTAAAATTTGTAAAAATGTAATTCATTTTTCCCCTTTTAAAACTATGTGCAAAACCTACTAAGGTACCTCTTACTATAACGCTCAGCGTGATATTTAGCATAGCAATCCGTGAAACGTATATTTTAGTTTAGGTAGTAAGTAAGTAAAACTCTAAATAAGAACAGACGGACGTGCATTCTTGTAATCCCACTACTACTATAAATGTCGAAGTTTAGGGGCGGCTTGCACCAGAATCACTAAACGCGTTTAACTCTTAAATAGTATTTAGCGAGTTGTCAAGTCATACAAATACGTCAGATTTAAATCGATTTAGCTGTTAAATACGTTTAGCGATTCTGGTGCAAGACGCCCTAGATGTTTGTGTTTCAATCACGCTGCAACTACTGGTCTGATTTGGATTAAACTTGGAAATTATTATAGTTTGTAACCAGGATTAACACATAGGCTACTTTTCCCGCTTTTTTTAGGTTAAGTAATATGTTTTTTTTTGTGGACGAAGTCGCGGGTAACTGCTAGTATTTAATAAGTAAACAAAAAACTGAAGAATGTGTACGTACTAAAAAGTACTAAGTACCTACACATAGTTTACTGGAAAACACGTTATTTCTTTGTAAAGTAGAGCAGAAATTACTCATCCCCAAGTGACTGGTAAATTTTTAAATACCTGGTTTTTGTCTAACAAACCGGTCCGGCCGTCGTGTGAGGTTCTACAAACCAGTACACAATAGTCTTGATTCTGTTGTTACATTTTTATAATGTAACCTAATTTGCATTGCATTTTGCATTGAAAATGTTGCCGTCCCATTCTCATATACTGAAACGACATAAACGGCTATAATTATAAGACTGTCTCGGGTTGGACACCAATGACTAAAGTAAAGTAAATAAAAGTAAAGTTGCTAGCTACTTATGTATTTACAAAAACAAATTACTCTATCAGCAATCTGGTTCCTATAGTACTTAGTTCGGACATTAGTATCATAATATCTGAGGTTTGGAACTAGAAATCATTGTGTGAAAATGTCTATGAAACTTTTTATTTATTTATATAATAATTTACTTTGGAAAGAAAGTGGTTTTCTTTATGTTTTATAAAAATAAGGTTTAATGTAAGTAGGTAGGTACTAATTCTCGCGGAAGTAAAACTTTGTTTTTCGTACTTGGTTTCATGTATGAGTAATTTGTTAATTAATTTAATTGTGGTAATTCAGCGTGTAGGTAATTATTGTTTTTTACTCGAAACAGAGGCCAATAAAAAACTAAACTAAGCCTTTGAAAATGTAAACATATTAGATTATATTTACGTCTTGCTTGTTTGTTATTTATTTGGATGTGTTCTCAAGGTTTTAATACCTACATATAGTTTCAAACTCATTTATTAAAGTGATATTGGTTTTAACAAGTTTGTCCTAATAAAATTAACAATTAAAACTAAATTATATAATGTCAAAAGATGTAATTACGTCAAATATCTATCTGTACGCAGACAGATAGGTAGGTTATTAAAACCTTATAACTATTATTTGCTAATAATAACTTGTGTGCCTAATATTGCTACAAAAGCTACGGCAAAACTGTTTCATGATTATTCGGAATATTCTTCTTCATTTGAACTCTCGCATAAGGCTGCTTTTCCACCAGAGATGTGCTACATTGCTAAGCAGTGAGCGAGGTCTAAGCTAAGCTACGAAGCTATGTACCCGTTACCACTAAACCTAAGTAAGGCGGGTAATAAAATGTGCTATGCAGCTGCGCGAGTTAGCCGTGCGAGATGGATATACATAACACGCATTCTTACCTGCCATCCATAGCACGCATGTCTAAACAAAAAACATAGCTTCGTTGAACCCGTTTCCACCAGTAATAAGCGAAGTAAAGCTATAAAAATAACTGATTCCTATTGGTGAATACTGAATACATATACTGCCTCCGTATGCCAATCTTTTGCTGTCAAGTTATATTTCACTGCCAAGTGTAAATTCTTCCGGTCACGTGGTACAATTTTGTACCACGTGATCATTCTTTTTAGACACTTGACAGCAAAATATGCGCGAAAACAAATTAAATGACATCATAATGTCACTATTTAGTCACAGAATAACTATGAGTTAGTATGAACTGACCACGATTTAAAACTTTGCAGTTCAACTTTGCAGTTCAACTTTGATTGGCATACCAATACAGTTGGTGCATACGGGCTAAATTGATTGGTGGGTGTCAAACACATATCCTTAGCTACATATCTTAACTTAGTTCTGGTGGAAAAGCAACCTTACTCTAGAAGGTTTTGACATAGAAGGATGATATCAAGGGTGTTGTTGTGTTTTGGTTAGGTTTTTGACTTTTGATAGTGGTAAAACTATCTAGAGTAAACTAGAGTTTCATTTTGGAATGGTGTGGGAAAAGTTTCCATGAATATAACAAACTAGTAGTTACCCGCGACTTCGTACGCGACTACCGTTTCCGACATTATATTATCTGTGCGTGTACCGCGCGGATACCCAACCTACTTTGAGAAACTTGACATTACACCAAACCCGTATTCGAATATCAAACGTTAGTTGTTGGACCAAAGAGGTTGTACTACGCCCTGTCAAACTGACGTGACATGACATGACACCATCCTCTTGCAAATTGGCGCTGCTAATCCCGTTTGTTCATTTTATCCTGTAGATCATGTTAATTATTCGGGATAAAAAGTAGCCTATGTATCAATCCAGGTTACGAACTACATATATGCCTAGTTTCGTTCAAGTTGGTTCAGTAGTTTAGACGTGATTGCAACACAAACATTTTGTATGTTTGTGTTTCAATCATTCAATCATCATATAAACTTTCGCATTTATAATATTAGTGGGATATAACGTTTTGGATTGTGTTTTGGCATTGCCATTCAAAGTTAGAGTTATTGACTCTCAATTAGCTAAGTATACACATAAACTAATGTTTTTATTGATCCATGATATACACAATGGGTATAGGTAGGTACTATAATAACAAATAAGAAAATGCTTAAATGAAATAAGGAAAAATCTTTATTTTCACTTAAAACTATATCACAATGTTTTTTGCAATTCAAGCCTTGATTTCCCTTAGTTTGTCCTCGTGTTTCTTGGTGTACTTGCGTTTAGGGTCGTACTTTTCGGTCAGCTCTTCCCACAGCTCTGGTTCTTTGTTGATCAGGTGCTTGATTACTTTCTCGGTCCCGATCTTCTGGTGTTCGTTGCATAATCCGCAATCGTTCTCGAGGGCCTCGCGAATGTGCTCTGTGGATAATTATCATAATTATATTTATTATAAATTTTTGTAATTTAAAATTTTACGGGAGTGTGCATTAGTGGCGATTCTGCTGTTTCATATCTAAACTAACGTAATTTGACAGCACTAAAATTACAGCTGTCTTTGTCGTTTCAATTTATGAGATCCCTTTCTCAAGATTTCGGCAACATATTGTTAGTTTAGAAAAATGCAACAACAGAATTGACACGATTACAGGGTGTTACATAATGCTCCTATAAGCCCGAAAGGGGATATTATACACGTCGTTATTGCGAAAATAGTTTGTTCCACGACTTTGAAATTTTGAATGTTTAGAAGTTTTTCATTCACGAATACATAATAATTAATAGTCACTGAAATAAGTAAATCGTCTCAACATAGTAACAATTTTGGCTATAGTTTTGTTTTGACCTGGGGCTATTCTCACTTCGGCAGAGATTTTACTCTAAAAGGGATGACGTTATATCTCGGCCAAAAACTCATTTCACCCACTAGTTAAACGCGTTTTCGATGTCATTTTGACGTCATCCCTATTCGAGTAAAATCTCTGCCGAAGTGAGAATTAGGCCCCTGAAATAAACCTCACCCCACTTAGCGTACAAACTTAGTACCACTGATCCTAATATCTCAGCCCCCGTATGCCAATCTTTTGCTGTCAAGTTATATTTCACTGCCCAGTGTAATTTCTTCAGGTCACGTGGGCACAATTTTGTACCACGTGATCATTGTTTTTAGACACTTGACAGCAAAATATGCGCGAAAACACATCAAATGACGTCATAATGTCACTATTTAGTCACAGAATAACTATGAGTTAGTATGAACTGACCATGATTTAAAACTTTGCAGTTCAATTTTGATTGGCATACCGCTGCAGGAGCCTATAAACCAGTAGCCGCATACCATTGCATGGACACCACTTTTTGTTTATTTTTCACTATATAAAAATAAACTGACCTTTAAGTTCCTTGCCGTCAGGTGAGCACTTGCCCTTTTCAAGGATGCAATGGACGTACGGCAACAGTAAGCGACGGTTTTCGAGAATTTCATCCACATTCACATTGTCAAACTTGTCGGTGTAGGTCTTCTTCTCCTCATGAGGACGCGCTAGGGCTACTGCCACCACGCCCAAGAAGCAGACGAGTAATACAGCCTTCATTTTGACACTGAAACAATTGATTATCAGAACTAGCTCATGGTGATGCGTATCTACAAATTACTACGCTGAGTCGAAATATGGCAGAGTTTAATTCTTAGGGCGTCTTGCACCAGAATCACTTCCAGCGATTCTGGTGCAAGCCGCCCTTAAAGATTAATAGAAACACAATTTCCATTACGTTTAAAAGTATAAACATTATTTTCATTATTTATATATTAAGTAAAAGCCTATTAATAAATAATTGAAGTAGGCAGCTACCTTTTTTTTTAATATTCGTGGACTTTACACACAACGCCTTCTAGTCCCAAACTAAGCAAAGCTTGTGATATGGGAACTAGATGGCTGATAGAATACTTAAATACTTTTTTTTTGTAAATACATACTTATAATACATAGTAACACCCAGACATAGAACAAACATCTATGTTTTCCACGCACAAATGTTTGTTCTCAGTGGGGATCGAACCCACGACCCACAGCACGGAAGGCAGAGCCATTACCGACTGAGCTGTGACGCCTGTCAATAATTATTATAAATATTATTTTTACTATTATTACATAATCACTCATCCATCACCATAATCTAACAACTTTAAGTTCTTAATCGAATTGTACTGGTACGTGATTATATAATCCAGTAAGCCAGTGCATTATTAATTTTTAAGTCAAAAATAAGTACTACACATTTATTCAGAAAGAAAACTACGACTAATACAGTATAAATACAGTAGGTACAGTAGAAATAAAAAGTAATTTTTTTTGGAATTTGTCAATTTTACACCATTAGTAATGATTATCTCCAGCAGTGTAAACGTACCCACCGTGTACATAATTTATTTAAAAGTGGGTGTACCTATGTGTATAATAATGAACTTACCTTATTAACTTGTTGATCCTCCGATTGCTAATTCAAGACTGTTCCATCTTGGTCTTAGCGTGTTTTATATAAGCACAGGACTACCAGATCAAAAAACGACCACTTGAACTCTAGAAAGATCATGATATGCCAGAATTGTTTTTCAAGTGAGTACGTGTACCTAGTTATTCATTATTAATGTAAGTACGTGCGAGGAGTTTAATAATATATTCTGTGGCTTTGTCTTGACGTACCATTATCTTATTGTTTTTCCATCACTGCAGGCTGGTAGGTCAAGGTTTTACTGAATTGTAATTATTAAAATATGTTTATATACAAGTGCAGAAGTCCGTCAGTAGTGTTAATTAAGCACTCACGTTGTAAATAAATCATACCAAAAGTTTTCAGACTTTTGCCCAGAAACAATTCCATGTTAGCAGACAATTAGAACGGTTCCCTAAATGGTTCAAAGTATAGCATTTTAATTACAGTTTCGGTTTATGCCATTTTGATTATTTGGTTTCTAATACTTCTACTCGTACAACTGTCAAGTAGCTTATTGTTTTTTTTATTATCTGTCCGGATAAAATTACTTTCATAGTACATTCTTGTCTCAGAATAAATAATTAATTAAGATCAAAAATAACTCGAGTTCGTTTAATCCTAGATACTGTGAACGAACTGTACCTCGCTTTATCTTTATTTAATAAGTATCTAGGCAGCTATATTATTTATGAGAGCTTTGACTCTTGTCTCAGAATAAATACATAATTAATTAAGATCAAACATAACTCGAGTTCGTTTAATCCTAGATACTGTGAACGAACTGTACCTCGCTTTATCATTATTTAATAAGTACCTAGGCAGCTATATTATTTATGAGAGCTTTGACCCAAGCTTTCAAATCATACTTATTATAAGTCATCTGTGTCTCCGTTCTGTCTTCTGCACCCGGTTCCATAGAACTGTCTATACGGAGTGTAATATCACGTCTCCTGAATACCCAAGGGACAAGGGACTTACAACTTCGTCCAACGGCATTTGCTTGGACGCTTGGACGAATAAGCACAGTAACAAGACAACGTTACATGCTGAATTAACGCAGCAATAGATCAATCCCCCCGTAAACTTAAATTAGACCCGGTATTTTAAGCTAGCGGTTGTTTATAGGAACTTTTCACTCAAGATTTCTCATCTAGATTTTTGGTAATGTGGGGAAACCTAGGTGTCCGTTGTAGGCCAGCAGGGGTATGCCAATCAAAGTTGAACGGCAAAGTTTTAAATCATGGTCAGTTCATACTAACTCATAGTTATTCTGTGACTAAATAGTGACATTATGACGTCATTTGATGTGTTTTCGCGCATATTTTGCTGTCAAGTGTCTAAAAAGAATGGTACAAAATTGTACCACGTGACCTGAAGAAACTACACTGGGCAGTGAAATATAACTTGACAGCAAAAGATTGGCATACGGGGGCAGCAGGGGTATGCCAATCAAAGTTGAACTGCAAAGTTGAACTGCAAAGTTTTAAATCATGGTCAGTTCATACTAACTCATAGTTATTCTGTGACTAAATAGTGACATTATGACGTCAATTGATGTGTTTTCGCGCATATTTTGCTGTCAAGTGTCTAAAAAGAATGATCACGTGGTACAATTTTGTACCACGTGACCTGAAGAAATTACACTGGGCAGTGAAATATAACTTGACAGCAAAAGATTGGCATACGGGGGTAGAAGCGTATTATTTCCTCGTTGCGATGTAAACTTTTGAACCATTGACGTGAAGCAGTGACTGTCAATTTAACGTGCCTTCCATGACGGAGGAAGAAGCTAAATAGGTACTCGAGATATCTCTACATTATAAGTTTTAGGTATGTGAAAAATGCAAAGAAAATGTAACAAAATTCATCATCATTATTCCCCTGCCCTTATCCCACGCTATGTAGGGTCGACACAACATGTCTTCTTCCACTCACTCCTATCATTCGTCAACTACTCCTCTCCCATTCATGTAAGATAAAAAAAGTAATTGTTGATATATAATATAATTTTAAAAAGGATAAAGTTTGTAATTTAAAACGCTCGAAATACCTAAAAATCTATTGGACAGCAGCAGGGACGAAACTTCCTTGCTTGAAATACAAAGATTACATGAATATCTTGTTATTATTTCTTCATTATGTAAATGAGGAGTGGAAAAGGTGCATCTCGATTCTGCCACTCGCCCGTACTTTCGGTATTTCGAGCATAATAATATAGTACCTACTTTTCAAGTTTAGACATTTTTTTTATACAACTTAACAATGAAACAAGCCGATGGCCCATCTGATGTTAAGTGATAACTACTACCTATAACGATGCATTGCCTCATTGAGTACGTCCACTGAAGACTTGCCCTGTGATGCTTTGCACTGCATCTCATGTGCCAGTAATTGCACTGGCACCCATACCCTTCAAACCGGAGCAGAGCAATGCGAGTATCACTGCTTGGTAACAGAAACAGGTACGGTGGTAGTACTTCCCCGGACGAGCTGTTCCACAAGTAGCTCTACTACTACTAATAATAGGCCTTTACATCTATTGAAGATGATTTATACAGCGTCAGGAGGCAACCTATGCCTACACTTAACGGGACACTGTAGTGCCTGGGACAATGTTTAGATGGAGTAGGCTTGCCCAGCACCTATACCATCCTCTCAGCCTAGTCAGCCGTATCCACAGGAAAGACAAGGTCAATACGTGCGGAGCAACAACTACAACAACAACAACTACTACTACAACTACTATTACATTGTAAAATATTAATCAACCTTTATATAACCACTAGCAGTTGCCCGCGACTTCGTACGCGTCTACAGTTTCCGTGTACATTATATTATCTGTGTATTATTATTATCTGTGCGTGTACCGAGCGGATACTTTGAGAAACTTGACATTACACCTCATTACACCGAACTCGTACTGGAATGTCAAACGCTAGTCGTTAGACCAAAGAGGTAGTACTACGCCCTGTCAAACTGACGTGACATGACATGACCATGAAATCCTCTTGCCAATTGGCGCTGCTAATCCTTTTCGTTCATTTTATCCTGTAGTTCCTGTTAATTATTCGGGATAAAAAGTAGCTTATGTGTCAATCCAGGTTACGAACTATATATATGCCAAGTTTCATCAAAGTTGGTTCAGTAGTTTAGACGTGATTGAAACACAAACATCCAAACATCTAAACTTTCGCATTTATAATATTAGTAGGATAGGATAGGATAGTAGGATAGGATAGGATATTGTAAATACTGTATTAGTCGTAATTTTCTTTGTGAAAAAATTCATTACCTTACCCAGTTTAATTTAATATGTGTTCGAGTTTATGTTTGGTTATTTCAGCTTAGATTGTTATTTTTTTACTGTTTTAAATTAGGTATTTACCTCATTATTATATTTTTATCTGTCTGTTCACACGCTTTTCATGTAAAATGTTACGGTCGAAACTTTACTGGTTTCTGCTACTTAATTATTTTTAATTATTAGTGTTTGTTTCTCCAAAAAAAATATTTTAGTAGATATTTATCTTACTTAAGTTCCTACCTAACTACAAAATATGGTGAAATGATTTCAAGTGAGCAAGTTATTTGTTTAAAATTACAATTATCTAATGCGTCGTCATACCGACTAACCAACTAATTGACTGACTGATAAATGGTAGGTATATTTTTTTTAACATTTTTTTTAAAGGTTTTATATTTTTACTTGTAGAGTTTTAACCTTACCCTAAAAAGCTAAACTATACCTTTTAGTTAGGCGGTATTTAGCCATATACAGGAAGGTAGGAAACACATAGGGAAGGTATCTTTTCAGTGCTAACTAAATCTACAAAGGTATATGGTCTGTGACGTCACAAGCCATCTTTATTTTTTTGTGTATTTTTTATACATTATAGACAAACGTTAGACCGTAATCTCACCTGATGGTAAGTGACGATGCGGTCGACGATGTAGCACATTTGCCTAGAAGAAACCTATTCACTCTCCTCTTGAAAACATGCTCTTTATGCGTTATCAGGGTTTTTAATAAAATAATTCCATAAAATAACTCAATCTTTTATTAATATAATGTAAGAAGTAAATCACAAGCCTTTGTTTTTAAATAACCTTAATATTGAGCAAGAGTGCCTTTTAATTATTAGTCATTCATTTAGGTAAATTAAATTATTCTTTGAGTTCCAATTATAAAACCAGGACCATCCCCAGTTTCGTCTACGTAAAATAAAAAGCTAAGAATCACTGTTATTTTGCTATGCTAAAAGGCTTAAAGGCTGTATCCATGCTAAACTGCAGCACAACGGTGTTCGGCGAAACAACTTCCGAATGGTTCTTCCGCTCGCAGGTCCCATGGATACCGTGTTTTTAACCACATTTAATTTTTGAGTTCCTTAAGGTCCTCTTCGTACAGGGGCGAGTACTTGTTTTCAGGATCATACTTAGCCTTCATCTTTTCCCAGATTTCAGGTTTTTTGTTGATCATGAATGAAATCACCTGTTTAGTTCCATCACGCTGATGGTTAGTGCAAAGCTTACATTTGTTCTGCAGGGCCTCCGTTATGTGAGCTGAAAAAAATTAGGTACTATAAGTATATTTTCTAAAAAGATGTACATTGAATACTTATTCTATCAGCTATCTAGTTCCCATAGTACAAGCTTTGCTTAGTTTAGGATTAGAGGGTGTTGTGTGAAATGTCCAAGAATATTTATATATTATTTTCAATTAAAAAGTACCTGCAAAGTTCCCTAATTAAAGTACCTATAGAATCAGTAATAAATAAAATAATAATAATAAATATTCATGAACATTTCACGCAACGCCTCTAGTCATCATCAGTTTCAGTGATACGTGATACCTAGAATACCTAGATGTAGGTAGGTAATGTACCTACCTACGTCAATCGCTCATCTAGAATGGCCAGATTTTCGATTAGAGAACTTTTGTATTGTACCAGATAGCAGCTCATTGTCTAATTTTGAAGACGATGGCAATAATTTTGAAACAGCAAATCTGCTGCCCCCGTATTCCAATCTTTTGCTGTCAAGTTATATTTCACTGCCCAGTCTAATTTCTTCAGGTCACGTGGTACAATTTTGTACCACGTGATCATTCTTTTTAGACACTTGACAGCAAAATATGGGCGAAAACAAATTAAATCACATCATAATGTCACAATTTAGTCACAAAATAACTATGAGTTAGTATGAACTGACCATGATTTAAAACTTTGCAGTTCAACTGAGAGTGGAATACCACTGCTGAAAGCCTTTTTAGATTAAAAATGTTTTTAGTGAGAATTATCTAGTAAACTAACAGTACTTACATTTGAGCTCTTTGCTTTCAGGAGTGCACTTGCCAATATCAAGGATACAATCGACATATGCATTGAAAAGTCTTTCCGTTTCTAAAACCATGTTTATGTCAATGTTATCGTATTTGTCGGTGTATGGTTTATCGTTTGGGCGCGCGAAGACCACAGCGGCAAAAGCCAGAAAGCACACTGCGCTAACTGCCTTCATGATGTGAGCAACTCTGAAAATATCACAAACTTGAAAAATCTCCAAATTTTTTTATACAACTAAACGATAGATAAATTTATTTACAAATACAAATAAAATTTATTGTCATCAAAAAGGTGTAGGTACATTAGGTGCGCACATTAACAAAAAAATGACAATTGGAGTAGGCTCAGCACTAATCTGCGTAGCTTACTGACAGGCGTCACAGCTCAGTCGGTATAGCTCTGCCTTCCGTGCTGTGGGTCGTGGGTTCGATCCCCACCAAGAACAAACATTAGTGTGTGGCAAAACATAGATGTTTGTTCTATGTCTGGGTGTTACTATGTATTATAAGTATGTATTTACAAAAAAAAAAGTATATAAGTATTCTATCAGCATCTAGTTCCCATATTACAAGCTTTGCTTAGTTTGGGACTAGAGGGCGTCATGTGAATTGTCCATGAATATTTTAAAATTTTAAATTTACTGAAACACACTAATGATGGAATGACTAAATGATTGAACATGCAGATGATCCACCTGATGTTAGGAGGTAACCACCGCCTATAACGATACGTTGCTTACTGGACACGTCCACTGAGGACGTGCCCTGTGATGCAATGCACTGCGCCCATCAGTGACATAAAGCTTTTAAGTCTTATGTGCCTGTAATTCCACCGGTACCCATACCCTTCAAACCAGAATACATCAATACTGCTTGACGTTAAAAATAGGTATGGTGATAGTACTTCCCCGGACGAGCTTTTTCACATCTCTCGACTAGCTAAATATATTAAATAAATAGATACTTTTATTCCTTAGCTTACCTTTTTTTTTAATAGCACAAGTCCGCTTGATAGCACTGCAATAACTTTAATAATTCGTTAGTCAAACTCCTTCGTGTTTTATACTTTGGCGTTTTTGGCTTTTTTAATCAAAACAAGTTTTTTACTTTTTATGACGTACTGCGATTTGAGGAATAATTTAATCACTGGGTCGGTCAATAAACAATAGCCTATTAATAAAAAAAATCAAGGTATTTTTTTGGAGGAATGTATCAATTTAGTTATGAGTATTCGCACGGTGATGCTATTTAAGTTTATTTGTATAATTGCCTTTTTATTTGTTTGAAAAGTTTCAATTTCTATAGTGAAATTATAAATGTTATGAGGAAGATGAGTTTATTTTATTTTATTTTATTAGAGTTAGGAATTTTTTCCTGTTTTTTTAGTCTAAATCAAAAATTTTGAAAATTATAAG
Source organism: Gandaritis pyraliata (assembly GCA_947859175.1). Taxonomy (NCBI): domain Eukaryota; kingdom Metazoa; phylum Arthropoda; class Insecta; order Lepidoptera; family Geometridae; genus Gandaritis; species Gandaritis pyraliata. The sequence continues at coordinate 4,369,959 of OX401868.1, forward strand.
GACAACTGTGAAAGAATTTTGGCGATATCTCAAAAACTGAATTTTCTACAATTTTTAATGTTTGGATTTTCAAAATCTGTTTTGAGCCCGGCGATTTCGCGTGTGACGTCATCGGGTAGAGTGGCTCACCCACGCTTTCTCAGCGTTTTCTGCCTACGATCTTTTAAGCTTGCTTATTAAGCTTGTTTATTAATAGGTAATTCTATAAATAAACTTGCCTAATCTGTTCTGATCTCACGCGCTGAGGGTTCCAAAACCAAACTTAGAATGGTTGACGATAGATAAAAGTCACAGTTGCTCTAGGTACCATAACAACTCAAGTGTTGACTACGAAACGACCTCTCTGATTCTAACGGTTTTGCAGAACCCTAAACAGCACTTATAACTATTTTTAAATGGATTCCGGGACAACGCCACAAACAAGAACGTAGACCGACCAATTACACAATAAATTGGCCAAGGTGCAAGTAAACTTGCTTTGGCGGTGTTCCGAGTGATAGAACCAGTGTAAGGGAAGCGGCTTACCAAGATCCGTTGTGACCACTATACATATATAGTAACTCCAATTATTAGGATCACGACCAGCTTAGATTAGACATAGATAGGCATTTAGGGCAGCTTGCACCAGAATCGCTAAACGCGTTTAACTCTTAAATAGTATTTAGCGAGTTGTCAAGTCATACAAATACGTCAGATTTAAATTAATTTAGCTGTTAAATACGTTTAGTGATTCTGGTGCAAGACGCCCTTAATATACTTCTTTTAAAATTTATTTAATTCAGTAGTTAAAACGTTTAATGTTATGTGAGTAAAAAAGTAGGTATATATTTATTTCATTATCCTTGTGACTTTACTGAATAAAATATTTTTGATGGAATCATGTCACAATTTTCCCACAAAACCTTTTTGGATGAAAATATTAGGGAAAAAACGCGGTACCCTGCATTCATCTTGAAACATGAGCTCATACCTACAAGCTATTTTTTGCGAGGTACATACAAAAACAAACCGAGACAAATACGATCCTGCGTCAGAGCTAATCCTTCCACATATCTGGGTCGGCTGGTCCGGGCCGTGACTGGGTACAATTAGACATTGACGTCAAACAGACTGGTTCAGACCCGGCCGGGCGCGGGCGCAGCGATGGGAAAATTTATTTCTGATAATGTTGTTTTGCATCTTAGAAGTCTAATCATGATGTGCAATAAAACTTTGTGCTATTGTTTTCATGTTTACAATTATTATTTTAGATAAAAAATTAGACAAGCTCCGAACACTAATACTAAATGGACGTATCGTCAGTGGCTACCTTTGGGCGGCTTGCATCAGAATCGCTAAACGCGTTTAACTCTTAAATAGTATTTAGCGAGTTGTCAAGTCATACAAATACGTCAGATTTAAATCTATTTAGCTGTTTAACACGTTTAGTGATTCTGGTGCAAGACGCCCTAAGGTTTGCTATGGCGTCAAATAAATAACATCTTGCCTTTATTTCTCCTTTAATAATAATTTACAAAGCCGACATAAAAATAAGAACCTCATTTACAATCAATTCGATAAAATTCGTTACACTGCCAGAATAATGAGATAAATTAAATGCCACTCGACCGAGGCGGTCTCTAACAGACCCGTCTAGTGGCATCTTCATCAGAGATTATTTAAAATTAAACGAGTTGAGGATAAGCAGATCTAAAAACACATCATGTGAGTTTTTAATTTAAAATCTTCGTTTAATTCTAGTTTATTATTTTATACATTACGGCAAAGGTTTGACCCCAATCTCACTTGATGTTAAGTGACGATGCGGTCAACGATAATAAATTGTTATTTGATGAGGAGTGAGGACGACCAATTTTCGGCAAATACAATAAGCTAAGTTAAGCTAAGCTATGCTAAGTGGATTTATTTTTCTCGGGTTTCTGACATCTGATACCAGCATAGACAGAGATAGAGAGAAAAAACATTACCCAGAAATAGTTGCTGTACCTACTTGAGTTGAAAGGAGTATGTTTTGGGTGGAAAGGGGATAAATACATAATGGGATGAAAGAAGAAACACTCAAAAATATATTCCCAAAATTCTAATGCCCAGGGCAAAAACTACGCAGGTGAAGTCGCGAGCATTTCCCAGTATTTTAGTTCCAGATTATTGTAACGTTATGTGACGCATTGTGAATAATGAAATGTAATGTGTTAATAAATAAAGAAAGACCTTGCACTACTAAGACCACATCCACCATCGTTTAACGTTTGAATTACTCCCCTCGACACAACGTGAGGTTGCACGATTAAAAAAACGAGACAACAAGTCCTAAACCAAGAAAAATATGATTATCAGTGTACCTAAAAATGGTTCCTATACCTACGATTATAGAATTAGAGCGCAAGGAAAGTTCCCAAACAGTGGTTAAAAGGACTGCTTCATTTTGTTCCTTATAAGCTTAACAACCAAATAAGAAAAAGTCGTTAAATGTTGGTGAACTAATCACCCAGTTTACCTAAGGACAGGAAAACCGCAGATTATATTATGGAATAATTTCCGTTCAAAAGTCAAGTCAAGAGTAACTACTCTACAAAAGGAATTATGATGATATTGACGGAAATATCTGCATCATTTTATGGCGTAGATTCACGGAAATCATCAACAAACGGAATTTTTGTAGAATCGCTGTGGCTAATTGACCTCAGTAGGGATTGAGAAGCGAGAGGTTGGTTCTCGTAAGATTTGATTGATGTTTTGATTGATTGATGCAAAGGTTTGGTTTTTTTAAATTAACAATTTTTGAACTAAAAATCTACTATAACCCTCACAGAGTATATTTTATTGATATCAAAGCAAATGTTATTCTATAACCAGTGAATTATTCAGTGCAATAATAGCTCTCGTTAGGGGTAAACATTTGGACCAAGCTTCATACATTTTTACGAATTGTCCTTCCAACCCAAATGTTCGTTTACAAAATTGGGTCAACTTATTCTAATTTAGGCAATGAAACTACGTCTATGACGCTCTCGTCAGGAGTATCACTATCACATACGAGTAAGTAATAGCCGAGTGTGTTTACACACCTCAAACCACTCAAGAAAATCCAGAAGACCATGCATGTATAGATTCTGCGTAAAGCAGTAGGTGTTCAAAAAAATCATCAGTAATGCAAGCTGCAAATGCATAGTTATTTAACTCGCATAACTTATGCTTCTAGCTTTGCTAATCGTAAGATAAATAAAAAAATATAACAATACAATTTAAGAGTCATACGACCTTTAAATTAAAATAAGAGGTCCATAATTTTCTCAGTACAAAAGAGTTCAACGCGCTTGTGTTGCTTTGTCGAATGTGACAAAATTAATCGAATAATTAGTTAACCGAGCGAGCGAAGCGTCTCAGTTTCGAGATTAATCAAGAATGCTTTTGTCCATCTGTCTGTCTGTCTGTCTATCAGTTCTCGCCTACAGATCGCATTTTTCAACCGATTTTGACGAAAATTGACACACAAAGTTCGGTGATTTATTTAATTTTTTTTGTCGATCGCGATCTTTGATTGGGGAAAAATGGGGGGTAAAATGGGGGGTAAAAGGGGGAAGTTTGCTGTAGCATGATTTATTGACCGAATTCAACAAAATTTTAGAGGCACACTAAGGACTTCATTCTTTACAAGATGTTGTAAAAAAATTCCAAAAAGGGAGAGTGGAGGGGAGAAAAGAGGATATTTTACTGACGGTTGAATATTTAGTTACACATCTATGTAGGTATGGACCTGTTTACTTACATATGCCAGCATTCAATTTGAGTATCTGGGTACAATAATCAAACGAGCATTGTTGGATTATTACAGTAATAGATCTTGATAAGACTAAGTAGTGTCCAATTTTATTGTCCCTTATAAAAAGATCGTTTGTTTCGTTCTGTTTGCCATTTGAAAAGAATTGCTTTTGTGAACTAAGAGTTATTTTAACGTTTGTAACGCCTGAGCAATGGTAAGTAGCAGTGTGCATTGTTTTATTGCATAGTCTTTAACATGTTTTTCTTTTATTCGAAATATCTTCTCTATTCTCAGTATCTTTTTTGCTCAAAAATTCATCTCGTAATAGGGTTTCTTATTTTGAATCTAGGCAGCGTGATTGCTACCTCCTATAAGTTTTCAAGTTTTCATAATCACCATCCATGTTTAACAGTTGGCAAAACTTTTCCACTTTCCAGGCAGTATTTAGACAATACATCCTCATTATTTGCCTGATTATTCAAAGCAAATGCGATGAGAGCTACACAAACAAGTACGATGGTGTTGACCTTGAGGAGATCCTGGCGAGTGACCGCCTCTTGAACGGCTATGTCAACTGCTTGCTGGACGTCGGACCCTGCACGCCTGATGGCAAGGAACTCAAGAGTTAGTAAACAGACTCGTGTCTACAAAGACGTTGCCCACACAAACCATCTACTTAGTAATAAATAAATATTCATGGACATTTCACGCAACGCTCTCTAGTACCAAACTAAGCAAAACTTTTACTATGGAAACCACATTACTGATAGAATACTTATGTACATATTTTTTTGTAAATAACCATAGTAACACCCAGCCATGGAACAACAACAGATATGTATGTTTGTCACACACAAATGTTTATTCATTATCACAGTGGGGATTGAACCCACGACCCACAGCACGGTAGGCCGAGCTAATCACCGACTGAGCTGTTAAGATTGTGCAGTAACGAGCCAGAATTTATCTATTTATTTAGCCTTTGGGCACCTTTGCTAGGTAAATGTATGTCTCTTCTACGCTTGTTTTTCTAGTCCTACGCCAGTTTACAAAAAAAAATATTTTCCAATATTCTGAGGTACTTTTTTTCGATAATTCTTTTACAGAAAACCTTCCTGATGCGATAGAGAATGATTGTCAAAAATGCAACATGCGGCAACGTGAGGGTGCTGATGAGATTATGCACTTCATCATTGACCACCGACCAGACGACTGGGAGAAGCTGCAGCAAAAGTATGACTATTTCACTCAATTTTAGTTACTAGGGCAGGGGAAAAATACAAAAAGAAATTGAGATTCAATGCCAAAGTTATTATGGCTGTAATCCACAGTTCTACAATAGTCAGATGATATGATAGATAAAAAATATGGAGAGAATCTAATACATACTCGTACCTATAGCGTCAATATTTATTAGAAAAATGCATTTTTTTTGTGAACCTGATGGGCATAAAATCGCAAAAGAAGTTACTCGACTAGATCATTACTTTTGATGTTCTGTCTGGTATTTTCAGGTACAACTCAGATGGCAGTTATAAACAAAATTACCTGGAAAGACTACACGACGAAGAAAAATCTTCAGTCAAAAGTATTACCGAAGATGAAAAAGCAAAAGATAAGCTGAAAGATTAAACTAAGCTACCAAAGGCATATTTATAAGGATACCTACGAATTTTACAACCACGAAAGTTGCTATAAAAATTAAATGAGGTTCTAAATCCTAAACTAAATCCAATTTATTTGCGTCTATTATTTATTTATTATTAAATTCAGCTGCTTACTGCGTTGATTTTTTCAAGTTGGACCTACCAAAAATTACCAGAGTACCATTAATGGTACTATCTAATAATGGTACCTACCATTACCAAACGAACGACCATTAACTACTGTATTTAAAAAATCACTGAATTTTCTGTACTCCCAAGAAAATCGACAAGTTTCCATATTCCAAAGTAAAGATAAAATGAAACAAAACGAAAGGATAATACTTTATTACATCTATTAAAATAAATTAAGTACTACATCTAAAACACACAATCTAAGATTAAGGTACTTTTTCGGCGGTAAACCTCTTAACCCTTACTTTGAATCCAGGCTTGGTGTATTTGTATAAGGAATACGGTACGTCTTGAGGCTTCCCTACAGTATTTAACTTCAATTCTTCCACTTTAGAAGTTTTTTTCTTTTTTTCGGACTGAAGAGCAGACCTACAACGTGATATTTATAAAAAGCTACCTACTCGTTTCTCTATTACACTGGTATTTAATATTCCGAGTACATTGCTCTGTCAACCTGTTATTTTTTGCGTTCGGCAAAAAAACAGTCCGCGATAGAGCAGTGGTTAGACATGTTGTGATGGCACATAGCAGCATATGGCTTTTAGTTGTGCAAGAAATATAAAAATTAAAACAAATGGTCATCAATGAGCGAGACGAGACAATCGTTTTCTGCCAACCCGAATTTTTTACTTCCTTCAAATAAATCACTAAATTTATTACAACCAGATGCTTGACTTTTGAAATGAGTAGAAAGCTCTCAATAATATTTTAAAAGCAGATAGCGAAGGCAAATTTATGGCTAGACATTCTTGGAACAGTAAGAGGTTATACCATTGAAGTGTTTATAAAAAAAGGGTCATGTACCTAGAATTGTGTGTTGTTTGACTTAAAATGTACAAAAATAGCACGTTGATGATATTGGTAATATTATTTAGAAACTAAAGCATGGTTTTATAATAAGTGAATGATAGAATAATTATGATTATGAGCATGATTGTAAATTGCAATTTACAATACCAAATAGAATTAAGTATATTTAATTATAAGATGACTTTAATATAAGTTGAACTCTTGTATCTACTTGTTCATGTAAATGTGACATTTCAGGATTACTTTACAAAACAGTTAATACTGTTAAATGGTAATAAACCAGCGCTTAAATAGATATTTTAGTTTCAGGAATGATGACTGGTAGCGACATCTGCTGTTAGAAAAGCGAGAGTATTCGCCATCATGAGACTGAAATTCCTTCGTTCCTACGAAGCGACGCAACGACGTCACACGATTCAACCCCACCCTAGAGGGGTGGAGATCGTGGCTTGCGCAGGAACATAAATACGATTGTAGGGTTGGAGTCGGGGTTCAGATTCATTCGGAAATTCAGAAAGTTGAGATAGTCGGAGAGGGTTGCGAATTGCGAGTCACGTCTTTGTTATGTATACAAATTAGCGTCAGTGTAATTGTTGATTTTTGAACTCTAAAAGAGAGTATCGTAAAGTAAATTGATTTTAGTGCAAGTTCGAGTCGTAGAGAAAAGCTAAGTCCTTATTGATAAGTCTGTATGATTGATTTGGGAAAAGAATAGTAAAGTAATAAAATAAAGTAATTAATAATCTTGAAGTACATTGAATTGAAAAGACAAAGAGGTTTACCCAAATCAATTGTATGAAATTGTACTGTTTATATGTGTTTTCTACAGGTTGTCTTTGCCCGCTCATTTTGGAGCCGAAGTCCCCTTTTGAACTTTTAAAGACTGTCTAAGTCTCGAGCCAGCAGGCTGTTAAAATTAGCTATCTTTGATTGGTCATGTAGGAGAATTATAGGAGCCTGGAGAAACCTTCAGACCTCTCTATAGTTTTCTGAGGCGTTTAATGGGAAAACGTAACACTCTGATCTGGTTCAATCTCGGCTTGCCAGGATTGAAACATATCCGGCTGCTAGTTAAGAAGGGTGGGACCATATCAAAACCCCTAATAATGTCCAATTATCCTAAGCACTAAATTAAGAATTATATAAGTTCTGTTTGTTGGTTTTGCTAATCATTTTATGTGTATGCTAAGTTGTAAATGTTTGTTAATGGTAATAATGCATTTTGGTTTATGAATAAATTAATAATTACTGAGTTCGTTTAAGACTTATTCACTTTTTCATTTAAACTCATTTCCTAGTTCACCTAATTAGGACAGGATAGTTAAGTTGATTACAGGTTTAATAAGTAAAATCATTCAGGTTAATTAGTTCATTCAGAATTATTCAGTTAAATTCAATTGCTCAGGTAGATTTATTCTATGACGACCTAAGAAAGGTCTTACAGGAGAGGAGGTATACTTAGATAGAATTCATTTGTAGGTTATTTACTATTTGCATTTCATAGACGAGCGGTGGGGCCGTCACAGTTGGTGCCGTGACCAGGATTAGTTAAAGTATCGCTGAAACGCTTTACTACTAAAAAGTATCTGGTTTAAATAAAAAATAACACAACGTAGCTTTATTATCAATGACGATCACAAATATAAGCCAGAATTTTTACATGTAAATATTCTATTGTTTCCTTTTCTATCTTTGTCTAGAGATTTTTATTGCTTTATTAGCTATCCTGTTGGGTGAACTATATTAATAAAATAAATTTTATTTTAGTAATCAAAACTAAATTTTATGTAAAATCTGAAAATAACTCAGTGATTTTTAATTTATTGTGCACGCTAAATTTAAGCTAGCTACAATGCCTGGTAACGCATTACGCAGAGGTCGCAACCGAGCAACACACAATCTAGGTTCCGTAGAGACAAATACTGAGAAGAACTAAGGTAATCAGCAGATGAACTCCGTAGCATTTTCAGGTTTTCAGATGTTAGTCGGCAAGTTAGATAAAATTATGCGACAAATAGATATAAATAAAATTCAGTTAATTCAGTCAACACAATAAAAAACAAAATACAAGGCCCATACCTTAAAACTTAAATACATATTTCTATATTTTATAACATTATTTAGATATGTCAGAGCGAGAGAGAAGAATGTTAGTGTGATGAACGCTTCAGTGATGGATAGCGGAATTTATGGTATTTTAAGTACTTCTAGCGAGCAAATTATCCGAAACGTATCACAAGATGTTTATTAAGATAACAGGTCAATATAGCCTGAAACTTTTAATTCAAATAAGAGCAGATGTTTTTATCTTTTAAGACCAACGATTGATAAACCGATTGTCATTGGAAAGCACAATGCGAATCAAATAGCGGGTTTTTTAGAAAAAATAAAGAGGTACTTTAATTATAATTGAGTGAGAGGCAAGATTGCGCGACTGATTTATAAAGTTTTAGAATGTTTAACATTCAAAAAACCAAAAAGTGACAAACATAGTGGTCTCAGTGATTTGACAAAAGGCATTATTAGTTGAGATAAGTTATTAATAGAGCCAGGATTTGATGATGGTGATAAGTAAGATGTGACTATTGTTTCAATGAGATGAAAACCAAGTAAAAGGTTATGAAGGTGTGGACTCGTTAATAGATTTCCAATTATGAATATTGTCGCGCCAAAGGATAACGATTGAATGCAAAAAAAAAGTTGATTTGTTGTTAGAGAGAGACCCTAGCCCAGTTCTTTTGTGTGAGCAATCAGGTGATGCTTGTGTGATGTGAGTGAGAGTTGTGAACGAACAATGTATTTATACTATTTTACTTTAAGTTTTTCCTGTTTATGAGGATGATGATAAGGCCTGTAATTATTTATAAGACTGACTAAGGTTTAAGAGTAGATCAATCAGCAGTAAGGACTCGGGTTGAGATTGTTTCATTTTATGAAAGCTGGACGAGGAATGAAGGTTAAATTACTTAGAACGAACAACGATAGATACGTTAGTCAGAGTAAGCGAGATGACAATAGAGCAGTACCTACTTATGTCCGAACATTAGATTTCCAAAATACGAAGAAGAGACAAAGGCATTGTGTAGAGTTGTAAAATTTTACAATAAGGGATAAAATGTGAATGGATCCTAGTAACTATTAAATATTACTGAGCAAGTTAAAAAAAAAATATTTTAAGATACCGCTATATTAGTACAAGTCGATATTAATGCAACATATTTTTAAATAGATAGCAGTGATGGATGAATGAATGAATGAATGAAAACACTTTATTGTACACCAACATACCTAATGAACTAGAAATAACAAAAGAATGAACATGATATAATATACGGCCTTATCCCTAAAAGTGGTGAAAGTTTGGATGAAGATGATTTTAAATGTATGGAAGATTGAACAGGTGTATAAAAACTAATACAAAAAAAATGTAATATAAGTGATATTGGTATTGCGAGTCGCATATAATAACTGTCAGAGGGTGGCGAAAACTAGATAATACCATGTGAAAGCAATAAATGTATTGAGTATTGAGATATAAGGTTTTACAGTAAAGTTTTAACAGGTGTCGATGATGAGATGTATTGGCCAGTGTCAAAGCAGCAGTTATTTGATACCATTTATAGTTTGAGCGAGATTGAGACTTATTTCTGTGGAGTTAAGTTAGTAATTCGGAAAGATCATGAAAGTCTTACATTATTATTAGACTACGGCAAAGCAAAAAAGGAGGGTTATGATTTTGCTCACTATGAATGTATGTTTGTCTGTTCCCTCACGACTACCAAAATATTAACACTAAGTGTGATAAAGGTCGAGTGAGTTCATTATAATAATATAAGTACATAGAATAATTTAATTTAATTTAATTTAATAGCATTAAGTGTAAAAGAGAGATGAATGATTGTATTACCGGAAAAAGGTATGGGTCCAGGTAGATGAATAGTTATTCCGCAATTAAGTTTGTTCAAGGCCAACAATTCTAAACAGATGTGAAACAGTTGATATAAAAAAAAGTACGTTACGGGAATACGATAATAAACAATAGAGAAATTCAATACACGAACCTATCAATTAATACTTGAAGTATCTAAATAAATAGACAAGTTTTACCGTGTTGTTGAGATCAGGTGACTTAATGTTTTAAAAAAAAAAAAAACATATGATGAAATTTGTTCATAAATACTTGAATTAGAATCAGGAGATTTATGTGGATGCTGACGCAAGTTCGAATGTACACTATAGTTGTCAGATGGCGACGACCATAGAAGGAAAGGCCTGTAGATCGGTCCCCATGACTCCTGCCTGTAGGGCATCCAGTACATATTCACGGGCGGGGCGGTAGCGTCTCTGGGCACCTATAACACGTCCTCTTATTGCGACTGACCATCGCCTTAGTTTGGCCAAACTAAACACACAAACATAATTATGAAATTGAAATAAAATAAATCCATGGATCAAAGGGGGTAAAGATGCCAAGAGCACACGAATAAAAAAAATCCACATCGCAAGATGTGTTGATAATACGCTTCGCAGCGACAAAAGATGGTCAGTACGCCCCCCCAATAATCTGCGTCGCAGAACCGAACCGGTGTAGGGTTCCCTGTGTCAGAGTGAGGCGGTCGCTGACTGATGAGTAATCTCATACAAGTTCAATCACACTTTTCCACGCGATCTGATCACTTACTGTGGTGTCTGTAAGTAAATTAAGTAACTCTATAGTAAATTAACTAATAATTTGTAAGTAAATTAACTAATACTTTGTCTACACTTCTAAATTCACCATTCCTTCTTAGACTTCTAAGGAGAGATACAGACAGCCACGAATTAAGTAAGCTCGGAGGAATGGTTGAGTGTCTGTTCTTAGTCCTTTCGTTTTATGTACTGGCGCGATATACACCGATTTAATTTGAATAAAAGCCTTGTCTCTCCAACACGGTAATATCCTTACAAAGATCCACAGCACATTCGATATACTCATAAATGAATATAAAGACGATTACAAACCATCACAAAAAAAAATGCCAGAGAAAGATTTTATAAGCAGAGTCAATTCAACATTGGTGATACAGTAAAACAAAAAAAAAACCAATGTCTAAATCGGACAAAACATAAAAACAAACAAAACTTAAAAGGAATCTTACAAGAAAGTTTATACTGTTGATTGAAAGTCGGGGGTTCGAATCCCGCTCGACTCATAATTTTAGGTTGGAAAAAAAATATATATTTGAAAAAAATTGTGATAAAGACGGCCTCATTAGTGGAAATTTTACTGAAATTCATTTATCAAGATAATATGACACACCAATAAATAAATGAAGGTATCATGATTACATATTTATCAATCATAAAAAAAAAAAAATTACATAATAAAAAAAAATGTAGGTATGTATAATTTTAAATGTATATAAAAAAAAATTTAAGGTTGATTAGATTTTTTTTTATTAGTTAAATACTAGGTAGGTGTAGGTAGCTAGGTATAGGTAGGTAGGTATAGATAGGTAGGTAGGTACATAGGTAAATAGACTAATAGGTAGATATTAAGTTAGATTTTTAGAAAGAGAGTTCAGTCAGAGGGTGGCCGGAAGTTTCAAAGATTATTTTGTGTCTTAAATACACATGAGTGAGAAATGTTTTAATTGTTATGATCAACATACTAATCAAGATTACAAAGAGTTTGTGAAAAGTTTTTATACTCGAAGACTGTAGTCTTCTTCATATCAAAATTTTCAGAGGGTGGAATGTGATGGCACATAGCAGCATATGGCTTTTAGTTGTGCAAGAAATATAAAAATTAAAACAAATGGTCATCAATGAGCGAGACGAGACAATCGTTTTCTGCCAACCCGAATTTTTTACTTCCTTCAAATAAATCACTAAATTTATTACAACCAGATGCTTGACTTTTGAAATGAGTAGAAAGCTCTCAATAATATTTTAAAAGCAGATAGCGAAGGCAAATTTATGGCTAGACATTCTTGGAACAGTAAGAGGTTATACCATTGAAGTGTTTATAAAAAAAGGGTCATGTACCTAGAATTGTGTGTTGTTTGACTTAAAATGTACAAAAATAGCACGTTGATGATATTGGTAATATTATTTAGAAACTAAAGCATGGTTTTATAATAAGTGAATGATAGAATAATTATGATTATGAGCATGATTGTAAATTGCAATTTACAATACCAAATAGAATTAAGTATATTTAATTATAAGATGACTTTAATATAAGTTGAACTCTTGTATCTACTTGTTCATGTAAATGTGACATTTCAGGATTACTTTACAAAACAGTTAATACTGTTAAATGGTAATAAACCAGCGCTTAAATAGATATTTTAGTTTCAGGAATGATGACTGGTAGCGACATCTGCTGTTAGAAAAGCGAGAGTATTCGCCATCATGAGACTGAAATTCCTTCGTTCCTACGAAGCGACGCAACGACGTCACACGATTCAACCCCACCCTAGAGGGGTGGAGATCGTGGCTTGCGCAGGAACATAAATACGATTGTAGGGTTGGAGTCGGGGTTCAGATTCATTCGGAAATTCAGAAAGTTGAGATAGTCGGAGAGGGTTGCGAATTGCGAGTCACGTCTTTGTTATGTATACAAATTAGCGTCAGTGTAATTGTTGATTTTTGAACTCTAAAAGAGAGTATCGTAAAGTAAATTGATTTTAGTGCAAGTTCGAGTCGTAGAGAAAAGCTAAGTCCTTATTGATAAGTCTGTATGATTGATTTGGGAAAAGAATAGTAAAGTAATAAAATAAAGTAATTAATAATCTTGAAGTACATTGAATTGAAAAGACAAAGAGGTTTACCCAAATCAATTGTATGAAATTGTACTGTTTATATGTGTTTTCTACAGGTTGTCTTTGCCCGCTCATTTTGGAGCCGAAGTCCCCTTTTGAACTTTTAAAGACTGTCTAAGTCTCGAGCCAGCAGGCTGTTAAAATTAGCTATCTTTGATTGGTCATGTAGGAGAATTATAGGAGCCTGGAGAAACCTTCAGACCTCTCTATAGTTTTCTGAGGCGTTTAATGGGAAAACGTAACACTCTGATCTGGTTCAATCTCGGCTTGCCAGGATTGAAACATATCCGGCTGCTAGTTAAGAAGGGTGGGACCATATCAAAACCCCTAATAATGTCCAATTATCCTAAGCACTAAATTAAGAATTATATAAGTTCTGTTTGTTGGTTTTGCTAATCATTTTATGTGTATGCTAAGTTGTAAATGTTTGTTAATGGTAATAATGCATTTTGGTTTATGAATAAATTAATAATTACTGAGTTCGTTTAAGACTTATTCACTTTTTCATTTAAACTCATTTCCTAGTTCACCTAATTAGGACAGGATAGTTAAGTTGATTACAGGTTTAATAAGTAAAATCATTCAGGTTAATTAGTTCATTCAGAATTATTCAGTTAAATTCAATTGCTCAGGTAGATTTATTCTATGACGACCTAAGAAAGGTCTTACAGGAGAGGAGGTATACTTAGATAGAATTCATTTGTAGGTTATTTACTATTTGCATTTCATAGACGAGCGGTGGGGCCGTCACAATGTTGCCGGCTTTTGTACCGTTCATTTGTTTTTGCTTGTGACAAAGCCGTGGATAAAAGCTATGTGGATGCACCATTACCCTGGTAAGTTTGAAATTCTGCGCCTCGTAGGTACTCAATTTAAATCTGTCAAAAACTCTACCTATGCTTAAGTCATGCTTGTGTCTAAGACTTATAGTGAAGCTACACTCACAGTAGCGATGATTTTATAAAAACTAACTACATAATATGATTTACAGAGGTGACGGAGTTTAGTAAAAACAATGACCTCTCTTTCGGGTAAAAACTAAAACTGCTTGCTTAGAATAAATTAAATAAATAAATTATTAAGTACCTATTGGTGGACTAACCTAACTCAATTCATCATAGTAATGTCATGTCAATGAAAAAAGGACAACCAGATTTACTTACATGCAAATTGATGCCTTAACTCAAAGACCAGAGGGGAATATCATCCCAACAAAAACCCAATGATATTATGCTAGATTTTTAAAGAGAATTACCCCTGTACGATAAGACCCTGTAATTGTCCAGTGGTGGAACCTAGCCAAGTATTCTCTCAACCTTTTCCTGGGCTCTGTACCTGGTGAGGAACATCTTCCAGGCCACGTGGTCGTGCGCCAGCATTGAGGCTACGATGCGCCCGGCTTTCTCTTTGTCCTCACTAGTGCATTTCACGCAGTCTTCTTTCACAGCTTGGATCAGCACACCTGAAGATAATAATTTAAATATAAATATTCGTAAACACATTTCTAGTCAAGTGTACTTGCTGTAAGAAAAATCAGTTGAAGAGAAGTTCGCGGGTACGAATCTCGCTCGACTCATAACTTTTGGGATACTGGATCTTCACAAAATTAAGATTGAATAAAACTGTTACAGGAGATACTGTGTTCCCCGTTTTCGAAATAAACGTTCGAACAAACGTTTTCGAAAGAAGTAGAAAAAAAATTCTAGGTAAGTACTAATAAAAACGATGAATAAAGTACTAACAGTAAAAATTTAAAAAGTAGAGCAGTGTGGTCTAAAAGGCACGAACTTTCAGATTTTTGTGATCAAAAAAATTACAAATATTATTTAAAAAATAATGCTTTGAAATGTGTGAAGAAAAACATGATGAGGAATCCAGTTTAGTGTTCTAACAGACACCTAATAAGCGGCGATTGCCTTACAAGAGCTTACAACCTGTTACGAATGGAATAATCAAAGAGACAAAAAATACGAGCAACGCCCGCCTATACTAAATGACTAGGTAGTAGGTACACCTACCATGATGATAAATCAAGTTAGGGATCGACGACCTTTTTAAGTACCTATTTAGACATACAGGGTATAGATAGATATCACTTTTGAAATAAGTAGGTAGGTACATAATAATGCAAACCTATCCGTATTGCAGCCTCATATTGAGAAAAAACAGCCAAACTTTGTTTGAAATGCTTAGACTGTTTCAGAATGAAAAAACCTATTTGCTGAAATGCTAATGTCTTGCCCGAGTTGTACCTAGAAGGTGTTTAAGCTGTTTCTAAGATAAATAATAATAATTGCCTTTATTTGGAATTCAGGGTATCTAAATTACCAAACTGTTACGTTTCCCAAAACAGGCTGAAGGTCCAGTTTACGAATGTAGTCTATATTTACACCCTGTATCTTACTCCTGATTTTTTTATTCAAGCAATTGTTGTTATGGTAGGATAGGAAAAAATTTCAGGCATTTCATTATTTCACACGATCCTTTCTCAGTGCGTATAGTGGCAGATTACAATATTACAAGATTACTTATTAAAATATTACTTGGTCGTGAAATTTTTAGATAAAATAAATTCATTCATGGACATTTCACACGGCGCCCTCTAGTTAGTTTAGTTCTTAGTTTGGGACTAAGCAAAGCTTGTGATATGGGAACTAGATGCTGATAGAATACCTACTTATCTATACTTTTTTTTTGTAAATACATAGTAACACCCAGACATAGAACAAACATCTATGTTTGCCACACACAGATGTTTGTTCTTGGTGGGGATTGAACCCACGACCCACAGCACGGAAGGCAGAGCTATTACCGACTGAGCTGTGACGCATATCACTGTTAGATACCTGTTAGATATTATGATTATGAAGTTTATAAGTTGGGATACCTACGAATATATAAGCAATCCCTCAGGCATGTTTTCATGGGGCTATCCCGGTACTATCATTTTAGACTTAAAGCTAGAACACATTGCACTCTTCAAAAAAAATAGTGAAGTAAAAAGTGACTATTCTTACTTTTCATAGCAATCATCTCCTTCGAGCAGTACCGATCGACAGACATCAGACACTTGACGTCCTCAGCCGGCATCACTGGTATTGCTTCTTTAAAACGATCCTTCTTCAGCACGTTCATCTTCTCCATATCTTGGACCGCCTGGTTTATAACGGTCATGTCTTCGTCTCCGTACACCACCTTGTAGCCCATGCTTTGAACCCCATCGCTCAATTGGCGGTCGATCCCAGGAGCGGTTATCTCACCAGAAACTCCCAGAGCGATAGCGAAAATAATTATTGAACTCAACATTTTGCAGACTTCAACGACTTCGGCAGGTTTACTTCTCAATGGCACGAGAGTAACTTGTCCACAGCATGTGATGCAATCACGCGCGAAGCTAATTAAATCAACAGGAATAAACAAAATTAGGATCTTCAGATATCACCAACCTTTTTCGTCTGCCTGGTTTTATTTTTACGGATCTTTTATTACAAAATGGACTGGACGGGACGGAATGAAAAATGGGGAGATGCCTGATACCAGTTTATAGCCTGATTTAGATCTGGCAAAATATAAGTAATTTGTACTTTAAAGAGTTCAACGTCTTTTGAGTTTTTAAAGATTCGACCTAAGGCTCGTGCAGGGTTTGTCAAACTTTAAGTACTTTCATTTCCATAGTGATCATGAAAATTATTATCAAATAATACCTAGGTATAAGAATCTCATTATATATTACAGGTTTTAATATTTTATGTTTTTGAAAAAACTACGTCCGTTATCAGTTATTCATAATCTCAGTGTCTTTTTAATGAATGTTGACTAACTCTGCCAATGTAGTGTATTCGGGACGCGTCCGACATCAATAAACACAGCCTTCGTTGTTTGGCATACCAAGCGGGTGCTAAGTAAATAAAATTGTTGACGTTTCATTGCTATTTGATGCATTTTGTAACCAATTTTTACGGGTAGGTAGATTACAAAGTTTTGTTTAACATCCTAAAAGTCGAGACGATTGGAACCGTAGCGTAATTGGTAATGCATCTCCGTATCAAGGCGAAGATGGTCGCGAGTTCGAATCCAACTCGACTCAATACTTTAGGGATGTCATAACAAAATGATTTTATTTTGTGCATTAGGTAGGTAGCAGTTTGGTACAAAATTAGAAAGTTGTAGTTACAGCCTCACGGATAAGAAATTTTTAAATACTAAGTAATTACTTGTACTATTATTTGTACCTAAAGATAAAACACGTAGGTAAAATGAAATGAATCACACTTTTTATCAAGCCTCATAATGTACCTACGAAATCAATAATTGATTGTAGACTTATGGAACCTGTTTCTACAATCAAACATCGTAAACAGCGGTTATTTCCAGAGGATAACAAAGATTTGAAAAAAAAAATAACGATACTTATATGTATGTATAGAGTAGTCAAATTATTCGTAAAGGTATATTTTTATCTACCTCACTCCGAATAATTTGTGCCATTTTTCATAATTTTAGCAGGGGAATAAACTGTTGGTAACCTCTGATTATAAATTAACAAACAAAAACACTATTACAAATTTTAATACTTCACAACAATATTATTTTGGCATGTTTGTATCCTAATGTTAACCCTTTTTCGCCAAGCACCGGTCTTAGTGACCTTAGAAAAATGCTTCTTTTTAAACTTCTTAACTATCATTTTTGTCAGAAGGATCATACAAAAAAACGCTGAGAACTAGGCCGTAGTTTCTTACCCGATCTTCTAGGCTCTAGTCGCACTAGATAGAATCACTTAGTGCAAGGCGATTCTAAATGGTGCTTCTGTCTTTACTGAATAAAAGATCTTTGACTTTGACGCAGCTGTGCGTATAAAAAAGTTGTTTTTATTGAGTGAAGTTTTCGGGAGTGGTCTTTAGATACACCCGGTATCTATCTATATGTAACCATGGATTAAGAAAAACTCATTTGGTCCATAATGTAACTAAGTATAAAAATAATCTAATAATAATTATATAGGTATATAATACTAATTAATTATGACGATTCAAAGTAACCGAGATTTTATTAAATAAACGCATTTTGACGGACTTTGATAAAATTGCCAAAGCGGTCACGCTGACCAACGCTATGTGCTGACGGTAAAGCTATGGATGCGTGGTTCAAATGGTTAAAGTTAATCTAATACTAAGGTCGAATAATAAAACAGGATTTAACAAGGTCTTTTGCGTCATTAATTAATCAAAATAGCAGAATTTCAAGGTTCCTACAATAATTTTAAAAGATAGGTTAGTAAAAACTAAAGGCACAGTTTAGTTCCTAGCTAGGTCACAGAATATAAAAGAGATTAGGTAGGTAGTAAATAGGTAAGGTTAAGGGCGGCTTGCACCCAGAATCACTAAACGTGTTTAATAGCTAAATAGATTTAAATCTGACGTATTTATATGACTTGACAACTCGCTAAATACTATTTAGCTGTTTTAAACACGTTTAGTGATTCTGGTGCAAGCCGCCCTAAGTGCTCTAGGATATCAGGTTCTCATTAAGTATTTTAATAAATTATTCATCCCAACGCGTGCCAGAACACGCACAACCCCTAAACCTATGTTCATGGTAAAATCTGCCAATCTACCTACATGAGCACCCTGCATAAGTTGTAATGAAAAAACCACTCTCGAATCTTGGGGGGTTAAATAGTCCATCAATATATACCACTTTTTCTATGAGCTCAAAGAAGTGAACGCGAAAAAAAATCCGCTGTTCCATAGAGTGAAATATGTACAGTAGTCATAACCAATCTTTGTCCCTCTGAATTATCTGCGCAAAACCAATTTTTGGTCGAATTGGAAGTAAGCTAATTTTTCTGCACAACAGTAGGTACTTACATGCGCAATCGTTTGTTGCACCTAACTTCCGAGTTTTACCTACTTGGTAAAAATGTCTTGAATAGCCGTTTGTTTGTATATAACAAAGCATACTGTCCAACTTTGCTGCACATTTTTGGAACATCCAGTATAATTATTTAGTTATAGTAGATAGAATATAAAAAAATAATAATGGATTGATCTCACTCAATGGGTGGAAATGCAAAACACACCATAATTATACTTAAAAAATATATTTTTCACTTTTTCAATAATTCTTCCATTACCTTAGACACTATAGACATATCAAGCTTATTCTGAGAGTTTTTAATAACTATACCTAACAAGGCTTTCAATACTTTTACTTTGCCTTCCCTATACTGCTTCACTAGTTTTGGATTATTATCTAACACATCTATACATGTCTTTTTGATTTCCTCTATATTTGTAACTAGCAGCCAGTCTTTATGTTCAACTATTTTCGTTGGAGATAGATCACTATCTGATAAATCTACTAGTTCTTCGATAACTTTTTTACAGACTTCTAAACTTATTCTATTTTCTAGTAACAAGTCTACCAGCTCCTTCATTTGTTTTATGGTTATGGGACAATCTTCTACATCCAGTTTTCTCTTGTTCAGCACGGTTAGAAACTCGTTTAGGAGCAAGTTGGCGACTTTTGTCGGATTTCTAGTGTCTGACGTTACTTCTACGAAATAGTCTAGTAAGACCGGTTCGTTGACAAGTTGGATGGCATATTCGGGTCGCAGATTGAAGTTTTGTATGAGTTTTAGCCGCGTTTCTTCTGGAAGCTCCGGTATTCTGTCTTGGACTAAGGGTACGCTGATCACATTCTGGCTATCTTCTTTGGTTTTTAGATTGACGCGCAGCGGTGGCAGGTTCGGCTCTGGCATGTATCTGTAAGTAAAAGACAAATAAGTTAGATAAAAAAAGCTTTTAGCCAAATTAACCTAAACTCGTTCTAACCTATTTCAAACGCACATAGAATAGATATACCAAACGTTAGATTTCCTTGAGTTTTCTTTTGAAAATGATGAAAAAAATCGCACATGTAAAATTCTATTATACTTATCGCATATTGATATAAATATAAAAACAAGTAAAACTGGACTATATCATAGTACCCATGTCACGAAATACATTTATTCCAAAATTCATCAAGAAGAGAAAATTCTCTTCAAGTTTCATGTGTCCAGTTTAGACATTAGGACGTGATGTACTAACAAATTTATTTTTACGAAAATATTGTGTTCTAGTATCCTACTATGATACGGTGTGTGTTTAGAAATTTTTGCGCAACAAATCTCTTTATAACTTTATGCAATTAGCATAATGATTTGGTAAATATTATGATATTAGTAAATAACAACATGTTTTGCGATTCATTAGGTAGCTCTCGTTAGTCAAGTTTGCAAATGGACTTTGGTTTTATTTGTTTAGAGGCAGGACGGTTAGTGCATTCCAAAGTGGAGGTTTAAGTACCTGAACTTCTTGAGATACCTTGCAGTGCAAACAAGTTTAAATGTAATATAAACAAGGGCGAATTTGTTTAATAATAATATGTGTTTGTTTGTTTGTTTGAGCCCTGCCGAGGACATGCAAACGTAATACCAAGATCACTTTTGATTTGAGCGTATTTGTACAATATTGTGATATTATTTAGATTACAACTAGTAGTTACCCGCGACTTCGTACGCGTCTACAGTTTCCGTGTACATTATATTATCTGTGCGTGTACCGAGCAGATACTTTGAGAAACTTGACATTACACCTCATTACACCGAACTCGTACCTACTGGAATGTCAAACGCTAGTCGTTAGACCAAAGAGGTAGTACTACGCCCTGTCAAACTGACGTGACATGACATGACATTGAAATCTTCTTGCCAATTGGCGCTGCTAATCCTTTTCGTTCAGACAATACTCTTAGCATTAAGTCCTCCTAGCACTACTGAATTGTGTGAAATTTTAAAATAAAATAAATAAATAATCACAGGTCTCTCCCTTTTTAAATCTACCTAATAAGTATTTGATGCCTTAGACTAACCCAATGTAATTGAATTATCTGTTCTGCACAATTTTTGTAGCGGTACGATACGATTTTTTTACGATTACGTATGATACGATTTCATGCTTTCAACACGTCTCACTGCTTTTTTATCTGATATCTCATATCTTAGATCAACCCCTATTATCCCTCACTAATATTATAAATGTCAAAGTTTAGATGTTTGGATATTTGTGTTTCAATCACGCTGTAACTACTGGTCCGATTTGGATGAAACTTGGAATACATAGTTCCTAGCCTGGATTAACACATAGGCTACAAAGTCGCGGGCGGAAGTTAGTTACCTATAGTCCTGTACGAGCTCCTTGTCTCGCATGGGCACAGTGACCCTGGCGGCTGCGTCCCAAGACCGCGTTTCGTTGATGACTCGGCCTCCTGCGTCTAACACGCCTCGCTGCCTTTCGATTTCATGTTTGATAGCGCCCGCTACACCTCGGATTGAGCCTATGTTTTTGATCTGTAAAGAAACATACACTATATAAACGGTAAAGTTTACTTGTAACTTTCTTTGTATTACTAATACCTATGTATTTACATAAAAAAAGTATATCAGTATTCTATCAGTAATCTAGTTCCCATATAATATAAGTTTCTCAATAAATAAAATTTGAATTAAAATTTCACATTTTACAAGCTTTGCTTCGTTTAAGACTAGAGGGTGTTGTGTGAAATGTCCATGAATATTTATTTATTTATTTGTACAAAACTAGTTATCATTTTAAGAGCAGTGATAACTAACCACATAAATACTTATTTAATTATAATGTCATTTACATTAATTGCCTATTTCACCATCTCATGGTTACGGTAACCACAAGTCATAATAATATTTTTACTATAGATTTGTTAAAAATAAAGATTTACTCAGAGATTGAGATTGAGAGAGAGCATTACTCAGATGGTGAAATAGGCCCTAAAACCTGTATTTGTTTCTAAATTACTGGAATCGTAAGTACATGCAATGCAGGCGAGATAAAAGTACATAATTATTGCGAATTATCTTGATTTCATAACCGCCGGGACTAGCTCTTTAACAAAAACAGCATCTAATGGTACGTGTTCTAATGTACCTCAGTTCGTGTGGACAGTGGAGCCCCAACACGTCGTAAGGATACGTTCGCATCGACCCTCAACGCGCCTTCCTCCATGCGGCCAGAACAAGCACCCAGCCTTTGAACTATGAGCACCAGCTCTTTCACCAGAGCAGCTGCTTCTTCACCATCCTGAAAAAAATTTAGATAAGCTACAGTTGGAGACAGTTTTGACACTTCTGCATCTTTCGCTGATTATCTCACACATGTGTAGAAATAATAGACATCATAACTCATTTCTTTTCCTTTAATCAGACTTTTTAGGAGTTTTACTTAATACTTATCTCTACATCTACAGTCACCTCTCTCTAGCCTCAAAGGTTTGCTGGAAGAAAACTTAAGCTCGCCTTTGGACATGTAATCTATTTCTGTCTTTTGTTTATGTCCTGTTTTGTGTGCAATAAACAATTAAGAATTTATCTAGTAAAATTAGTCATAGGGTTAAATATTCAGAGAGTTAATATGAATTAGTATGTGGTAATGATATTGGAGTTTTTTTATTGATTTATTATTACATAAGAGTGAACAGTTTTTAATGTCTAGACTAGAAACTGTTCCGAGTACTAAAAACTAAACACAACTTTTATGCAATAAATCAATTAAATATCTTATTACGCTGTATATGGTGGTATTATGCAACCAGTGGTTTTTACATCTCTTTGTTACAAAATATTTTCTCAGACTTGACAATAGAACAACTATAATACTATGTTTTATATCCTACAATACCTACAGAGCTATAGTTAGGTACAATTACTTTTTTATACTAAAATGTCAACATAATAGACCAAGTGGAGAACCACCAACTAAACTTATGTTATATCCCATATTACAAGCTTTCTTAGTTTGGGACTAGTAATTATTCATCTCATGTCTTATCTTTATTTATCTTTTTATAGCCATTCTGATATTTAATCTTTGATTATGCCAACACATCTTTTTTTCTCAAAAATTATGAGTGTGGTGCGGATTGATAGCTATCTTTTACCCACAGTTGATAATGGGGATCGGCTGTTAAAGTACTTAATGGAAATACTTGATGGAGTATTCTATCAGCATAAGTTTCCATATTACAAGCTTTGCTTAGTTTAGGACAAGAGGATGTCACATGAAATGTCCATGAATATTTATTTAAATAAAATGAATGAGTACCAGTGGAGTTATACCTGCAAATCAGGTTCAAACACCAGCTCGATAAGCGGAGCCCCAGCCCGATTTAGATCCACAAGGCTGCGTTTGAGTTCTTGATCATGTAGCGACTTGCCACTGTCCTGCTCCAGCTGTATCTGCTTGATCTTTGAGCTTTTCTTGTATGGCTTTTTGTGGACTCCCGGAGTGTAGACCTGGAAAGAGGAAAATACCAAACTTTACCAATGGTTGCTAACAACGGTGTGATTAATGTGGTCTACCTACGAGATAGAAATTCATGTTTGCTTCTTTTACCTGAAAATGTAAAACACCATCGCTAGCTAAAGGCGCTCTTTGTTGCGTAATCTGGTAGCCGGTCGGCAGATCAGCGTAAAAATAGTGTTTCCGATCAAAAGTAGATACTTCGTTCACTCTACAAGAAAGAGCTAAAGCCGTCATTATACCAAACTCTACACATCTCCGGTTCAACACAGGCAAAGTGCCAGGTATAGCCGCATCAAACAATGCTACACAGTTGTTCACAACACCACCAAAAGTATTTTCAGCACCGGAAAACAGTTTGGACTCTGTATTCAATTGTGCATGCACTTCTAACCCTACTACGCTTAGCCACTTGTTATCAGCGGTAGAGGAATAACGTCTAGAACTATCGCTTATATTTTTGAGTCTGCATAATTTTAAATATCTCATTTTATTCACGTTTTTTCACACTAAGTATAAAACTTGAACAAAACAAACAAGAAAGAAGACAAGACAAAACAAGCTGTCAGTCAGGTCGCAGCTGATTTTGACGTTTCCTAATTTTTGACAGTACCTAATAGTGCTTGCGATACGTGTGCCATGTGCTCAAGCAAACCTGTGCATCAAACTAACCGGTAGGCGTCATGAAGAACTCATTAACCGCAACCGGTAATCCTACAAATTCCTTGATCTCCATGACTTAGCTGGCACAGAGCGGCGCGGCGTGCAGCGCTTCGGGGCGGGGGGGCGCAGCGCGCGCATTTATCAAACAATCAAAGCAATCACTTCTTCAAGCAACTCTACGCGCGGTACACCATCCCTAGCCTGACCATTTCCCAAACCTAATCTAATATCCTTTTCCGCTTTCTGATAAGTAGAACATAACCGGTTCCGTTATTAGTAAAACTCTTTTCCAAATTATTTATAAGCGATTATTTTACTGATAACTAGCACATAGGTTAATATTATTACCCGTGGTAAGTATGTACCTCTAATGGCAAAAGTATTACGTACGTCGCGTCATCGTCGTAAGGCTTTGAACTGTCGATTTCTACAAACCTTTAAATTATTATAGCAAAAAAGAAAACGAAAAAAATAGGTGCAAACTTACATTGGCCTTGCTCTCGATAGGTACTGGATGTTGTTTGGAAAGGGGTTTTATCTCCGTATGCTTTTATTTTTACTACGCTACTTGTTTATTGGTATTGAAGATTCAAAAAAATATTATCTAGTACCTATATTTATTATTATATGTTTCTAGATGTACACTGATATAAGTACCACACTATAATAAAAACTACCTAATTATTTAAAAATAAATATCACATATTTTGAAAAAAAAATTACATGTTGCGTTTTATGAAACGAGTCCCGTCACTACTTCGAATAATAACGAAAATAGGTATAGAACAATGAAGGCCAAAGTAGCTTCAGCAATGGTATACATTTTTTTTTCAGGATCTTTTTCTTGGATAAAGAAAGAAAAATGCGCTTGTAAACGAAAAATCGCGGCAGACGTACGATCGCTAGCAATGAAACGTGGTGTTTGACCGCGTCTCAAAACAACTGCTGTGTTGTACAGAAAGCCTTGAATGACAATACGGCTGATTTAAAAGAATACTTCGATATTTAATTAAATAAAGAGCGCTATGCAGTGAATGTCATGACGCAGAGGTATTTTAATTTTGACGCGTTATACAATAGTAATTAATAGTTAGGTGCACAAGTTACACATTATGCACCCACCGAGTGATAAAATCGCACTGCACTGTCTTGCACATAGGACACATAGGTACACCTAAGTACTTACTCTGGGTATCGTTTCGGTAATTTGGTCACACACTTCCATTCGATAGATCTAAGCCTACTTACCTATAGAAACAACGTTAGAACAGAAAAAAAAATAAGCGAGATGGGTGTAATAATCTCGTTTTTAAACAACTAAATGGTGCAACTATAACGATGCATTGCCTCACTAAACACGTCCACTGAAGACGTGCCCTGTGATGCATTGCACTGCGCCCATCGCTAAAGATGTTGTCTCTTCTTGCACAGTCTTGTCTTGTCGGCTACCTAACCTGAACATATTATTCTATTTTTAATTAACCCAAGTAGCCTATACCTACCTACAAAACCAATTGTTTTACGAAAACCATTGTTTTCTTCTTTGTTTGATTAGTTTTTTGTAGAGCAGTAGGTATTTAGAATATTAAGTGGTTGCATTTGACCGCGACTTAATCGCTAGCCAAATAGGAATCTATAATCTACCGACAATGATTAACTTTGATTTACGAAACCCATATTTCGTGATTCAAAAGTTACTTACTACGTATGCTTTCAAAATAAGACCTTCACTATCACATCCAACAGTCTTCTAAAAATAATACAACGTAGGTGCATATCTTACCTATATTAAGTAGTACACGTTTACACAGCGGTTTGTTTTTCACGTCCATTTTATCGTATACTTTTTTATTTGCCGATGGCGTATGTGTAAAGGCTGTATCCATGTATGTACTTAGGTACAATAATAGCGGAAATATTAGTATAAATCGGTGGAAAGACAGTGCAAAGTAAGATGTCAGCTGTTCAAAGAAAGTAGAGAAAGTGGATGTGCTGACAATTCCCCGTGAAGCCAAGAAAGGATCATAAAGTTTAATGACCTCTTCAGTGTAAATCACCTTCTACGCATGTTTTTGTATATTGCATTGTTTTGTTTATGAGATTATACACGACTCATAATAGATGTTCTAAAAGTTACTTCATCTATGAATATTCGAGACAATTTGATTTTTTACTTTCAAGAACATTGTACGAATCTTCGCATGTCTAAGTTTAACCTTTTCATTCTCTGAAGCAAAGCGGATGCTCCAGTTAGTTTTCAATTACACATACTTAGGTACCTATTAAAATAAACCTATTATCTAGATTAGGTACTTATATAAATCGATAGAGTCCGTTGTGGTTGTAGGTCTAAAAACATGATAAAGGATTTACCTACAAACATTTGATAATTGGGTCATATCTAATCATTGAAATCCGGTTCGTACAAATAACAAAGTATATGTAGTAGGTACCTAAGTATTAGCTAGGTAGAGCGGTGCAGTACACAGCACTAAATATTACAGACACCGTAACGTGCCGTAATAAAGACGTAGCAGTAAATGTAGCGTCACCGTAGCAGTCACGTAGCAGTAGCGTAGCGTGTCCGTGGCAGTTTCGTAGACTCGCCATAGCATAGCACTTAGCCGTAGCGTCAGGCGTCACCGTACCAGTGACGTAGCAGCAGTGTAGCGTCACCGTAGCATTAGCGTAGTGTCACCGTAGCAACCACGTAGCCTCACCGTAGCACTAGCGTAGCGTCACCGTAGCAGTCACAGAGCGTTATTAATAGCAGTCATGTAGCAGTTAGCATAGCGTGACCATAGACGCACCTAGCATTGACATTTGCTACGGCTTGTAATCTACCAAAATCGTAGGTATTATAAATTTCTAGTTTATAAACAAGTCTAGCTCGTTTGAAGAGATCTAAGCGTTCTACGTAATTCAAACAGGTTATACAAAGTTACTACTTCAAGTCGCCAGCCCTTAGGTCACTGCAAGTCATTGCCTTGTAAAGGGCAATATACAATGATACTGGTGTAAAAACCTTACATAATATACACCTACCAGTCACAGAGTAGAAAAGTATAGTGAAATAAACAAATCAAAACCAGTTATTTGCAATCTGGCGCACAATTCGATGGATCCCAAATAAAATAACCTCAATATTGCAGTCATCGACCTACGGGAAAGGAAAGTACCGAAAATTAACAGCAGTGATACGTCGAATAAGCATGGCACATAATTTATAACAGTGACTGGATAAATAAATTAATAAATTATACAGGGTGTAAAAAGACGTTCTGAAAACGGCTTGTAGGTACCTACTGCACGAGTAGCTACTTATTTATTTTCTGAGCTGTGTGTGATACATAATTATCGATAATGCAGGTAATAATAAAATGATTGACAGGCGTAACAGCTCATTCGTAATAGCTTTGCCTTCCGTGCTGTGGGTCGTGGGCTCGATCCCCACCGAGAATAAACATTAAAATTTGTGTGTGGCAAACATGGATGTCTGTTCTGTCTGGGTGTTACTATGTATTATAAATATGTATTTACAAAAAAAGTACTTATATAAGTATTTTAATAGATCTAGTTCCCATATTACAAGCTTTGCTTAGTTTGGGACTAGAAAGCGTTGTGTGAAAAGTCTATGAATATTTATTTATTTATTTATTTAATGCAGAGAAGCTGCGTTCTACGATTACGACGTAAAAGTTCAAATACAAGTTATGGTTTTCACATTCAGAAAGTATCTGAGCGTTTCTTCAGTGTTATCAACCTATATACCAGCTACACTTGTTGCTGTATCAAGAATTTGTATCAAAGAATCCTACCTACTGCCATACTGTTTCGAATTTTGTTTTACAGAAGCCTTTGAAATATTGCGTGTTTTCCTCTCTGTATATGATCAAAATTTTGTTAGTAGATCGTTTAAGAAAAACCTGATAAAAACTATACGTACGAACAAGGCCGGTCAAAGTCTATTGACGATTTGCGCTCGTTGGGCCATGGAATAAGTAACAGACAGTATGACCCACGTTACCACAGCTTTAAATTGGTGAATATTAAACATTTTTGTGTTCAAATCTCGAACACCAATGCAAATTAGATGACGTAAATACTAGATTATGTTTATAGGAAGTAGTTTGTAAGTAGTAAGTAGTAAGACAATAATATTTGTGGTACTTATGCCTCAGAGGAAGGCTTATAAATATTGTCAGCAGTGGATATCTTTAACTTGATGAAATAGGTGCATACTTTCGAAACATTTATGAAAACATCGAACAATAAAGAAAATAAATATATCTAAGTGCCTACAACTTTTTATTTTGTTAGTATTTATTGAAATAAAAATATGAGTAGAATTTTCAAGGTTAGTAATTTTAGGAACCTCAATGTTTTCTATCGGTACTTAAGTATTATTAAGCATATTTTATTTAATACTCAGCACATATAACAGGCATGTACATAATGCCTGGTGTTATTGACTACTATATTATATATAGGTTTCTAAACTCAGAAAACTAGTAACCTTTAAAAAAGCACTTAGTTTTCTCATATTTCCATTCACAATCAGGTTTACCTAACATTAAAGTTAATAACTTCTTCCTGTTTTAAATTGCAATCATTACTTTAAGAACAAAACGTTTAGCATTGATTAACCAAAACAATTAGAAGAATACTAGTGGATCCAGGGGGCTAAGGGCCCCCCAATGCTCGGGGTCTTTCAAAGGTTGAACCAGGATTTGTCAAGACGAACTCTAAACAGCTTGGTCAAGTCCCCCAAACCGAAATCTTAAATCCGCCACTGCCTAGCTCCATATATATGGAGCTAGCTAGATACCTTTTTTTTCTCTGGATTTCTTAATCCTGAGAAATCAAAGATCCAGAGATGGATTAAGAAATCCATGGTATAACAGTAATAAATACCAACCTAAGTAGGTGTCAGTTTTTATATTACCTGTACAAAGGTATTAGATATTTATATAATTACCTACTTCTATTGTGTCGTAATAGGTAGAGCACTATAACTTTACAAACTTTTTTATGCTAATAATGTGATTGGAACAAGCAAATGGCATGTTTATGTTTAGTTTTAGTACCTACTTATGTACTCTAGCAAAGATTTCTGCCTACCTTTGTGGGCACCTAACATTGGCTTTGAATTTGCCTACGAGAGAAGTATATAGAGAGCATTTTAGTTCATTTCAGACAATATCAAGTAATTATTTTACAGAAACGCGTACATTTTTCCCAGTTATTCAATCATTTGGCTAATACAATTCTTGGCTGAGGACAGTGACCCGATTGTATGAGTACCTACACTCTACTGTACTGTGTTGTTTTTAAAATAAACTCATAGCTACTAATTGCAGCACAAGGACGGCCGTACGACGGGAAAATGATTGCGTAGCGTCGCGCGCGCAATGTGACACACCCATCTTGAAAGTACACAAGTAGATAGATCCAATGCCACAAGAGAGGATAGAAAACTAGGGAGCGATCACCAAAATATTCAAGGCAAAAAACGGGGGTCACCAAAGTCGTTTCCCGGCTAAATTGAGAGCATCAGTTTTTAGTCTTCCGTCCAGTTTTAGAAAAACGGAACACTTATGGTCTCACTCCGGTGTCAGTCTGCCTGCCACCACCAACAAAAATAAATGGTTGGTATGTGGTAAAAATATTATGAAAATTAGAGAACAGGATATGAAAATAAAAATATTTTTTTACTTCATCGCGAATGAGAGCCTGGAAAAATACTAAAAGATCGTTATATTTAGATTTTTATTTAATGACAAATATACAGGCACAAAACTTATAGCACTCATCCCATCCGTACTTCATTCATACCTATGCACTTAGAATATAGAATCTGTGCCTATGCACAATTTTTTTTTTGCGTTCTGTGAAATAATCGTTGAAGATTAGTTTTTTAGAGATTGTTTTTTGTTTGTCTCGCTAATGCCACTACTAATAGATGCGATTTCAGTTTGTTTTTGAAGAAACACTATTTTTTAAGCCAATGTTGAATGACTGGCAGTAAAATGGAGGCCTCGGCATTTGAATAGCATACATTAAATACTACGTTGCGACACTGATTGAATCTTCCATCGATAAGCACGTAGGATAAGATCGAAATAGGTAGATGATACTCGTATACTACGGGGCTATGTTACGCATTTTACCATGTCGTTCTAGTTTACCAGTATTTTACCAACATTGTTGTAGGTAGGTAAACTAAATTCACATAGGAGTCATTGCGGATGGTAAAATCTAGTTTGGTCTCAAAAAGAAGATTATAAAGTCTGTCTTGTGAAAAAAATAAGGGAAACTGTCCTACCGGTTTATATTTAAGTGCGGTAACTGGAAATACCCACAGCGTCGATAAGTCAATGGCCAACACAGTGGTCGAAGTAATGTAAACCACAATAAAACATACTCGTACATTTGAATTTATAGTCATAGATCACTGGTTAGTAGGTACATGAGTCTCTGAAGATTTTGACATACGTGTTTCACTCATTGTTTGATTCTTTAAAATCACAAGAAACTGACCAAGCCATTTCGTTGGTCTTCGAAACCAGAAAATTATAAATTGATGATGCTTTTTATCTTCGTATGAAATCACAACAATAAAGCAGAAGAGAAAACAGTAGTCTACTCAAATCTTTTGGTATTATGAAGGTGTGGAATGAGTGCACGAAGCAACGGAGCGAGAGGAATGGCGCAGGATTGTTTAGCGAGCTACTGCCCCGATTTGATGACCAGGACCACTCTGTCAAGAGTGTTATGACCAAGAAGAAGATAAAAACGTAATATACCTATTTAGTTTGTACGTCAATAAGCCAATTAATAGCGCACGTTAAAAGTAAATACCTAGTCATGTTTTACGGCGATTAACAAATCTTCATAAAATAAAGATTATAACAATAGTAGAATCCAAGACGAATAGACGTGGACACTGCGTCAGAGCTATAATAGCCCATCAAGTAAGAAATAACAAGGTAGATATATATCTAAAGTAGGTATCAACTGATGATGTTTTTCTAATAGGAAGGTACAATTCCATAATAAGTATGGAAAAACCTTATACGTACAGATGTTTACTATCACGGTCTTACAAAAAAATCGTTAATCATTAGTATCATAACCTACTTGGCCACCTCTAAACTGAATCACTCTCAAGCTGCTATACGACTTTTAACATTTCTTCTTTGTTTAGTTTTGACATAAATAGGTATTGCACTGAGATGAATGAAGGGCGCATAAAATGTGAACAGGATTTGCTAATGGGAAGGGTTTTCACGTTATATGGATTCATCGGGTGGACACAAATGAATACTATCACAGAATATTAGTACAAGCTATGGTACAAGTGACTACCAACAAAACGCAATCGCCCTTACGATAGCACATGGCGCCACCTAACGTTTCCGAAGCGAATCATTTTCTAAAAGACTGCAATATTGTGAGCAGTGTAGTAAGACTGGTAGAGCTAGCAAACGCTGGTAAGCGTTTAGTAAAAATATATCTACAAAGAGCAACGATTCATTGCAAGATGGCGTTGCTTACATTAAACACAGAAAAATATCTCTGAATACACAAAAGCACGCCATGGGGTGGGTATCTTACTATTTATTGATTTGGTCGCGGGGAACTAGTACCTAGAATCACCTAGTTATATAAGACGATTCTAAATGATCCTTGTGATTTTATTGAATAAATAAATTTTGACTTTGACTTTAGATAAATACGAAGGTTTAGATGGTACTGATTCTACCGCGCCGAATTGTACTGACTTCAATAATGATTAAAATTGATGTAGGTACCTAATCCGTGCGACCTACATGCAATAGGTACCTAGAACGTAAATATTGCATGCATTTTATCCGGACAGTACGCGAGTGAAACCACAGGCGCGAGCTAGTCACATATGTAGAGCTAGGGATTTACTAAAACCGTATTTCAAAGAGTTATTCTACGAGCATCCGTTAGTAGCATTGTCGGTATGGTAATCTTATGGAAAGTTTTACTTAAATGCTAGTCAGTGAGATGAGAAAGTACAATCAGATGAACATCAGGTGGGACTTCGGCTTGTTCAATCACTTATTTGTAAAAAAAGTTCAGAAAATATAAAAACTAACAGTATATAGATAATTACTAACAGCATAATCATCTATTTTCCTAAGGTATGTACTTGCCGCTCATCTATGTCATCGACAGATAACTATAGGAAAACCAACAATGAGGTTTCATAACATGAATCAATTTAATTTAAATAATGTTTAAGCTGGAGGCCTGACATCAGTAGCTTGATATAATGAGTTTATCGCAATATCTGAAGACACGAAAGCCATTGATTTGGCTAATGTCGCTAAAGACAACGTATCCATAACAATTCTATTAGCAACGTGGTTCAACTCTGCTCCTTGAGACTGCGCAGTATATTTCAAAGCTAGTTTCATAACTCGCTCGCAGGCAAGAGCTTTTGACGATGCACTTTTCGCCTCTTTACCTGCCTGCTGTGCTGCCGTTTTTGCCAAATTCATCATCAAATCTTGATGATTCGACATTCCATTCTTAGCATACTTTACGGACATTTGAACTTCAATCGATGCTGTAAGAGCTCTCCTCAAAGCAACTACACTGGATGCTGTCAAATAAGCTACGTCTCCAGCGTAGAGTATAGCTTTCTTTGCCTTCATTTCAAGTCTCTCTAGTTTTTGTTTGACTTTCTTTTCTTTAGCTGCTTCGTCTTCCATCTCTGTTCGGTCTATTTCCATTTCAGCAATAACATCAGGATTAATGGCAGGTTTGAAAAGATGTTCTTTGGTATCAACCCAATCGTCAGTCAACTCTTGCGCGTTCATCTCCCGTGTGTCTAAACTTTGCGACTCTACTTTCTCATAATGTGTTACGTTGACAGCTTTCGACAATACTATCGGATCGGTATCATTCAAATCTTGATTATTTTCAATGTCAAGTGCTGTTTGATTCAAGAATCCTTTAACAAAAACCGGTTCTGCCTGCATACTATTTAGAACATGAACAGATGTCTTTTCATTTTTGTCGATAACTGAAAACGGTGATCTAGGAATCGAAGCTTTTTTGCTATCTAAAGCAACACTAGTATTACGAATCATGTTGGGATTTAAAGTTTTGTTTAGTATAACGTTGTAAATAGTAGTATTTTTCAAAGTAACATATTGCGTTGTAGGAGAATTTTGTCCTGGATTAGACTCTACCGACCTTTTCTTACGTAGAGATAGATCAACCGATTGTTTCTTGGATAGAGCTGTTGCGTACGTGATATCTTTCAAAGCTGACACTATCGACACTTCAGCTGCGATTTGAGCTAGTCCATATACCAATCGATGAAGTTCAGGCTCAGTGGAAGCTCTTGTTACTGTCAGTATGTGACCAGACAACGTTCTTGATATGTAGTCTAAAATGCGCCTTGTTTCAATAGCCGTCACTCCTTTATTTTTACCGGATGCTTCTAAAGCTTCTCTTGTGATTCTCGTTATTTTATCCTGCATTTCGATTTTAGACAATATTGCAGAGACCAAATCTTTCGATATTTGATACAACGTTTCTTCCATTTGAGGGTTCTGGGTGACATTTTTAGTCGCTTTCAATATGGTATCATCTAGGTGCTTTATAACATTATGGGGTGAATTCACAATAAGTTTATCTCCAAAAATCTTGGAGCTGTACTTTTCCCTGAGATCATGGAATGGGGATATGCCAGCAAAAACTAATGATACTATCTGGAACAACAATGGTCTATTCAAAAGAAATTGTAGAAGTTTAGAAGAATACTATTATAAAATGGCAATCGATACTATGATAAACTTACGATAGGGAGTACTGCCAACGTGATTTTAAACTCCATTTTTGCAGCTATATGTTCAAAGAAAAATGTTGAATGATTGCAGCGATCATTATTTTCAACCTTCGTTGAAACCATTTAGGTACTCTTAACGAGTTTACGATAGGTGTCCTCAACTAATTGGCTGTTAGGTTTTTTAACAAAACTTTGTGTATGAGTATCGAAGTAGGTCACGTCTTACCTGTATTTATCCAGCAAAAGAATTATACATCGTTATCCTACGTTTACTGTGTTCCACTTTTCTGTAGACATACAATGGTCTGTATACGTAGTTTCTGCTCTCTGCTGCTTCGATATCTTCATAATCATCATTGATATCTGAAGCAATTTCTCTTTTGTCAATTGTCGTATCATTTTCTTTCAGCTGTTTATGTATTTTACCATCGTCTGCTATACTTTCTGGATTTTGTGGATCTTTTAATTTGAAGGGAATATTCAAAGCAAAATTAAAATTGACAACCAATGCCATAATAAGCACTACACATGCGAAAGGAAACATTATGTTATGCCATCTAAGCAGAAAGATAAATGGTTCTGTCATTTATTAAAACAATTTTAATTGCAATAATAATGCTAATCAATACTGCTAGTAAATACGAAATGATTATCATTAAACTGTGAATTTTCTCGTTGTGCAAGTACCTACTTATAAATATGATTTACCTAGTGTAGGTAGTGGTACCTAACATGTAAAAGAAAAATCATGAAAGTGTGTTTTCGACGATTGTATATTTTCTTACACCTAAACTAAAACGAACTACAATAAATCTAATCAATAAAATAAAATTTTGTACAATTTCATAAAAAAGCTATTCAATGTCACTCACACACAGATTAACACTAAAAACAAAATCATGTGTCCAGTTTCGTATTGCGATTAGGGTATTCGGAGGGTTAACTGTTTAACCGAGGAAAGCTGGGAGCACCCTTATGCGGCCATGTCCAGCCAGTTGAGAGGTCTCTCCGAACGGCGACGCGTCCACATCGTTGACCGAAGGCAGCAAGTCTCCTTCCTCCACGTCACGACGATGCCTCACGTTTTCAGAAGCACCAGTAGCCTTTACCGAAACACCAGATCCCGCATTTTCTTTTCCTGTAGCTGATGGTATTGGGTCTTGTTTTGGGATGTGCTGGATCACCTCCTCCTCCGTAGGTGCGCAGGCGCAGACGGCTAGCAGCGCTAACGACGCGACGATGAAAAACGTTGAATGCATTTCCAAACGATCCTATGTTGCTTCAATTTTCAAATCTCAAACTGTTACCTTTTCACTTCGCCATAGCTTTATATTGTAAGCCTTTGCTGATTTATAAAATTAGAGTGATAGGAACAGTACACTCGGATAATGCGCATTATTATTTGTAAAGTAAATCTGACGCACGTTCTCTACAGAAGGGTTATAAACAGACGTCCAAGTGACTGGTTCATTACAGGCCTTGGTTCGAGATGATGAGATGCTAATAGAATTCCAAATGCGGCAGAAACTTGATAAAAATAAAGAGGAACAAAGCCTTTATTAGCGTCTAGAGGTGTGTTGTAAAAAACACATCTGTATCAGTATTTTAAATTAGGTATTCCGACGAATATTTTGTCTTCTGTTAAATGTTGAGCAACGTAGCCATTTTTAGCATTTGGAGTTGTTAAGTATTGGGTAAAGTAATAAGTAATATATCTCCGTCCAAGGTATTTAGACTTGAGTGGATGACCACCTGGATACAAAAATATTTCACACTAAATATTTTTTCTCTAACTTTGTACTTGCGTGGTAGCTAAGTACAGTTATGCTAGCGACATTATATAAATTATTTCTGATTTGGTCATTTCGATGAATCATTTTCATTGTTGTGGTTTTAGTAAAGAAGTTAAATCTAGTGCGAGACTAAATCTTTAAAGGTTCCTTGGTCCAGTACCAAAGAACTCCAAGAAATTATCACCTTGTTATTTTAAGTACCTACCTACATCACGTGCCAGAACAATCGTATGTGGATGTTTGATCTTATCATGCGAGTAGGTTAGGTAGGTACATACAATCCCAAAAAAGTATGTGTGATGGATGTGGTTTGTAATTCGGTGTCCCTGACAGACAAATTTTGACCATTTTTTCCCAGACTACAGAAGGATATACTTAGAATTTAATTCGAATTAGATCCAATACACATTAATAGCTGGCAATTGAAATGATTCTAATCAGGATAAGAAGCAAGCTATAGATGCATATAATTTGGTCAGATGTGCGGGAAAGGACTTTTTTATTCTTCATAACTTTGTCTAGCATCTTCATTATGATCACCATGAAAATTTTAGTAAGTAGGTATGTAGTACCTCCAAATCAGAGAATAAAACAGCTCTGACCGTGGGCTATGGTCATAGAGGCGGGAATGGCGGATGTGGATAATTATGCCACAAAGAGATTGAAGAAGTACAATTTCAGAAGTTCAGACGCAAGCGGTCTATGAGCGTCGTCATAGAGAAACTCAATATGAGCAGGTATATATCAGATAGCCTTACTCACGAATAAACGGAAGGATATATGCGTCACACTAATATTGGATATTTGTATTGCAACGATCACTAAAGTAAATTGTTTATCACCACTTTTCAGTATAATCCATAACAAAACACATTCATGGTCATTATGTTATTGAGAATATTTGCTGAAGGAATTAGAATGACCGGTACACAATCAAATGCGTCAATGAATTCCTATTCTGGAAACGCTTATTAGCACTACAAAACGACAGAGTATATAAACTAATGCACATTGAAGGGCTCCCCAAAACTGATACCAACGGAAAAACGTGCAGACAGAACTAGTGATTTGGGATTGTTCCCCATCAAATCGCGGAGAAGTGACTCGAAGCCCAACAAGAACATGGCTTCTCAATTGATTATTCTTCTTTCGCTTGCGCTATTTGCGTATACCATCGCATCCCCTGTCCCTGAATCGACAGAAGCAACTACGGTTGACCCGGATGAAAAGGTGATACCAATTTACGCCGTGATCGAAGTAATTCAACCAGCACCAGAGATTATTGAATTCAACGACGAAGCTACAACAACCGAAGCAGCTGCAGAACCTCCCCACAAGGTGGCCAAGAGATCCCTTCGTGGAGACAACCCTAGCAATGACTTGCTGGCTCTGTACGACGGAAGCATCGATGAAACTGGCCTATCAAGTATCGCTGGTCGTAGAATCAAGTTCCTACCAACTTGGGTAGGTTAATTTTAAGAACACAATAAGTTCGGGAGTAAGTGCAATTTGGCAAAGATTTATTTTAGGATAATAATGTTATGTACCTATATTTTATACGTAATAAAGTAATTTAAATGATAAAAATATGGTTTTATTATCTAAAATACTGGTTTGCTCTCATCGGTGTGTAAAAAATTTACACAATTATTTTGTAATAGGCATCTAGTGATTGATTATAACTTATTTGGATAATCACAATAAAGATAGGATATTAGGACAGATAGAATAAAAGGTTGACACAATCATGTTTCAATTTTTATTTATTTACATTATCTAGGTACTATCAACATTCGAAAATATGTCTAGTAGGTAATTAAGTGCGTAGGAAAGGAAACACCATCCATCATTCAGTTTTTTATCATTTCATTCAGTTCAGTCACGATAAACTCTTTAAAATGAGCATCGTTTTCCTTCACTTCTATGACCTCAATACGATTCGCTATAATTGTGATCTCTTGTAGAACATATTCAGGATTGTAGTCCATGTAATCGTTCCCCCTTCTTATTTCACCTCCAGTCTTCAGTGCCTCAGGGGCGAGATATAGCCCACCTAAAATACGTCCACTGGATACTTTAATTATAAGCAGTAACAAGAGTATTGAGAGATTTGCCATTCTTGGCTTCTGTTAAACGATTGCCATATGATCCATATTTTAGGCTTTATATGTTCACAAGGTGATAATTTTAAATAAAACATGTATTTAGTGATGCACGTAGTAAAGCTACGGTAAAAACCAATATTTGAATAGAATGAAGATCACTGAAAACAGTTGGTACATATACATTATTATCTATCGATAACATGTTCATTTGGATCTATCTGTTAGTTTAGATTGAATAATGTGTTTCCTGATATATCGTAAATCAATGTAATCACTTTACCATATCGCATATCGAGTACTATAGCTAAGCTACATGACATCGTACCTCAAAATCTACGAATTGACAAAAATCAGGCATCAGCACTTAGGAAAATTAAAAATATAATCCAAGTGATTGTTTTCTAGGCAAATATTTTCTCAACTTTGTTGCAATATTGATATAGAAAAAACCCACGTCTTTGCGTGCGTGTCTGGAATGACCTGTCACCGTTTAATGATAGGATGTAGTGTCCGATATTATCATAGCTGTCCATCAAAGAATTGTGGTTGTAGCAACTGACCCCATTATTTATGGACGCGACACTTGAACTGAGAATCACAGCCCAACAACACCTGGCTATGGAAATACTCAAAGTAATTTTCACAAAATCAGTCGTGTTGATTCTTATAACTTTGCAAGGGATGGAGTGCACGAGACTTCTGTTTCCAGCCATAAAATCGCGTGACAATGTGCCGATTGTAAATATCATGAGTGTAAATCAATCGATTCTTTACACTAGAGAATACGGCAATGATATGTTAATTAACTCCATATTGAGAGAGATTTTTACAGAACAGCCTGTTTTGTTGGTAAGCGGATCGAACATAACAAAAAAAGGACTTGACAACAGATATTCCAATACAATTTTACTGTCGGAAACCTTAAATACTGAAGACTTTAAAAGTGAAGTATTCAAGTCACTTCTCGTTTCACATTGGTCAACCTTGTATTTGGTAATAACAACAAGAAGCCAGAATTACACATGTGAGAATGGAACGCTCAATATAGATGCTTTTGCGGAAACGAAAAGTTATCTGAACGAACTGTGGCAATTATTTCGTATTATTAGAGTTGCAGTTTCATTTCCTTACACGTGCCCAAAGCACTATATCATATATGATGGCAAGGAGTGGTCTGGCTCGGCTGTATACAACAGAAGTATAAAACTAATAAAGCCTTATAACAAACACGAGTTTGCAAGAGCTATCACGTACAGTGGAGATCCGCACTACCTCACAAAAGAGTACCCATTACGCGTCAGCATTTTTTACAGATTTCCCACTTCTATCATAGAATGCGACGTTGTCACTCAATATACAAATATGAACTATAAGGGAGGATACTGTGGCTTAGACGGGCTTATAGCAAACGACTACACCACATATTTCAAGTACGACCTATACGTAGAGAAAGACGAGGAATGCAATAGCTATGGGTTTGTGGACTCAGAGCACAATATCACTACGGGTAGCCTCGGCTGCATAGTGAGAGAGAAGATAGATATATCGTTCAATTCACGGTTCATATGGTCATACACCGAAGAAGCTTACTACTACTTGCATTACATAGCTCAAGACTCCTTGTGCGCGGTGACAAAAAGACCCGGCAGAATACCGATATGGCACTACGTTTGTAACATTTTTACGCCTCTCATTTGGA
This sequence comes from Gandaritis pyraliata, assembly GCA_947859175.1. Classification (NCBI taxonomy): domain Eukaryota; kingdom Metazoa; phylum Arthropoda; class Insecta; order Lepidoptera; family Geometridae; genus Gandaritis; species Gandaritis pyraliata. The sequence continues at coordinate 4,409,647 of OX401868.1, forward strand.
TAATATTACTATCAACTCTCATCTTTCTGGCAATCGTCACATGGTTGTTAGCTAAAGTATCAGCTAAGTTCACCAATGAAAAACCATTGAAGCTGCTACAATATTTAATCAGTGTGATGTATACAACTTTCTTCGGTTTATTGGTTTTAAAAAATGACGGAAGGTTTCTAATATTCAAGGGTACTTCTCTAATATCTTCGGTCATACTCCTAGCTGTGTACCAGGTAAGACACAAGAGTTTGACTCGGGAAACACCAAATACTGTAGAAGAATAACTTTTTTTTATGATTTCAGGGGCATTTGAATTATCAGTTCACAACACGAACACATTATAGTGAGGTTAAAACTCTCGAAGAATTGTTCAACTCTCCCTGTACTTTGTACATTTCGCAGTCAATAGCAGGACTTCTGAAGCCTAGTTTGGAGAAGCGTAATTTGAGACAAGCGGTATTTCTTCAAAACATCCAACTGAGAAACACAGCAAGCACAGGTAGTGTGTTATCTAATAATTATATGTATAATAGGGTTGAACGATTCTTCAACTATTAGCGTAGAGCTGTTGGTGAATGTTTCAGAATTCCTGCTAGACAATCCTGACTCGGCTACAGTGGCGAGAAAGCAAGATTTCATGATAGAAGTACTTCAAAGTTATATAGACAAAGATGGAATGCCGCGATTGTACGCGATCAATGAGTGCTTCGCACATTTTTATCTATCGTTTATGGCGAGAAAGGGTATGTAGGATATTACTAGGTCATTTTCATTTTAAGTCGTATCGATAACAAAATTATACCTAATAAAAACGAAAACAAAGATAAGCTTAAATTAAATTACAATACAGAATAAGTTCCAAATCAAGGTTTTTTACTGAGTAGAGATAGAAAATCTCTACTCAGTAGAAACTCAAGAACTTTACGAAAAACTCAATATTTTTCGTAAAGCAGATCCTATCTAATATGATCTGCTTAAATATTGAATTATTTTAGGGCACGCAACGAAACACGGCTTTTAAATAAAAAATGGTATCAAAATAACTCACCATTCCAGGTTTTATCTTCTACGAAGAGTCGGTGAGGTTCTTCATGCGACTTCTAGAAGCTGGCCTTCCCAATCAGTACTACATCTGGACTCAGCGCACATTCATCTCTGCCGACCGCTGGCCCGGCATCGGTCCACAAGCCCGTCCATTCAAGCCCATCAAGTTGAAGAAACTGCGTATTGCATTCGGATGGCTTGCTGTCGGTTATGTAGTATCTGGAATTGTTTTTGTTATTGAGAGATGGAAAAAGAGAAAATGAAGCTTAAAAATGTAATATATGTCTGGGTGCTATTATGTATTATAAGTATGTATTTACAAAAAAAGTGTATAAGTACCTATTCTAACAGCAATCCAGTTCCCATATTACAAGCTTTGCTTAGTTTGGGACTAGAGGGCGTTGTGTGTAAAGTTCACATTTAATTTTTGCTCAACAGAAATCCCAAAAAAAGAAATCGTAACCAAAAAACCAACAGCATACTAAGTAATATTATTAACGACATATTATATTGTTTATTTGTTTACCCATATAAATAGAAGATCATTGAAAAATGTTTGTATAATATTAGCTATCTTTACTTTCGTAAAGGGCCCTAAATTCTTGTATGCCCAAGTTTTCCATAATATAAGCACTACCTTTTCTCCACACTACACAAAGGTTGGTTGGAAAAAAATGCAAAATAGCATTAAGCCCGCCTCTGTACTGTTTTTATATGTGCAATAAAGAATTTTCTAATCTAATCTATGCCCAAGGGCCCAGCATAGTTTAAGACGGTCTGGCTTCAGAGTCACAAAGATCTGTTTTATTATAACTACCTACTACATACAAAATATGACAGGAGTTAATTCTAAAAAATACATTGTAGAGAAAATAATACTTACATTAAAAGTTGATCTACTTTGGCTGATCGTGATCATCAATACTAATATTATAAAGAGGAAAGATTTGTTTGTTTGCGTTGAATAGACTCCGAAACTACAGGATCGATTTGAAAAATTTCTTTCACCGTTGAGGAGCTACACTCTATCCCCGGGTGACATAGGCTATATTACATTTTCAAAAAAATTACGTTTTTTGAAATTTTTGTTAAATACCCGTGCGAAGCCGGGACGGGTACTTAGCTAGCTTACAATAATTTCAATAAAAGTCATCATTTAAATTAATTTAGAATATTTTACTCCAAACTTAAAATAAAATTTCATAATATCACCGAATTTCAACGTAATCACAACGTCAACAAAATACTTGATCCAAACAAAACATGGTGTAAAAAAAAATTATATTAACGTATCAATAAAAATTACGACACAGACACAAGTGTGGGGCACTAGAGTCTTCAACAAGGTTTTTATTGCGTTGATTGTCAGTAAAAAAAATTAAATTTTTTTTTTTTTATAAAATCTTACTAACATTAATCCCAGCAGTGGAACGACAATAATAAAACATTCAATTATCTGAAGATAATTGAATTATATTAATTGAATATAATATTAATAAATAATTAATAATATTAATTGAAATAGACTAAGCGACCCTGTTTGCACCTTCTTTAAATAAAACAGGCAAGAGCGACATTAAAATTATTCTAAGAGTATAAATTGATAGCATAATATCTATTAGGTGACTTAGTATACTTAAAAGTAAACAGAGCAGTTTTACAGACAGCAATTACCTAAATTAACCTATCCAATCCAATTTGCACGAATATTATAATACTTGAAAATACCAATTACCCTTATTCATAACTTGGATATGACTCGCACCGTTTTAGCGTTCACCCTATACCAATTGACTTCTATTTTTATATATTTGATACTATACTATATTTTGATTATTTTTTAAGAAAAAGGTTTATAAAAGCTGCTAGTATTATATTATCTGTGGTATAGCTATTTGGGCTATTAGTATAGGAGTATAAGTTTACAATAAGTTTATAAAAATCCTTATACTACATTCAGTTTTAGCAATAAATGTTCCGTCGACCTAGACACGTGTTAGGTCACCCAGATGAAGCGATCACTGGTGCTAATGCAGTGGTGAAAGTCTCATCAAACTGGATAACAATGAGCAAACTTCATACAAACTGACCCCGCCGGCGGGGTCGTAGAAATCGCGAAAGATTACAACAGCATTCGAGTCCGTTCCAAACCAAGTTTCAGCAATTACATTGACACTTATATTGTAAATCATAGACCCAGGCAGAACGCTGAAACGTTGCTTTTATTAAAACGGGGTAATAAATAAGGTTATAAACCTATCCATAGACTACAAAATAAATCAATTCACAATTTTTTTTTTCACAACCTATAGGCAAGATTTCTGTTTACTCACACAAACCCAGCATGCCTCGTGTGTACGTATTACGTATACTAAAAATTCACATAAACTATATTTTGTATAGATATGAGCAGCGCCCCTAGCGGGAAGTTTACATAACAAATGATTCTCCATACAAAAATATATAAGTTTACGTGAACTTTTAGGTACCTATACGTAGAACCACGTAAAACGTACACACTACGGGGGCAGACCACAAGACATTTCCCAAAATGTAATCGAAAGATAAGTTAACTCTGTGAAATAAATCATTATGCGTTTTTTTTTCCACAAACTGCTACTTTTTTTTAAATTTTGTTCTGGCGCTGGATGCTTGTCCTTTTACCAAGTCCTATTTCCTTCCACAACTGCTATTTGACAGTGTTACCATAAAAATGTAGGGCCGTAACTCAATGCAATTTTTGCCTCATTGAGTAACATTCTATATTTCTTTAAAAAGAAATAGTGTTCTCACTCGAGATATTTTTCGAGTTAATAGCAGTTAGTTTCACGGAGATCAACTTATTATCTAAATGATCTAACGGCATTGTTTTAAACTTATTACAATCCTATCTACAAAAAGTATGTATTCTAGCTATTATTTTTAAATACGTTTCGCTTTATCGTTTACATTGAGCTTTTAATGTCATGTAGTAAATAAAATAGATTATTACTTTAATCAAATCTTGATGTGATGAAAAAATGCGCAATATTTTTATAGGATTATTATGTCTTTTTTAGTTTCACGTATCAGTTCATTAATTATAGAATTTACGAATCTCATTCGCGATTATGATCATACATTTATTTATATTTGCAATGCATTTCACCTACTTACCTATAAAATTTTACTATGTCATGGGGGGTTTATCATCTTTATACATACCCAAATATCTTTAACCGAGCTAGTTTGTATATTGAAGTGTGGTTATACCCACTCCAATGGGGTAAATATCATCTACCTATAGACCACACGATGGTCAAATAGAGCAGATATAAAAGCCACTGCTATGTGGATATTTTGACGTTTTTCGTGACATTGGCGAGCTTGAAACTGATGCGTGACGCGCTTGAGCTGCTTGAATCAGTCACGCTTGACAGTGATTTAGTGGAATTCAGTTTAGTGTACCACCCACACATGCGTTTGACGGCGTCCTCCCATTGGCTGATCGTGTGTTCGTAGGATTTGCGTATGTGTGCGCGCGGATTGAATACCGTTCCGATTTTGCGTAGGGTTCTTAGTTCTTCTTTTGAATTCCATATGCCTGGACAAAACATCTGATTAAGACTACCATTAAACTTCGGTCAATTGCAAACTAATTTTTTACTTAACGCGGAGGACAAAGTACGCGAGTTCCTATCCTAAACACTGCAGAAAAATACGAACACTGGTTTCTTTTTGGACTTGCTAGTTCGCATGGACGTTAATGGGGCATTGACAATAAACAAATCACGGCTAAGGTTAGAGTTTAACTTCCATGCCGGCCACTGTCTACTAAGAATGGACTTACCTAAGTGTAGGCCTACAATGTGGGCACACCCTTGTGATGACATTTCTATATGGACAGGCCTTTCCACCCGAAGGCCAGTCAAATCCGCCAGTAGTTGAGCAATAAAATCATTGTTTGATACACCTCCGTCTAATCTGTAAAAGTTCTATAATATAACTCTATAATTTTGAAACGTATCTCAAATACTTATTTCAAAAGTTAGCAAGTCGTAGTGAAAGTGGGTTGAATAAGCCATATAGCTTACAGAACTGACAACCGCTGAGGAACTAAGGTTCTCGAATGGGAACCATGAACCAAAATGTGAGGCGCAGTCTGACTGATGGACTGGCAGGTCGGTAGACAGAGATTGTCTAAAATAATTCCTTCTGAAAATCTATTGAAGAGGACATCGGTAGACTTCTACAGGCTCATAAGATGATGATAATGATTTCAATATTTCTTTATACATTTCTGTTCGCATTTCATATATGTTTTGCTGCAAAAAATATACATATATTTTTTTTATTTATTGCCTGTTTCTCACATTATTCCATTATTATATAATATAAATAATAGGTATACTTATTATATATATATTATATAAATTATATTATTATTCACACCAAGAACAAACATTTGTGTGTGGCAAAACATAGATGTTTGTTCTATGTCTGGGTGTTACTATGTATTATAAGTATGTATTTACAAAAAAAAGTATATAAGTATTCTATCAGCATCTAGTTCCCATATTACAAGCTTTGCTTAGTTTGGGACTAGAGGGCGTCGTGTGAAATGTCCATGAATATTTATTTATTTATTATTCTTCAAGAATGTTTTAGCTCATACTTTTTTTAACTCTTTATCTACCGACTTTACACAATCTATACAAAGTCGTTGGTTCTTTGGCTATGTGGTCATTCAGTGCGTTACTATATGACACTATATGTAGTGTTACCTAATACTGTTGAAAGTGTAATCTGTTTCAGAGAGCACACACGCGTACAGCTGCGTCGTACGGAACACGAGTGACTCCAGCACCGCCCTCACTAAATGCGCCTTAGTCGTACATGGTGTCATACCGATGAAGCCTGATGCAGCCGTCCCGTCGTTGTACGGCGGCTGTGAATAAACGTCAACACAAACTTAGTTTTCTCGAATCTTTTGGAGTTATTTTTATTCCTGTTCGTCCCACTGAGCATATCGACGTTCGAACACCGTACAGAGAAGACGTGTGTCAAATCTTTTCTAAAATCTTACATTCAGTGCCATTCGAAAAGTAACCTAATAGCTACCGCAATAAAACATAATTTTATCGAAAGTGTAACGGTGTAGTTAAACCTTTTTAGCCCTTGTAGTGCGCGCACCCAGTGACTGCAACACGAGACAGTTGTCATTTTTCTCACTGCTCGCACAATGAGCGTGACCGTACGATCGCCTACTCATTCGGGCGGTGGGTCGCAATCGCAACCTGACTTATCCAAGCTAACTAATATGGAGACGGACTCTCTAATCACTATACGAAAAAGAAAACGAGAATGTGACTGCCATCAAGAAGTCAAAGAAGTTCGGTGCGAGCTAAAAGGGATAACCTCACTATTGGAAAAATTTATTGAATCAAATGCCCAAGTCATGAGCCTAATGCAGGAAAACATCTCCGAAGTCAAAACACAAATCACCGAAATAAAAACATCTAACGAGCTAACAGTAAGCTTAATTCGGGAGAATATCACCGAGCTCAAATCACAGATTCATGATATTAAATCATCGTCATCTAGCATAGCAATGGAACAACGCAACCTTAAAACCCAAGTGTCGCAACTGGAAAATACAGTTTCCGTGGGAGAAAATAAGATAAAATCGCTTGAAACTGAATTGAAAAAATTGAAACTAAAAACTACGTCTGGGACATCCTCACAACCAGCGACTCAACCCCTCATAAACGAACAGATTGTACGTGAAGTATATGATCGCAAGGAAAGAGAGAAGAATATTTTAATCTCAGGTATACCAGAACAGTCCTCATCCAGTGCCGAACAAAGGATGTCTAGTGATGAAGCCGAAGTAATCAATATCACTTGTACTGTGAGTAAAGATATCCCGAAACCAACAAAAGTCTACCGAGTTGGAAAGTACAACACAAATAAGAACCGCAGGATCAAAGTATGCTACGATACTCCTGTGCCAGCAAAACAGCTTCTCCGTAATAAAGATAAGCTACCCGTAAACATCAAGATCTACTCAGACCAAACTCCAGCACAGCAAAAATATCTACATGAATTAAAAAATGAGTTGATCCTTCGTCAAAACGCCGGTGAGAATGACCTTACTATAAAATACCGAAATGGCACACCGAGTATCATCCAGACTACTCCAAAAAACTCCGAGCAATAAGTTCCACTATTGATGGAACAACAAACACCAACTCTATTACAAAGAAACCAAATTAATGAATACTAAACCGCTATACATTTACAATACTTGCATACTTATCCGTAAAATTTTAAAAAGCTCCCTCCATACTAGCCTATCTTTATAGCAGCGCATCAAGTAACCAAACGAAACACCCGCCGAGCCAGTTTTCTGGTTCTGCCGAAGACGCGAACAAATTATGGTAAAAAACGATTACCTTTGAAGGCACACAGCTCTACAACAAACTACCCGCGGATATAAAAAAAAAATGTAAACTCAATTCAATTCATTTAAAGCTAAACTACTGCAGTACGTAATTGAACATTACTTTTAGAATAATATTGCAGATATAATTTACTATACTTACCTATCTACCTAGTCTTAATTAGAACAAAATTATAATTATGTTAATACCTACCTACCTACCTGGTACCTTACCTACCTACCTAGAATGAATTGAATGGGTGCTATTCATAACCTTATCACTAAAGCTACGTACCTACTAAATCTACTAGAACGAAGAATACCTAGCTATACTTACCTAATTTTATACTTATAAGATCTTTTCTCATGTAAGTGGCATATTATGTCTTTTTTGAGAATAAATGTCTATAAACCTATATCGAACGAACGGGAAGTTATTTTGAAATCATCCCATTCATCACAGTGACGACCTAGTGGGACAACCCAGTGGGACGAACGGGAATGATGTTGACGCAAAGACAACCCGCGCATGCACCCGCGCATAAAAAATAAACGTGGTCTGTGACACATAAAATTGCATACCTGCTCCACAGTAACTTCACACCATTCAATAAAATTGTGTTTCGATTTTTTTATGTGTGATTGCAAACTAGGAACTTTTCATTTTTTTTGTGTACTTATTGATAACGGGAATTCTAATAGGCTATATTATTATTAGTTGGTAGCTTACCCCCAATCCACTGAACGCTGGTATAAAGTAAACGCCATCTGTGTCTGTAACTGAGGCAGCAATCTCAGCTGTGTCCTCTGGATTGTCGAATAATCCTGAAACAGAATTCATAAGTGTAAAATAATCGCCATACAAACTATTATATAATTTTCTAGTTCCCATATCACAAGCTTTGCTTAGTTTGGGACTAGAGGGCGTTGTGTGTAAAGTCCATGAATATTTATTTATTTTATACACTTGTATTAGCTATAAACACCATCTATTTCTACCGAAGAGAAAACCAATGTATTATTTGTTTTCTAAGTCCCGTTCCTTTCATATATTTACAACTGAGCGTTTTAAAATTCCATTACATGAGTTTCGTACAACATATACTACAAACATAGGCGTTTCAAACTAAATGATTCGGTGAAAGCAAAAATAAAATATTAGAGAAGTGTAGGTGGATAGCACACGCGATTGCTTTCAAATTTGCAGTACTTAGCATGTTTTATTTGCTTAGAAGTCTAGCCGCTAAGGTATTTGTCTGCCTAGTGTTTTGTTTCTCCTGTTCCGACAAGATTGAGACGTTGAAGCCTGTCCCAACTAAAAAATGTCCCAGGCACTACAGCATTCCGTTCAACGGAGTATGAAAACAGGTCCCTGGCGCTGTATAAATCATCTAAATTAGGGCAAAGGCCTGTTTGATGCAAAGATAAGGTTGAGCCGTCAAAACCGACAGCCAAACCCTTTCACGTGGATAATACTAGTTTGGATTTTATAATACGTATTCAACGATCAATCAAAACTGAATACCAGCCGCGCAAAAGGTCGGTTATTGTCCAATTACGAGTAGAGATCAAAATGTCAAGCCTGCGACCCGTTTATAAGAATTTATTGCTATTAAACTCCGTTTGATATAATACCTGTTTATATTTTTGTTCATTATTTATTTGAGGCTGTTTCCCCCTTTCCACAAGTTACAAGCACAGTATTACTCATTGATGTCTGGTATCTGACAATAATAAAAAATAAATAAAAACAATAAAAAATGGTACCACGCTCAAGCATGGCACATTTAGAGAGCATACAAGTCTATGATATCTTACCTAAATTCTGCGCCCATTTGATGATCGATGCAGTATCATTATTCGCGCCCTCAGCTGAATACACCAGCTCATTGCCAAGTCTCCATCCAACTATGGGGTAAAGTCCCGAAACACTAGCATGGGGTAACGTCCCCGTGTTGATGTTGAAGAACGTGCCAGTCCCCATGGTGAGTTTTACATCGCCGATGTCGAAGCAACAGGAACCCCACATTGATGCGGTTTGGTCTGCCATCTGGAAGTTAGTAATATGGAAGACTCTTGTAAATACAACCGAGTAGGATTCGAACCAATGACCTTCCCCTTGATGAATATACCATCGATTCCATTTCATAACTTTTAAGATTTTTTGTAAAATAAAATGCAAAGTCTATTCTTACTTATTTTTAAGAATTGCAAAAGCGACTGAGGTCTACACAATTACAGTCAAAACGTAAACCTTGAAGGACATGTTGAACAAGTTTTTATGATGTAAGTTCTTAGTTCAAATCTACAGTTGCATTGTTTTGTTGCCAGCCGGCCAGAGTCCAAAGAGCGGAGCTTTCATTGTGAATAAATCACACAATTCACAGACATACAAAAAGGTTATTGTCGTCTACATTGCCTACGTAGTATGTCTCCAAGTTTTTGAATGCACTTTTATGAAGATTTTATAATATCTCTAAAGACGGACCATCGATCACGAAAAGCCATTGGCTTGTGGAGCAAAGAAGTTATCGAGTGGAGACTACGCACGCGTGCTGGCTTCAATCTAGTTGGTAAAGGTACCTAGAAGATTGTTCTAGAAATCTACAGGGTTTAAAAAGGCCACTCTCGAAAACTTCGAAGGTTAAAGTACCCATCAATATAAACATCCTTTTTTATGAGACCAATAGCGTGAGCGCGAAAAAAAGAAGAACCATAAGAGAAACCAGATGAACCGGAACGATCAGCTGTTATTTTTAACAAGAATGTACAGCATTTTGTATGGAACTGCTGCATGCTTTTCGCGCTTACTATAGAGTATCAGCTGTTCGTCTGGTATGACTAGTCGAATAGTAGGTATACTCACACAACTCCGTATTGGTATAGCATGGCCCCAAATCTCAGGGATCGTCTCAGTGAAGTGATCACCAGCTGTATCCACCACAGTGGGCAGAGCTGTGGTAGGTATACTGAGAAGTGTAGTGCCCCAGCCAGCCCATTGCATCGTAAAAGGATCGTAGAATCCAGTGGCTGAGGCAGACGAGACGTCTGTCACGTGGAGTTTTCCTCCTATAGAAATATTATGTAGGTCAGGGAGTTATTTATAGAAGACTAGAGTGTTAAACAATACGTAAATTGTCATGCAATCTAACCCTTGAATTCATAAACGGTCTAGAGGCTCCTTTAAGGGCAGATTCAGGCGCTGCATTAGGCGTTTGGTTAAAGCCGTTTGGTGGACTGTTTTGTTTACGAATTCGGGAGTAAAAGTATCATTTATGTCAAATACGAAAGGTCTACCTGTCCTAAAAGGTATGCAAACTTCTTACATACAACGCAATATTATGCCATAAACATTTTATAACTATAGACATAGGTAGGCAAGTTACGTATTATAAAACGCCATCGTAATTTTATAGAACTATAAAAACAAAAACCGGCTTGTTTCATATATGAGTAGGTAGTACGCCCATCAACCATTTTGTATTTTGTATTATACATATTTTTATTATGATCTTGTGGTTCTTTTTGATTGAATGACATCCGTTTGTGTGAAGGCTTTTCTTAGGGCTTATTTATTTATGGAGTGTCATCCATGGCTGAGATAAACGCAGATTCGCCCAAGTTAACATTAAGATTTTTATTCGCTTTGCTCACTCGATCAATTATTTAGTAACTATGTAGGTACATTAGAAATAAGCATAGGTACTATGGTATTACTACTAAAAGTTAGCACATTACACGAATTTACAATTCATTTTGCCCTGGTTTCACAAACTGAAACCAAAAGTTCGTGCAATTCGAATCCGTGCTTGGTGCATTATACACCTACCTAACGAATGCGTCTTGAGCACGCGACGGCTTTCATTTAGCTGACCTTATGCGGAAAACAATTAAAAATCGTGTTGCAAGAATTAATCAAAAATATCTTGCAAAACCAATCAATGTAGACGAATAAAATACATACTTCAATACATACTGGCACAGGCGTCACAGCTCAGTCGGTAATAGCTCTGCCTTCCGTGCTGTGGATCGTGGGTTCGATCCCCACCAAGAACAAACATTTGTGCGTGGAAAACATAGATGTTTGTTCTATGTCTGGGTGTTACTATGTATTATAAGTATGTATTTACAAAAAAAAAAAGTATATAAGTATTCTATCAGCCATCTAGTTCCCATATCACAAGCTATGCTTAGTTTGGGACTAGAGGGTGTTGTGTGTAAAGTCCAAGAATATTTATTTATTTATTACTACTACATGCGTCAGGGGGAACTTTTCTACCCATGCCCGCCCATGACCCTAATTTGTCCCTATGCGAATAATTAGAGGATTTGTGTGTCACACCCATACCCACCCATATTATGATGGAATGCGAGCTAAACACTTTTCCATTATCGAGGTACATTATACACGCACGTCACGCACACGTATAATCCAACAGGAAACGCCTTGTGTCTATAGTAGGTACCATTCATTTGTACCATCAATGGTACAAGTGATACTACTATGTGTCCTTAGTACCATCAATGGTACTACCGATACTAGCACGTGTCGCTAGTACCATTGCATCGAAAACATACATATACGCACTTCTACCGAATAAGAAACAGAAGACGTATTTGATTATGCTTGAACAAGTCTATAAATATTTTTATTGTAATGTTATTTAGTTTCTATTTTTGTTCACTCATTAAACTTCGGTGTTAAGGATATAATAAATTAACACGAGAATAAATTGGTCAAGCCTGTATCGAAGAGAAGACAAGTCATCATGTTTCGTTCCTTTCTAATGTTAGACGAAAAAAGTCTCTTTTGTTCGTCTAAATATCAGTAGTATATATAGTAGTAAATATTAGTAGTATAGTGACTAAATTTAGTCTGTTCTTCCTTAGACAAATCGCTGTCTAGGGCGCATCATGCTAGCCTTCCAGGATGGCTTATATCATTCTACTAATATTATAAACGCGAAAGTTTGTATGTATGGATGTTTGTTACTCTTTCACGCAAAAACTACTGGTCCGATTTGAATGAAACTTGGAATAGTTCGTAGTTAGTTACATAGTTCGTAGCCTGGATTAACACATAGGCTACTTATTATCCCGGAAAATCAATAGGATCTAACGGGACGCGGACGAAGTCGCGGGCGAATGCTAGTGGATAAGTGTGAAACTGAGATAGGAAACTTTGTAGGCATTGTCGTCATCACTATGTAAACAACCATCTCAGAGCGGTCAACTTGTCACGAAATAAACGCATTCAAATCGGAGCAAACGTTTAGGAGGTACGAGGCCACAGACAGGACAGACACCAACTGTAGAGTAAAAGGGTTTCTTGTGGTACTACGGAATTCTATTAACCTTGGAGGATATAAGTTGCATGAAACGTTTAAACATAATGGAGCGACGCAGGTATCAAGGCACGTTATTAAATTAAATACCTACCTGTCAGCTTGTACAAAAGCCATGTGTCCAAGGTCCCGAACATAGCATCGCCGTTTTGTACTGCGTTTTTCAATGCCGACACGTTTTCTAGAACCCAGCTCAGGCGTAATGACGTCTGTGGAACGAGAACAAACTGAGTACCTATTTCAAAGATATTGTCAGCTACAAAAAATAATGGATCATTAAAAATCTTTGACCCCCATAGTTTTGTTTTTGTCTCTTTCTTTGCAGTTACTCATGTCTACATGTATGTATAACTATAAGTAAGTTGGTAAGTAAAAAAATAAAGCTAGATTTAAAATGAATGCATTTACAAGACTTTTCTAAGGTTTATGGATTTAGTAAGTTACTGTCTTGCGCAAGTAGATATTTGTCATAAATTCTTTGGTGTGTTGTGCATATTAGTAGGTACAATAATTAAACTTTATTGTTCTCACGAATAAAAATAATTTTTTACAAGATTTGAGTTCAAAAACTGATACCTATTTGCATATATGAAATAGTACGAAATATATGAATGAACATTCAAAAAATTACCTGTGTGTTCATAAATTTAAAAACACTGCCAGCTTGGAATCTTTTGCTTCTTGATAAAAGATACAGAACATATGAGCTTACTCTTATCACCTGAAATTCACAAAATCTATATAGTTGAGTAAGACACTCTACTATGTATACCTAATACTAATAATATCCAGTTTCTAATAAAACTTTTAAGTGTAATGAACATCCAGATAATCCTATCTATCCAGAAAGAGTCATATTTTGAATTATTTTTTATAGGTATGGTATTTAATGTCTGTGGATGTCCTATTGCAGTTGTAATGGATAGCATACACTAGGTGGTCACTTTATAAAATAAGCAGTATATCTGTATTTACACCTTCATTTATCAAAATGATACAATCAAGAAAAAGTTCTGCACAATGAGGTCCTAAAAAATTTTTCAAGTTGCTTACTCTCCATGTAAAGGACCTATTCCATTGCTTGACTAACTTATCAGCCCTCATGTCCTTCCAGGTGATAAATCTATGGAAAGGCTTGCCACTTTCACGGGACCATGTCAGAAATGTGCCACGCTGTGTTGATATACCCATGGCCGTGATCTGCCCTGCTGACAGACTCGCATCTGTTGGGACATTGGATCATATTTTATGATTCAGTCTTCTCCAAAAAAATTGAGCTAGCATGTTTCTTTTATGAGAGTAACGCCCGTTTTCACTAACGACGATCAAGGAGTCGCCTAACTAAGTAACGCCTAGTTTAGGCAATTCCCTAAAATAATTTTTCCTTTCACCAATCGATTTTCACTAGTTGAATCCTACAATAGGAGTTGCCTAAATTTTTGACAATTGTCTATGATTTTGTTTGGTTTTGTTGTCAGCATCGAGTGTTTGACGTTTCACTGATGTTATGAGTTTAGGTGAGTTGCCTAGCATTACGCCACGCTTATTCGATGTCCTAACTTTAGGCAGCGCCTAGCGTCGTAGGCATCACCTAAAGGTTGGTGAAACGTTTTTTTTGCTCTAGGCAACTCCTTAACATTTAGGCATCCGATTTAGGCGTCGCCTAGGTTTAGTGAAAACGGGTGTAAATGATGGAGCAAGCAGATAACTCACCTAACGGTAAAATAAATAAAGATTCATGGACATTTCACACAACACTCTCCAGCCCCAAACTAAGCAAAGCTTACGATGGTAAATGGTATCCTATTCCTAAACCAATGTATAACCACACCGAGCAAGTCCACTTAGGACATGCCCTGCGAGGCATAGTACTAGATCCATAACTCTGAGACATAAACTCACATGTGCCTGTAATTACATTATAGATTAGATGAGCTAATTAGTTACCTAATTAATTAGGTAGTGGCAGTGATTGTAAACCTGAGTAGGTATGTGGAAGGTTTTTTTTAAGATCTTATATGAAGTCAGTTCCATCATACCTTCATTGATATTATCTCAAGGCTCACTGCTTACTAGGTAACTCGAGTCACTTTGACACATAAGACATACAACAGTAACAGAATGTATGTAGTGTTTTCAGACTATTATTAGAACTCTTACACATGGTGTGATACTATTATTTTGTAGCAGGTACTCATACATTATTTTTAGGAACTAACTTACCTTGCAGCGATTTTTGAACGACTGCAACAATAGACTCCCATAGTTCTTCTGGGTCTATTTCAACAAATCCAGCATGAGGATATTGGAGAATTACCTAAAACAAACCTTGCATTTTAATGAAGCTCTATAACAGGCATAAGAAAAATAACTTAGAGGAACATAGTAGCTAGGTACTATGTTGAGTTTTATATCCTACATACCTGATCAACCGCTTTTCCCACAATTTCCGCTCTAGAATTATAAATGTAAGACCGAATAGTGGAAGTACCAATATCCAACGCCAAAATATATTTTTCTTCCATAGTATTTTTTGGATACTTCCACCGAAATTCTTTGCGAAGCTAAAACATTGCTGGACTATACTTGCGTGTTGAGCACAAACCACAGAACATTTAATCTCATTCAGGCTCTTTTAAAGAAAGGTGTTGCGTTATTTGTTTGCTTTGCTTGCCTTTCTCTTTTCTTTTTCACACAATACATGCGCGTAGAGCCTACGATTCTGCGAACAACAACACACAATCCCTCAATGAAATCGTTGAAAGTAAATAAATTTATTGGAAATTTAATTTGTGTGATTTTGTCACTTTTGACATTTGAAAAAAGTTTTTCAATGTCACTGACTGACTGACTGTCACATTCATTATTTTCAATAATGCCAATGTCAATTTATTTTATATTATTATGTCCATTTTACACTTTTAAGTAGGTAGGTACCCAAGAATATACTCTTGGTCATGCTATTAGTAGTCTGTCTGTGCCTTTGTGCCTTGTCACGAATCTAGATTGTGTTCTATTTAGTTCTAAAATAATATATCATTGCCGAAAACAGATTAAACATCAGGTGGGCCATCGGCTTGTTCTATGAATTTTATTAATAAAAAAAAACCGATAACTGATAGGTACAGTCAGCTACACATCAACCTATCCACTGTTTGAACTTTGAACTATTATAATTTGAATGTTGATCGCAATAGGTGTAGGCGCGTGGCAGGTAAGTAGCGAGTCTCACATAAAAACATATCATCCCTCTCGCATGATTCGCAACATTCAAATTATAATAGTTCAAAGTTCGAACCGGTTGATAGGTTGATATGTTCCTATATTATCCGCAGATTCAGATCCGAGCGAGAATAGCCCAGCTGGCTTGGCTAGGGACTTTTGGACATGGATTGTTTTAACTGACCCTCAACAAGCAAACTGTGACCGTGCCATTAAATCTATGGCCATTATTTCTTGACATTAGAATGTACATAACTTTTGGCATATGATGTGACATGACAGCAGAGCAGACAAAAAAGATAAGCGCAAGCGCGTTTTATTTCTCATCGGAGCAATGAAAATTGTGATGTAAAAGAGAAATATAAATGTAAAACTGGCCATCATGGCGAATCCAAGGAAATTCAGTGAGAAAATCGCCCTCCATACTCAAAAACAGGCAGAAGAAACTGCGGCCTTTGAGAAAATTATGCGCGAAGTTTCCGACGCAACCAATAAGGTAGGTCTGTCGCCTATTTACTCAGGCAATCGCTTCCTGGCCGTCAAAAGTGGCCACCGACGTAAACAATAATCATTACAAAACGCGTTATTACGACTCAATAACTGATATTGTTAAAATAAATCATCAAAATACTTGTAGCGTGTTCTGTGTATGTTGCTCAAATTGTCATAGGTAGTTATAATGTGTTTTTGATCCATTACAGATTTCTACACAATAGATAGCCATTATAACATAGAATTATTTTTTATAAGGATACACGGGTTGTTATTAATTGTCTACGCGCTAAGTGATAGTGATGCAGTGAAAAATTAACCATTAGTAATTATCAGAAGGGAATCTCATTGATGGCTTTCATGGCTGATGTCTAATTGTGTAGCTCACATTGTGTTCAAATTAGTCATTGTCTCTGTAGTGACAAAAAGTGAATGAAGCCCATGCTAGATATAAGGAAGATGTGATTACAGATAAATTCGAGTAGCAGACGTGCAAGAACTAAACCAGCGGCTGCACCAATTGAGATAGTGGAGATACTTGGACCGATTCAAGCTCAACAAAGCTTGGGCTCATTCAGGAGTGGCTCCTTGCCAAATGTGGCTGCACCACAAGTCCCTAAGACAGAGACGGAACAGGAAGATGTAAAGGTTCCTATGTTTCGGAATCATCTTTTTCCTCTTCTATTTACCTACCTAGTAAAATTAAATATACTCGAACTTTGCAGGTATCAAATTTGCCACCATTTTCCTATACGAACGATAAAGGAAATATTAACATTGCATTGTTAATGTTTTTCCTTATCTATGTGGAACTTTCAATACTAAAAAAGTAGAAACAGCATTTACCTGCAAGGTTATAGAAATGTTTAAAAATGCAGGTACACATTTAAATAATGCTAGAGCTGTTATCACAGAACCCCTCATAACCATGACTACTCTATCATGAGTGTCTGACTAAGAAGAAGAGTTACAGAAATAATGCCTTGTACTTTTTAGACACAACAAATACCAGAACTCTATGTGTGTGTCTAAATGAGTGTAAAAGAGTTGATAAAAAATAATGGTATTGTTGAAAATTGATTAGACACTGTTATAAACTTGGTCCAATCAAGGTTATAACTGGTTGGAAATACAATTTTAAAAAAACATGTCTTGAACTTGACCATGAGCAGAAGAAAAAATATGTGTATAAAATTGACTTTGCTAATAAAAATGTGAAATACTTATCATAAATTAAATGTGTACCAGCTATGATCAGTAGACTTGCTAGATTCATTTTGTTATTGTAGTGGTGCAGTTGTAGATGGCTGTTAGATGTACTATCGGCAAAATTAC
This sequence comes from Gandaritis pyraliata, assembly GCA_947859175.1. Classification (NCBI taxonomy): domain Eukaryota; kingdom Metazoa; phylum Arthropoda; class Insecta; order Lepidoptera; family Geometridae; genus Gandaritis; species Gandaritis pyraliata. Next base: position 4,427,497 of record OX401868.1, read on the forward strand.
CGCCTTACCACTTTTGAAACTGTTTCGCTTGCAAGCAGCAAAAGTTCTACCTTACCACCTTAAGGGTGCATTTCCTGTAAACCGACTAGCTGTTAATTTTTGAATACCAATAGAAGCAAATAATTTTGGGTGTAAAAGTTATGAAAACAATGGGCCGTCATAAAAATAAATAGATGTTTAGGTCTCGGGTTGGTCAAAATAAGAAGACAAAAGAAAAAGGCGGAGGTCAGGTAGCTAACTGCTTGCAAGCGAAAGATTCAAAAGTGGTAAGGCGGAAATTTTGCTGGTAGTACTTGATAGGCTTATTCCATATATTTAAGCATGATTTCTCTTGTAGTTGTTACCCCAACAATAGTGGCATGCAATAAGATGTGAGGGTGTTGATGTGTGTTTCACAAAAAAGTATGTATATATATTTATTTTATTATTTATATTTTATTTTGAATATTGTATGACATACCTACAAAAAACTTATTCTGATTTGAGAGATAATGGTGTCTATTCTGTTGTGGCATTTTTCTAAATCTAATTTGACAGCGCAAAAATTATAGCTGTATTTTTCGTTTCAGTTTATGAGAAAAGGATGTGATATATTTGGTGCTGTCAAATATTAGGTTAGCAAAAAATGCAACAAAATTGACACCATTACTCACAATCACAAGGAGAGAAATCATGTTTACTAATTGAGAGTAGGGGGTATTATTATAAACTGTCAACCTCACCTAACATTTAAAAAAATATATTTACCATAAAAAGCGTTATTACAGGCACATGAGACTTAACACCTTTATGTCTCAGAGTGATGGGCGCAGTGCAGTGCATCACAGGACACGTCCACAGTGGACGTGCTCGGTGAGGCAATGCATTGTTATCGGTAAAGGTATCCACTTAACATGAAGTGGGCCATCGGTTTGTTGTATAAAAAAAATCTAAACAAACTCCACCTTAGTGCGGAATCGCAGGTCGACCAACACTAGATACGAGGGCCCATACATTTTTTCGAGTATCAATGCTATTTTGATAAGGTGCTAACACAGTTATCACACTTACGAGTATGTGCTACAAAGTGTTAAATACAAATCTAATGTCTATAATAACCCATTTTGGCTATTACAATCTGTATTCTCATGTTGACACATGTGTTCAAAAAGTTATTTCTGCTAAGTGATCTGAGCAGCTGTTAACTCAAATAAATAAACAAGTCTCCGTTAATTGAGTGGTAATAAGATTCGGGGTTTTTTTCATGTAAATTGTGTGGTTATTTTTTTATTAATTATTTTTATATTACCTCTTTAATGCAAAAATACCGACCTAATTTTTTTAAGCACGTATCTATGTACTACATAATGTAGTATGTATTGTATAACCTTAGTTGTAGACATTTATATCCATTAAAAATTTATTAATACAATTATGATGCATGTAGGTACCTATTTATAAAGTGTTGCATTGTTATCTTGGATTAAGTTATGATAAAGTGTAAAATATTCAAGCAATATTGCAATAACAATTCTGTAGTTTATTTAGCTGTAGGTAGGTATGTTACATTTTATTTTGATATAAGTATCAAATGTTGTAGTATTTCTTCTACCATAATGTGGTATGCGTATGCATGAATTTTATTTTGAAAATTTTCTGTACTTGTAAACAAACTAATTTCTTGATTTGAAACATAACATTCGTAAAAAATGTTTTAAAATTTAATTGACTGTTTCCTAGATATTGGTCATATAATTGAGCTGTGGTATATACCTACCTATCTGCTATCAAATTATAGGTAGAACTAATTTTAACTCATACCATTATTTGTAGAAATCATGTTCATTTATGCACGAACATAGTTTCCATTAATAATGGTATGAGTTGAAGAAAAATAATGTATTATTAGTGAAAATTATAACTTCCAAAAAGTTTTTGAGCAGAACATTCTGACCCACATGTTTGTAAATATGATATATCTAGCGTGTTTACTTCTCACTATTTTTCTCAAAAGACATATATAGGTCCTAAAATGCTGCTAAAGTAGGTTACCTAGGTAGACGCTAATCTGGAATTATGAATAATGCGGGCTCTAAGGTAGATTAGATTTGTTATTGTAGGTGCAGTGTAGGGCTACGTGTCGCATGTCGTATGCGGTAGCTGTAGTAATCAATGAAAGGCGGCCATACACGGGTACCTTGAAGCAGTCGACTGCAGCTAATTCAAGTTGCGAACTAATTTATGCGACTACTCAAACGGTTTCGTGTTATAGCAATAAAAAATAGTTCGCACATGCAACTAGCGTTCACAGTTTGAAGCTGTACGACTGCTGCATCGTCTATGGCCGCTCTAATAGCCTATCTCTTGTCCACAGCCCGAAGAGACTCCCCTAGCCACAGAGTATGGCCTTCAAGGAGGTCGCAGTGGCGGCACCTCTCCCTCCAGATCTCCTGGTCACGGACAGAGAGGTCGAACATCCTCCTCCGTTGGCCCGATGCGACGGCCGGCGGATAGAAGACACGATACAAGCCCTTATGGAAGCAATGTTTACTTGAGGTAAGATACTGATGCCACAGGTACTTCCCCGGTCACACAGACAGATGTCTGACGTTTGAACTCTTCCCCATTTATTTATCCGCTTCAAGTAACAAAGTAGATAATTCAGTACGTAAGCTGCGGGTCAACACAAAACTTTGACATAGGTATCAGGACGCTGTGGCGATGAACAAAATGAGTCATATATGCGTCAAGTTAAGCATAAACTTAACTGAGCTGTGTCTAAAACTGCAGTAGAGATTCCCTCGTTTTTCTCTAGTTTATCTTATACACTCACTGACTTCAGTTACATCATAGTTTTCCGGATAATTTCTACAATTATAAACAGCAAAACACTAGATTTTCAGTAGATATAAGAATAGTGAAGTTATAGCGTGTAGTAACATTTTCCCGCCAAGACAAGGCGTGGCTCACACGGCTGGTTGCCGGCTTACTTGCCGCCGCGTCGTGTATATGATCATCAATCACTAACGTCATACTCGCACGATGTTGTTATCAAAACTATGTGCGTCAGAAACACTGCAAAACGGTTTTGTCAATAAAGTGGGATACCTTATGATAGTACGCGCGATCAAAATTCCGCGTGCAGCTCTTATCTTTTTGAGTCTATAGATTCTAGACATCTTTGACAGGGTGTAAAAAGACCGACCCGGAAAAATAAAAACAAGACTTAACCACCACAGGGCCCCGACTAGATAATAAGATGTCGTAGACGTCTAGTCGTAGAAAAGAAGTGCATAATAGCACTTCTTTTCAGCAGAAAGTTAGCCTTTGTTGCTTCAGTTTTCCAAAGCTTTATTTTTACACCCTGCACTGATAAATTTTTAACAAAGCAGAAATTATGTTAATTCATGACATGATTTCCTTTAGTAAACATGAATGGATTTAAACCTATAATTCATAAAGAAAATCAATAAGTAGATAATGATAACTAACTGAACAATACAGTGTGCAAACCACATTATGTTATTTGTGGTAAAAATTTACGATTAATTGTAACAAGGCAGCTCTTTTGCTGTCTGTAACGACGACGTCAGATTCTACCATGAATCGCTTAAAATATTGCTTAATTGTCCTCAAAACAATATGCAAAATCTTCTAAATGGAGCTTCTAGCTACAGACGTAGCTAGTTATATTTTATGATTAGTTATATATAAGATTGTTTTCTTGAGAAATAAAATTATTTCTCTTATTTTTAAGAACAAGAACAATTCACACACAACGCACTCTAGTCTCATACTAAGCAAAGCTTGTTTTATGGGAACTAGATTGCTGGTAGACTATTTATATGTTTTTTTGTAAATACATACTTATTTGGTCCATGCGTATAGTATTTTTTTTATAGTAATAGAACAAACATCTATGTTTGCCACACACCAATGTTTGTTCTCAGTGGGGATCGAACCCACGACCCATATCACGGCAGGCAGAGCTATTACCGACTGAGCTGTGACGCCTGACAATGGATGGGGCAAGGCTAATCGTTCTTTCTGTTTATCGGGGAGGGCTTTGTCCAGCAGTGGACTTCTACAGGCTGATATGATGATGATGAACCAAAATTACAAGCTTTTAAGATCGTTGTGTGACACACGCACTAGTAAAACGGATTTAAGAACTAACATCCGCAAAATAAGAAGCTTAGTTTCCATCTCCATAGATATGTGTACTTTATAACATATCTAGGCAGTAATTTAATAAAAATCACTGTTTAATATATGCGAGCTATGGCATGACAATAACAATGTTAATTTAAGCCTCATTGTTAAGCGTTCCGAGACCCTCATTCATAATTTATATTAATTGTTTTATGTTTGGTTGACGCCGCAAGTCGATGTGTGTACCAAGTTCCAACAGGAAAATATGCCGCCGTGACCGTAAAAAGTTTTGCCACTCGATACAATCGTTCATAAATATAGATATCGTTTAAAAACCTGTACTGATAAACTCAAACAAGAATAATACAAAAATAAAGGGTTTATTTCTGGTTTTGTATGTATATTCTGAACTTGTGACGCACTAAAAGGCCAGGGTTACTTTATATCGCGTAGTTGCCAGTACCTTATAATTGGTTAGTTCATATTAATTATTTATTAGATAAGTGTGTTAGTAATAAACTCGGTTATTGTAGAGTTGCATGGTATAGCTGAGTCGGTAATAGCTCTACCTTCCGTGCGGGTAGTGGGTTCGATCCCTAAGAACAAACATTTATGAGTAGCAAACATAGAAGTTTGTTCCATAACTGGGTATTATTATGTATTAATAAGACTCTTTTGGAATAAAATAAAATTAATAGACATTAAATACGAAAATAAACGTGCTAATGATACTAAATAAAAGTTAGATTACAAAATGCATTTTATAAACTGGTTTTATTTGGGTTTTTCAATTAAACACACGCGGATGTTTGTTTGTACTCCTTTGGTATTGAGGAAACAAATCGACGACGTCATTTTGTCCTAGTTATTGGAATTATTGGAAACCACCATTATAATCTTAGTCATACTTAATTAAACAAGTAAGAAATCTGTACATAATACATAGGAAATTGTATACATATACTAACAACTTTACTATAAGGTACAGTAAGCGTCATCAATTGATTATCCATTACATATTTATACACAAAAAAACGTGAAGATGAATTATCTGGAGTTTTGCACTTTCGCACGAACATAGTTTCAATCTCAATGATGGAGAAATGTGAGATCACCCTATTTAGTGTAAGTTTTTTGTAAAGTATCATTTGTGTCGTAACTCGTAATAAATTATTCTTATTCTTAAATCACTCTACCCTATATTGTTTTATATCTAAACATCCAGGGGTAAAATGAAATGAAATATCACACGCGTGTTGATAGAAAAATAAATGAGCATTGAACTAGTATAAACGCTAAGTTTTAAATGCTAGAATCAGCTAAGTTATTCAACTAATCCACCATCGTTGACTATTAGTTCCGCTCACTCGCGGAATCAAGTATTTAAAACTTAGCCTCGATTGATATTCTTTTTTAGACTTAAAAAACTGCATTTAATAAATTAAATTGTGAATCAAAACTCTTTTACATGCAAATTCGGCGTTGGTGTTAACTTTTGAAGATAAATAATCAGGTCTTTTGCATCTAATCTAGACTTTAGGAGAACACGGTTATAGTCCTACGAAAAAAGGGATTTTCGCCATCTTCATATATTATTGGATCATCATCATCACTAAGTATGCTAAACAGGTGGTCCTTCTAACTTTATGATGCTTGTAAAATATGATTACCTTAGTTTTTTATATGGTTTTTGCATAGTTTAATCTTTAAACGAGTATGATAATGTCCTCGTTGTAGTTTGACAAGTTTTACAACCATGTTATTTTAAAATCCCATTTTAATTTAAGTTTTTTAAGTGTACAATCGTAAAAACGATTGATATTATCAAACTACATGATACCCTTTATTGCTTCCCTCTAAAGAAACAAAAACTCAAAATTCTCACGACCATCTTCTCAGATAGCTAATAGAATATGTTAACCGATTATAAAATGTAAAGCCGCTTTTGCTGTACAAAAACTATTCACTAACTTACAGATAATCACCTCCATGTGGAAATATGATCTGTGGTTAAAAGCTAGGGTCTGTTAGTGAAAATCTTAGAGAGAACTTAGCCATGTTCAGCAGATTCCTGAAATATGATAATTGGTCTGAATATACTACGGTTTGTTACAGTCCGCCACCAGACAGCAACTGGCGTCGAACGCACTCTGATTCGGCACTGCACCAGTCATGTGGTGATCAACAAGTGGTTACACAACCCCTGTCTCCACATCATCATCCGATGCGGCCGCACCAGCATCCGCATCTACACCCGCATCAGAACCATCATAGAGGTGAGTCCAAGAAGGTGTTATCCCACCAATATCTCGGAAAGAAAGCATCTCTGTGTGCTGATCGAACTTACTTCATCCCTCCACATGTATATAGGCTCAACCCTACCAATACCACAGAAAAAAAGCCTTTCCATGTGCCGATCTGACTAACTTTTTTGCCCTTGCTCTTTAGATTTCAATAAACACGATTCTGCCAATGTTAGAGAAAGAATAAAAGTATATAAGTATTCTATCAGCATCTAGTTCCCATATTACAAGCTTTGCTTAGTTTGCGACAAGAGGGCGTCGTGTGAAATGTCCATGAATATTTATTTATTTATATCTATGCGCCGCCGATCCGACTTGTAACTTCCGAGAAAAAACGTTCTCGTGTTTGTGTAAGAGGCTTCTCACAAAAGTTAAATATACCGTCAAATCGCTTCAATAAAAATAAATGAGAATATTATAAGCATGCTAAAATCTATTTTTAAACGTTTACGAATCAACGACGTTTTAGCTTTTTATTGTCTGCCTTACGACATCAAATTCGTATTGTTTAATTTTAGCATACATACCTACACAGTAATTAATACGAGTTTCATTAATATTCATGCTCTGACGTTCAAATTGCTCATTCATACCGTTACCGTAGGTACTAACTTCAAGAAAAACTGGTTGCGTTTTCCACTATGATATTTTTGACCCTGGTCTAAAAATAATGGGTAATTTTTTTCGCAGTTTTGTGACGGCGGCGTTTGCTGTCTGGTTATTCCAAAACTGTTACTATAATATCAATCTATCTTTTTTTTAATCAATCATGTTATGAAAAAAGTCGGTTCAGCCTAGAATCAAAAGATTGAGTAGTGTCATAACCCTTCCGGTCGTTTCCGCAACTAGTTTTCGTAACCAGTTGCGAAAACGGAAATGTCATTCTTTACCCGCAACTGGTTGTTGTAGAAGAGTTTTACCTCTTTCACAACTAGACGGTAACGTTTCTAAGTTTCACAACCAGTTGCGAAAAAATAATTTATTTTCTTGTTTCGCAACAACTGTTATTTCCGTATGGTAGACATTACCAGAAATCCTTGCGTACAATCCTTGAGGATGTCTTTGTAGGTATAGTACATGGCATTGAAGTTGTCCTCTAGCGCTCAACACCCATGCCGGGTACTATTTATTAAGATTGGAATGCAATAGTTATTATTATTATATTATTTATTATATTTAGCCGTCTGTGTCCCACTGCTGAGCAAAGGCCTCCCCCCATTCTCTCCACACACTCCGATCCTGGGCTATACTTTGCCAATCTGATAAATAACGGTCAAGCTCGTCGCGCCACCTTCTTTTTGGTCTGCCGCGTCGCCTTCTTGCTGGGTCAGGATGCCATTCAGTGGCAATCCTTGCCCACAGCTCACCTGGCATACGGCAGACATGACCAGCCCAATCCCACTTCAGCTTAGCGGCTCTCAAAGCTACGTCTGCGATTTGAGTCTGCGAGCGCAGTTCGGTGTTGCGGATTCTATCCATTAACTTGACACCTAGGATACAGCGCTCCATCGCACGTTGGCAAACCTTGATTTTGGACTTCTGAAGTTGCGTCAATGACCAAGTTTGCGCACCATAGGTTAAGACGGGAAGAATGCATGTATCCATTAGTTTGCAATAGTAATAATCTAAAAATGTTACGTTGCAGGTGAAATGCCAATCGACGTGCTGAATACAATGGGCATGAACCCAAACAATCGGCCGCGATCCTCCTGTGAAATACCTAGGATACCAAACAATAACAAGTAAGTATCTAATATTTCTTTTCAGTATTTCATATTATTATAATATCTCGGCTTATATTTTGTCAACGTCAGATGCGTCATGAAAAATTTGGAAAACACAATGACGTCATAATTTAAAAATTCTGAGTAAAATAATACAAACAACCTGGTTCATGACCATGATCTGTAGAGAAGAGCTAATATAACATTGGGATGTAATACAATAATAGACCTTATCACGATGGGCAAAAGCTATCGAATCCAAATAACGAAAACGATTAGTATATGAGGGAATTAAGGGCTGCGTGGCGTTGATATCCTATCCGACTAATATTATAAATGTCAAAGTGTGTTTGTGTTTCAATGAAGCGTGATTGAAACTTCTTATATAACCTGTTCATAACCTGAATTAACACGTTATGTACTTCTTATCCCTGAAAATGAACAGTATCAAACGGGACGCGGACGAAGTCGCAGGCGGAAGCTATTTATGAATAAATAACATTCACTTTGAATTACTAAACTTGTGGGACGTGCAGTGTTAGGTAACGATTTACTCACATTACATTCTACCGTTGTTTTGTGCCGTTGTTTAGCTTTGCTGTTAAATTTAATCAGAGTGAATGCGATTGTGCTAATAAGTTTTTTTTGTTTTGTTAGCGTACATTGCTATTCATAGAATGTACCCTAATACTGTTACGATCTAGCCGAAATACGTTGACAATACAAGGTTTTTCGCCATTGGTTCGCCACACTGTCTCGAGTTTTATTACTTCTATGTATGCTCAATTGACCGCGATATACAATAAATTAGAACTACCAAAAACTTGTTGGCTAAATTACCATTTATTTAGACGGATTCACTTGATGGATTGATGGATGGATGGCAAGCCAGCGGAAGTCCTGAAAGGAAATGGGAGAGACCTTTGCCCAGCAGTGGGACAGTATAGGTTAAGAAAAAAAAACTTGATGGATTACTCATTTAGTATGCAGAACTTTTGTAATTTGTAAATATGTATTACTTATGTCCTCCATGTTGATTCATACTACTTGCTATGCAAAAGATCTTTGTTCATTTTTTTTTGGTAAAGTAGCTGAACCGATATTGATACAAATTCGCAACGACAGCTTGCATTCTGTAGAATTGCTATATTTTATTTATTTAATGTAGTTGTAGACCTTTCAAGACAGAGTTTGTCAAATTAAAACCAATAATATACCTACTTTTTTTTTGTAAATACATACGTATATTACATAGTAACACCCACACATCAAATATCTATGTTTGTGACACACAAATGTTTATTCTTGGTGTGGATTGAACCCCACACCACGGAAGACAGCTATTACCGACTGAGATGTAACGCCTGTCGGCTGTTATTTTTGTTATTATATTTTCTGTATGGGTTAATAACTCGATTATATTTGCAGTGTGTACGAGAGTGGGGGAGACGGTGGCGGCGGCGGCGGCGGCATGCTGGGCTGCGGCGAGCTGCAAGTGCCGGGCGGCTCGCTGCCCGACCTCACCTCCGTGCACTTCCCGTCACCGCACTACCGCCCCGCCGAGTACCAGCCGCGATATGTACGTACGCCTTACAGAGTGTGCCAGCGAGAGAAGTACTTCTTACAGAGTGTACCATAGCGAGAGACAATAGGTACTCCTTACAGAGTGTACTATAGCGAGTGACAATAGGTACTCCTTACAGAGTGTACCATAGCGAGAGACGTACTCCTTACAGAGTGTACCATAGCGAGAGACGTTCTCGTTACAGAGTGTACCATAGCAAGAGACGTTCTCCTTACAGAGTTTACCATAGCGAGACACGTTCTCCTTACAGAGTGTACCATAGCGAGAGACGTTCTCCTTACAGAGTGTACCATAGCGAGAGACTTTCTCCTTACAGAGTGTACCATAGCAAGAGACGTTCTCCTTACAGAGTGTACCATAGCGAGAGACGTTCTCCTTACAGAGAGTACCACAACGGGGGATGTAGTCCTTACAAAGTGTACCACAGCGAGGAACGTACTTCTTACAGAGAGTACTATAGCGAGGGATGTACTCCTTACAGAGTGTACTACAGCAAGAGACGTACTCCTTACAGAGTGTATCACATCGAGGGACATACTCCTTACTACAACGGGGGACGGGCTCCTTACAGAGTGTACCACAGCGGGGTAGACGGAATACACTGTACCGAGAGACTTGTTGCTTGACTCGCGGTATTCATGCTGGATGGAATGAACGTTTTCACAACTTATAATACACGCATTCGTAGTGACAATTATCTTTTGTACTTCCTCAAGAAACAACGCTTGGCCAGGCATTCTATCGCGCGTAGAATCTCAGTCGTGATAAGACGTGGAAGTGAAATAGGTGTCTGGCGTCCATCGGTGCGACCGTCTCTCTCGCGTCTCTGAACCCTCCTTCACACGCATCTGTGTAAAGCACAGTGAGCATAGTGCAGTTACCGGTATACAGTAGAGTATGTGTATTGCAGAGTCCGACGTCTCCCGGCGGCAGCGTGTCGCCGGCGACGGGCGGACTGTCCCCCGCGTCCGGCTCGCCCGTCGGCGCGACCGTCCCCCTCGCGTCTCTGCACCATCCCGACCACTCCTCCTTGTATGACGCTCAGGTAACATACAATGCATTGTTCCCATCCCAAGAGTCTTATGCTCACTTCGGCAGAGTTTACTCTAATACGGATGACGTCATATCTCCGTCAAAAACTCGGTTTACCCACCGGTGAAACGTGTTTAAGACTTCATCCCTATTAGAGTAAAATCTCTGCCGAACTGGGCATAAGGCCCCTAGTCTTAGGCCTGTCATACCGAAGGCCGTCTAAGCTTCGGACTACATGGCATCCGGAATGCGGAGAGCCAATCACAAGCTTGCTATCTGTTTGTTACAGTTTGCTACTGCGTTCCGGAATGCGTATAGCGGCTTATGATTGGCCATCCGCATTTTATGCGCGCTCTAATCGACCAGTGGTTTATAATGAGAGTTGAGCTACATTCGCTTGCGGTGCATAGCGCATTTCGGAAAGTGGATGACAGGTTTTATGTGAACCTTGCTCGCTGGGGGCGCTTATCGTGTCTCGCACAAAAACCTGTGATTCGCGTTCCGAAATGTGAAATGTGACGTAAAATAATCGAATGTATATTGAACTCAGCTCACACTGAGACCCGACTAGTTGCCCACCTTTGCTCCCCGCTCCGCGTCTTTGTGTGAATTGATGTCTTTAGGATCATGTAAAATGTATAAACCTGGTGTGTAGACAAATTATTTGTTGCATCAAAATATGCAGTGATGAATGTGAAAGTTTAAATGTTTGTGGCACAAAACACAAATCATTAAACTGGACAGAGATAAAACTGATTTTATGCTAAAGCGAAGCCGCTGTTGAACGCTAAGTTAGTTAAATTATAAACAATAAATGGTACCGACCAATGCCATAATCGCTAGGAACATCTAATCCATCGGCTCCTAATATACAATGTTCAACCGCTACTGTAGATATTAAGCTAGAATTTAGATTGTAACTAGTACAAATCGGAATGACCTAGTGTTCTGTTATATCTCACTCAAATTATTTACGTCAAAGTACCAATCCTCGCAAATTCTGAGATCACTCCGTTTGTATGGAGTAGGACCCGTGCTCGATCTCAGGTTTGCGTAGGTTGTCACAATTACTAATTTAAGGTGTCTAGATCTAACACTGGCTTTGGATATAATATGTCTCTCTGAGACATAAAAATATTTATTTTCCGTTAGATGTATCTTTACATTTTTGTTGTTTTTGTTATGTTTGTGTTTATTTGCTTTCAACACAAATCATTTTTTGTTTATTTCAGAATCACTTATCTGTACCAAACACAAATAATTATCTTCATCGTAATGAGGTTCGTTTTCTTTTTTAACCTTCTCTAAATATATTTCCGATTCATCCATTTTGCGGGCGATTGCTTGTATGCTTAACAATGCTGACTCCAGTGCCACTTTTTCATATTTACTAATTAAATTGGATACAATTATCTTAATGTCATCCAAAATCCTTACTAATTTATCTAACATTTTCAAAATTATACTCATTTTTAGCGTCTATTGGCCTTAAAATCTGCATGATTTATAACAACAATAAATACTTATGCTTATATTTTATGGCACTTTTCTGTACTTACCGCCGATTACTATTTCAAAGCAGATAATATGCTTTTTAAACTCTCACTGCACAAAATACCAATGTTTGGTCACTTTTCCACAACCCACTTACAAATATTTCTCGGAACCACACTCCAACACGTACTAACTTGGTTATCCCGCCTCGTTCAAGGTGATTTTTATTCATTTTTAATTTTAACAACAGACTAACGATTACTTTTCGAAATATTTGATTATTTGGTTATGTTCTTAGCTTGAATTAGATTAAGTTTACCTAATCAATTTCATAGTAAAATGTAGGATTTTCTAAAGCTGATTTACTATATTCGTGAATTTAAACAATCTGTATTTTAGCTTTTAAAAATGCTACTTAAAATCCACTCTATTATTGTCATCCATCGACATTCACACTTGGATTTAAAATTCCGAAAAAAAATCTAACGTATAAAGATTATTCTGACAATAATATTAGTTTTATGTTTACTATACGCTGTAGCATAAAGAACAGATAAATAGCTTTTGACTGTACGCATATCTGGCAAATTATGATTTAAACTTGTTGGAAAAAAGTACACATACACTAAATCATTCGGGCTTCATGTTCTATTGCACGTCGACCGTTTGGTTATGTTTGTGTGGGTAAACTCCGGTGCAGTTAGACGTATCGAGAATGAAAGAGACGGAACGTAAAACACGAGCATGCACCCACAAAAATAGCTAGATACTTCGTGAGATAGAACAACGGTTCTTACTGTAACATACACTTGAATTTGATACTTTTCCAAAAGTTAAAAGATACTAAATTCTTAGATAAGCATACAGTCGCACACAAATCATTACCAATAATGTCGACTTGAAATTTCGACATACTTTAATTCAACTAACAGTCATTATACTGTTAAGTTTTTATTAAAACGAATTAGAAAATGATTCGTACGTATATTCATTTGACAAACAATCATTCAATGCAAAAAAAAGTATTTAAGTATTTTATCAGCCATCTAGTTCCCATATTACAAGTTTGGCTTAGTTTGGGACTAGAGGGCGTTGTGTGAAATGTCTATGAATATATATTTATGGTTTAGTTTCGAGCATTATTATACAGGGTGTATAATATAGTGCAGGTTTTTTTTTTTCTTCAAGGTTCACATAACACCACCACTTATTTATCTAAACATATTATTGCATGATCAAAATCATATTCAGCTGGTATGAGAAAAATACAATAGTTTGTATCTCAAATGTATTTATAGCTTTATTTTATTTTTATACAATTTTAACTGCATGTTCTGCTAGCTTCAAGTAAAAACAGTGTGATTGATTACCGAAGAATTACATAAATAAATGAAATGGAAAATCCTAGAAACGATTTTCAGACCGCTTAGTAGAGCACAATGTGTCGTCTATGAAAGAGAACACTATTATATCAACTTTACGATGCGACGACTGACAACTATTTCTGTCTAACTCGTCTTTACTTTACCACCAAACAAAAGAAATAGACGAAACATTTTTGTCGACCCTACAAAACCATTGTCTTGGGTTCTAAGCGGGCAGCTCCATTAATCACACTGTTTTCACCCCTACGACTTCATACATATGGTTCTATTTTGTTTGGTGATTTATTGAGAGTATTCTGGTTTCAGAACATGTCACCTTTAGACCACGGCTGGATGACGTCAGGATACCAGTCACACTGTAGTCCGCCTTCACAATATTCGTCAACGTCAAATATTAATATACCATCACCTACAGTATGTATTTTTATTTATTTGTTTATTTTATTTAGAGCATCCAACAAGGAAATCCAAAAAAAAATAAACATCTAATCATCATGTTATAGAAATTAAAATACATATACTGGGAATAGCACCGGTGGTCTATTATATAGTGGAAGTGAAGCAATTTCTTCGCAGCTGCCTACCGTGCTGTAGGTCGTGGGTTCGATCCCCGCCAAGAACAAACACTTGTGTGTGACAAACATAGATGTTTGTGCTATGTCTGGGTGTTACTATCCTACTAATATTATAAATGCGAAAGTTTAGATATTTGGATGTTTGTGTTTCAATCACGTCGAAACTACTGAACCAACCTGGACGAAACTTGGCATATATATAGTTCGTAACCTAGATTGACACATAGTATACTTTTTATCCCGAATAATTATCAGGATCTACGGGATAAAATCAACGAACAGGATTAGCAGCGCCAATTGGCAAGAGGATGATGTCATGTCATGTCACGTCAGTTTGACAGGACGTAATACTACCTCTTTTGTCTAACGACTAGCGTTTGACATTCGAGTACGGGTTCGGTGTAATGTCAACTTTCTCAAAGTATCCACTCGGTACACGCACAGATAATATGATGTACACGGAAACGGTACTCGCGTACGAAGTCGCGGGCAACTGCTAGTGTATTATAAGTATGTATTTACAAAAAATATCAACTGTCAGCTTTCTAGTTTCCATGCTTTGCTTAGTTGGGGACTGTTGCAAATAAATGTATCTTGTAGAGGCCGTTGTGTCAATTGTCCATGAATATTTTTTTATTTTTTTTAGATGGTAAACAGTCCGGGTAGTCCAGGTGAATCGCCACAGAACGATTATAGTAATTTACATCAAGCGTTACTACAACCTTTCGAACAAATCACAATGGTAAGTACATTTTACAAGAAATATTGTTAACATTATTCGCTATTGTGCTGTTCTCGACGCCTCGGTCTAATGCTTTGTACGACCTTGTATGTCTATTTAAGTGTAACCTATATTCTTTGTCCACTAGTGATGGACCGAATTGTGACTTTATCGAATACGAATAGTCGATCGAATGATCGATAAAAAGGTTACCGAACGAATACAAGATACGTTTATTTACCAAAATAAGTGTTACAATTAGTCTTATGCACTTTAAAACTTATTCACCCTTTTTGGGTGTTGCAAGAATGTTCGATTTGGGCTCAAACTTAAAAATTAATAATCTTAGCTTACACTAAATAAAATACCTAGTTAACATTTTAGTAGGCAATTTCTCACTAGGTACTAGAATATTCGGCCCATCATTAGTGTTCATTGGATAGATACCCCCGAAAAAAAATCTTTTAGTAAACTCATTATGTACGTCTGTATATCACATTCCCTAGAATGTAATTGTCAACTTCTATTTGTGTTTTGTAATGTTTCTATGCTTCATTTGGATTTTTAGCAAGGAGTTGTAAGTAACATCATTTTGTACGCTATATGTCTATCAAGATATATCTATGCCTATAATTAGTTTTAGCATAAAACTATAACTTTCACTATAATTGCAAATTAAGTAAAATTAATGATATAAAAATCACTCACGTTAAAATAAATGGAAAATGTAAGCAAGTATTATATATCTGATTTGCAAAGTTATTATGTCACTGTATTTCAATTTGTAATGTTAATTCTGTTAATAACGTCCATTGCGTGTGTGTAACAATAAACATACACAGTGCTATCGATTTTGTTGTCGCATTTTTCTAAACTAACCTAATTTGACAGCACTAAAAATGTTGCCGTCCCTTTCTCATAAACTGAAACGACAAAGACAGCTATAATTTTAGCGCTGTCAAATTAGCTTAGTTTAGAAAAATGCAACAACAGAATCGATAGCAATGTAACATTGGTGGATGTTGCCAAAGGACTGGGCGCAGTTGGTGCAGAGTCTCGTCGAGTCGGGCTGGACGGCACACGTCCAAGTCGCGGATAATGTACGACACGAATGCACTTACAACATCGGATCGTAGTGAGACTGGTGAATAAATAACCGGCTAAACAATTACCCAAATATTATTGGCAGGCGCGCTAACGTAGAAATGTTGGTGATCTAAACATTGGATCGCAATTTAAACCCAAAGTTAAAGGAAATAAGAACTATATGTAACTGTGCTAACAGTCGTCGATGGAGTTCCAGTGACGTTTTAGTTTTTGTACCACTTTCTGTGTCTATTTTCCTTGAAGGAGTTCTTTGTTTTTTCCGTCACCGGGACATAGAACAAAACCTAGCGCTATTCCAATTCAATTTTCTTTTTCATTTCACTACTTTTAAAAGACCAATAGTCCGGTGATTATTTTTCTGTAATTTTTTTGATCTAACATAGCTCTCAAAACAAATAGTGTGGATGAGAAGTCGCTTGGAAATGTTAAAATATATCTTAAGAATTAATAAGACCGGTGGCGTAGTGGTTAAATTGTCTTCATAATTACTCAAGGTAATTTTTAAAAGCATGTAGGTACCTATTGTACCTGCTTAGGCACTTTGATTTTGTGGTCACTTCGGATGTTCAGATCAGTATCTCTCTCTCAACTTGTGTCACTACGATCCGTATGTTTCTACTACCATAAGGTGATCCGTGACTCATAATTACGAGATTGTGTAGATTTACACAATATTGCACGTGTTTTAAGTCCAATCTCACGGGTCACCTTTTGGTATTTTATTTATTTTTATTTTTTTTCACTTAGGTTAGTTTTATGGTATCGAAAAGTAGACCTAGTGCCCTAAACTGATTTTATAATTCTCCTTGTTACTTTCATATGTTTATAAATTATTTTTCGTAGTTTCGGATTATTAATTAGAAATAGGTTAGTCTATTTTAGTTGGTATCGGTTAATTTTAGGGGAGTTTTACTTTGTTTTAGCATGTTATGTGCGATCGTGAATAATCTTTTGTCACGTCAAAACTCACTTATCTTACAATATTGTTTTCGATCGCACCTAAGTAATTTTTTTTAGTAAAGTTTTAATTAAACAAACTTCTTTAAACTTACATTTGATTCTGTAAACATCTTGCACTTTGTTTTTCAAAATGTTTGTTTTCGCTACTTCCTTACGATGCTTTTTGATAGATTTTGTATCAGAAATTATCAGATCGCGTACTTGTATCAGATTTTGGTAATTAATTAGAAATAAGAACTGATTTGGAACTTATCAATAGTCGATTATTTTGCAGTTCAGCAGTATCACTAAATTGCATGATAATTACTTGATAACGCATGTTTTCACAGTCCAGGGGAATAAGCACGAACAAATCTGAGTCGCCGCGTCACGTAAACCGTATTCAAGTCATGTTGCGCGTCAACGCCAGCTCGACTGCCGAACGTCGAAACGTCACCGCGCAGTGTATCTCACATACGCTACCGTTACAATGCGTTTACGATTGTCACATTTATTCGCGCTGAGGCCTCAGTACGTTTCTATTATAATTCTCAAGAAGATTGTAAAAGTTTGCATATTATTTTTATTCCAAAGAGTTCAACATTCTATCAATGTAGCTTTCTTTTACCTTCCTGGGGCGATATGGTCGGAAACGGTCAATTTTTTCAAGGAAAACAAGAGGCTATCTGTTGCTTTTCAACAGTTTTCACACATTTATCTTACCCTTGACAAGAGATTTGTCTGAGCGTTTCCGAGCATAGCAGTCCATTCACACGTACCACAATACACGTATAGTACGTATTCAGAAAAATCTCTATCGTTCACACAGTTGAAATGAACTGCAAAAATTCGTGTGAAAATTTGGGGTTTTCACACGTCACGTCATTTGTTTTTGATGCCCTTGATGTCTATTCTGTGCCATTGATCGGTACGTTGGTCCCACGACAAATTTTTTACTCGACCAAGTTGTAATCGCTTTAGTGTGGTTATGGTATGAATGATTGGACTGTAAGGCTGCATTGAGAAGTGCTCAAATATGAATTAAGGTAGTTTTTTACACTTGTCAGTAAAAGTTCTATAGTCGAAGCGTCGATTCATATTTAAGCATTTTAAAAGCCTATTCTCGGAATGGTAGTTTTACATCTGTTTTGTGCATTCTCTCTCGCTTGCTTGTCTGTTCCTTTTATTCCTAAAGTAAATAGTTTGATATCGACAGTTGGATCATCCGGTAACGTCGTATAGTCAGACGTACATCAACCACAGTTCGCCGCATTCGCCGCAGACAACGAATTCACAGCATACATACTCACAGGTTAGACATTTTTCTTATGTAAGATTTAGATGAGTTCACTAAAGCATGTGTTTCATTGTTATTGGCCAAATTTTGCCCTCGTGTTGATTAATCTTAGTACATAATCTAGTACTTTCAATAAAAACCAACACTGTTTTATGGCAGTTGTAAATGGGCTAGTTTTGAGGTAATTGGTTACGAAATTGTATAGCCATCTCTCTTAAAAGCCTTTTGCGTGTGCGGGACAGCTATATAATTTCAGCAACAAAACGCCTTAAAAATAGCCCATTTACAATCTATTTATAGTCTTTCAGGTTTGTTTATGCTTGTGCTGTGCAACAAGTCAACAGAAATTTAGACACAGTTTCTCATAACTTTATCCATATAAATTGCAGGGCTTATGTATTGGCGGGGTGGCTTGGATGAATTAAAATTAATTTTAAATGAAACGTGTGCACACTATCGACGTTTTATTGAGTGAGATCTAATAATCGCACAGACTAAAATATAGTAGGAACGAACGATCTAAATTGAATGTTGCCAACAATTTCCATGGATATGGAAGAGCGGGGCCTTCTAACACAAGTACCTTTACTTACAGGAAGGTCCTTGTTAAAAATTTTATACATTTTGATACAGAAATAAAGATATTTTGATTTGAACAATGTATAATGTATTTAATGTTGTGTAATGAACGTTTCAGGCGAGTCAAGGTAGCAGTATGAGCGGAATGGGCGGCATGAGCGAACCCCGCGCCAGAGCACGTGACCCCGTGCCGGGGGGTGGGGGGTTCGCGTCGCCCCCCGGGCCCCCCACACCCGCCACTCCCGCCAGCATACCCGACATCATACTCACAGGTACTGACGCACCCGCGGCGGATTCCTGTTTCAAAATTGCAAGTTCTTATGTAATGAAGGCGCATGCGGTTACTAAAATTGACCGTGAAAAGACTCTGGCGCAGGCGACCGCACGCCGCATTAAGGTGTTGTTCCGCCACCCTGTATCTAGTATACAAGACACATTGGCTATTTTCAAATCGGGTGGCGGTTTCTGATGTCAAGTGACGATGCGATCAACGATGTAGCACGCTTACCTAGAAGATACCTATTCAATCGTCTCTTGAAAACATCCAAATTATGTTATTATAATATTCGTTTTTATGACAGGCGTCACAGCTCAGTCGGTAATAGCTCTGCCTTCCGTGCTGTGGGTCGTGGGTTCGATCCCCACCAAGAACAAACATTTGTGCGTGGAAAACATAGATGTTTGTTCTATGTCTGGGTGTCAGTATGTATTATAATAAGTAGGTATTTACAAAAAAAAAGTATATAAGTATTCTATCAGCCATCTGGTTCCCATATTACAAGCACTGCTTAGTTTGGGACTAGAGGGTGTTGTGTGAAATGTCCCTGAATATTTATATTTATTTATTTATATTTATATTTGTTGGGTGATTTCAACATAGATTTCCTGTCCCAAAGCGGCGATAGATTTATTGAAACGTGCGTTCGTTTCAGATTACTCTGGCGAGCTGGACGCGGGTATATTCGGCGGCGAGGAGGCGCAGCTGCGCGCCGGCCTCGATCTCGACGACCTCACCTTGCTGGAGGAGCCGAGCTCGCTACTGCCCGACTCCTCCGTCGAGCACGAGTTCCGCCTCGACAGGATGTAGTGTACCCCCCCCCCCACTCCCCCCACTCCCTCATCATGACAATCCAAGTCTGAGCTAGGCGTGCACTAGTGACGTCGCCACATTCCGCCGACACACGACGAGGCAAGTGTTCATGGTTTTACATTTTACTCATCTCTTATTCGGGATAGGCTTAGATTTTTTAAAACGATCGATTGTACAGTCCGAGGTTAATTTTTTTTAATTAAATAGTATTGTGAATATTTACTCGAATATCATTAGTAAATTTAATTCGGATAATGGAGACATTTTTTTATCGTGTGATTATTCTACGTGCGACCCGTCGGTCGGATCTTTGTACATAAAACTTGAAAGTGTTCACTTTACTGAATTTGCATTTAAGTCGCTAATGTTGCATGCTAGCGTAATAGTTTTTTGGTTGCGTCGTTTAAATTATTTTAATATAAATCCTTTGATGCACCTTTCAAATCTCTTCGATATTTTACCCTCGTCGATCAGCGATTGCTCAAGCGTTGACTGAAATTGAAACTTTTGAAGGAAATAGGTATTCAATCATTGTTATTAGCTTTATCGCCTCCAGCCCCTCTAATGTTTACCTTCGATGTAATTCTACATTTCTTACGTTAAAAGCATGTTTACATTACGCCCCAAATTCCTTTTGAAGATGTATTTTTTTAGGGATAACCATTTTAGAGCTATGTATATAGGAGAAGTTTATTGAGAATTTTAAATAGGCTTTTGTCGCAAACATATCTGTGTCCGTACGCATGTGTGGTTGCGAAACAATATGTTGTAGTTAGTTTTTTTGGGACAGATTGTTTACTGGTTGCATCGGAATTTGGTTGGTCAAAGGATTGACGGATTTGCCGAACATGCAAACATCTACCTGCGAGTAATTTGATAATATATAATGGAAATATTATTGCCTGGTTATAATTTCCCGTCCTTTGCATTTACACATAATAATCAGTAAAAAAATTTACATATTCATTAAAACAAAGAAAGAAGGCAATTTTCTACACAAAAGCCATTTTAGTGATAAATCTTATTGTCATCATCATCATCATAATCTTTATTTGATTGCAAATTAACATTCCGACTTTATCACGAAGAATATCTGCTATTTTTGAAAATATTATTTACTTACTCTAGATTTCTGTGAGAGTAATTGGCAAACTAAAAATAGATTCTTTTTAACCCCCGACGCAAAAACGACGGGGTGTTATAAGTTTGACGTGTGTGTGTGTGTGTGTGTGTGTGTGTGTGTGTGTTTGTCTGAGACAACGTAGTTCCTGAACGGATGAACCTATTTTGATTTTGTTTTTTTTTTTTGTTTGAAAGCGGAATTAGTCGGGATTGTTCTTAGCTATGTTTGATGAAAATCGGTTCAAGATTCGGGGGTTTCTAAAGTTTTAATTTAATTACTTATTATTTATTTATAATTGTACACAGGTTTAAAATATTTTCTAATAATCGTCAAATCCGACCAATCCCAGACCTTATGACCATAAAATGTTTTCGACGAATACTCGATGACGAATTGTGCATTTACCATCGGAGTAACTATCTGAAGTAGGCGTTAAGTTTTTATGTAATTAGTTATTAGTTCGATGCACTCGCAATATTTGTTAATAAAACCTGTTTTCTATTTACATTTAAGTGTAGTAGGGGAACTCGAAGATATAAAAGAACAGGGGTGTATAAAAAAGATGAGGCAGTTCTTTTTGGTTCATAAAATGCCTTTGAATTATTTAAAGAGTGTACATTTTTATTATATTTGAGATCTTTGATGGTTTTAGCATGTCTTGTGCTAAAAGTCTCAGAATTGAATTTATTAGCTGTTTCGCAAATTATAATGAAATGAAAACTGGGCGTTTTAATCAAAAGTCTGTTTAGGGCAATTAATCATAATGATTAGGTAAATTAATTAACTTATTCATAAATGTTGTGAGTGTATCGAGATACAAATAGACACGTGTTTTTCATATTTTTGTTTTGTAAATGCTCATTATTATGTTTTAAGAGTCTAGTCAACATGTTATGAATTTCAGACGGAAAAAATGAATTTCTTGTGACTTTCTCTCACAGTTTTATTGCCATTCCAATCCAAATAAATACGTTCGCGCGCATTATAATGTGGATTAAGTTAGGAATGGTTCGGTGATTAAAATGTTTGTGAAAATGTCTGCTATCTCTTTCTACAAGTAATATTATAATATATCTGTATGTGTTCTATGTTTTTGTTGTGTACAATGTACGCAATATACAATTGCATTGTTGTCGTTTCAAAGTTTAATTAGATTCAAATTCCGATTTTTATGTGAATGTATGTACTGTATGACAGACGATATATTATGTACTACTGTTGTATAAATAGTTATTGTACTATTGTGATAAAGGAAAGTAAAGCACAACATAATGAATAGAGAAGCCTAATCTGACGTTAAAATTAAGTTTCTTTTTCTTAATAAAATTTTAAAAACGTTTTCTAAAAATAGAGATACAATTATGCTACATGTTATGTATTTTAAGATAAAAGATTATACGAGATAATGTTGGGTTGGATTTGAGTCTGAATCAGGTGCAATACGGTGTTTTTTATGTTGGGATCTACATGTGATTCGATGAGTAACATTTTGTAAAATCTAAATTCATTTATTGCTAAAATTATTTTCAAAAGTACAAAGTTGGAATATTTTTTTTTAGGATACGATAACTTTGTAAAAATGCTAGTAAGTTCAGAAAGTACGTCGGCAAATAGTTTATTGGAATCGGAATCTGAAAGAGTTGTGAAAGACGCAATATGTTAGATACATGCGTTTTTATATCGTTTCATGAATCTAAGGTCATTTATCTAAAAGTGTCGGCTCTAGTAACCAATTAATTTTGGCGACGTACCCACTGTTATGTTATGGTGACGATATCTGAGTACGTCAAACTGTTCACGTTGCGTGACAAGCAAAGACATATATGATTCTTCACACGAATAGTTGCCGATTCCGATAATGTGGCCTCAGTATACAGGATGTAATAACACCATTCTCGTAAAGTTCATGGAGTTAAAGTACTCATCAATATAAACTACTTTTTCTATTAAACAATCAATAAAAGCGCGAAAAAAGAATTATGTTCCATACATAATTCTGTTTCCTTGAAAATTTTGGTTTTATTACACTCTGTAGAACTCACTTATTCTGTCGGCGTTACTTAAAAATGTACCCGCGTTTTCAAAAGTTAGTTTCCCCGTTCCCTTCTGCATTTTGAGAATGTGACGGTAGATTAGCATAGAATTTTCACTTTTGAGTCCACGATAACGCTTTCGATCATACTTATACAAATGAGGCAATCAAAACAAGAACCATATTAGAGTGCAAAAAATATTTTTAAAGCTCGTTTAACTTTGCCGATGGTTCAATTCAGATTGACACAATACGAGTAGACTCAGACCAACCACTGAATTACAAAGTCGTGATGGACAGATATCCCAACAGGCACATAATGTGAATAAGATAAAAAGATCCAAATATACACCAGGATATAAATTATACAAGCGTAGGTTTGAGCACACTCGTATAGTGTCAACAGGCATCACCAACTCACCCCCGGATTTATAAACGGGCTAAACAGTCCGCCAAACCGTTTCAACCAGCATTCGCGTAGTGCAGCGACCGAGTCCGTCTAAAGACTACATCGTTTATGAATTCGGGGTTAAAACCGCTAATCAATAAACTTTATTGATTAGCGGTTTCGTATCGTTTGTATCGATTGTCATTTATTAAGAGGGGACTGATAGCAACGAAACACCAATTAGTGTTATCAAAATCTACTTGATCAATTTATACGAAACTTTAGGACCTAAATGTTTTTCTCAAGTATGCACAAACTTATGAGGATTTTGCAGTGAAAATGTTTAAGGTTTGTTTTATTTAAACCAAATGTACATAAGTGTGATAGAGACGAAACGGTCTCATTTTAAATAAAGTCGTTGTAAGTATCAAAGTATTTTATTTTAGTGTAAGTTTGATTGTTATTTTTACTATCATGGTCAAATTCCTTTGATAATTTACGTGTTATCGGCCTTACAGCATTTTGTTTATAGGCTATGCTTATTTAAAAAAAAACTATGCAATTTTAAATTTAAATTAGGGCGGCTTGCACCAGAATCGCTAAACGCGTTTAACTTTTAAATAGTATTTAGCGAGTTGTCAAGTCATACAAATACGTCAGATTTAAATCGATTTAGCTGTTAACGTTTAACTCTTAAATAGTATTTAAGAGTTAAACGCGTTTAGCGATTCTGGTGCAAGCCGCCCTTAGTGTTGCACTGTTGATTTACGTACCTACGCCTTTCTCAAAGCGCGGCGTCGCCGTCCCTTTAGCAGAGCAAATTGTAATTTTACAAATGAGTTTGCAACAATTCCGAGCAAAACTTTTTGGCCTGTTGAAATGTATGACAACTCGTCAAAAGTAAAACAATGTAATTTTCTAAAGTGACAATATTTAAGCGTTTTATGTGCAATAAAAAGTGAAAAATGCGTTCTGTACCGATATTGCTTCTATTTTTATTCTTTGTGGTGCTTATTCATAGCAGACCCTCGCAGATGGACGAGAGTATTGAAAAGTATAAAACATTAACTTAAAATTCCTCTGTTAATGATTGCCGCTGAGGTAGACCAAAAACTACCAAAAAACAGTAAAGGGACGACCTGAATGTATTTTACAATGAGTGGTCTAATTTGGCGAGGAACCGTAACGAGTAGAGGGAAGATGAGCCCTTGCCCAGTTGTGGGACTGAACAGACTAATAAAAATAAATTCCCAATCTTGTCGATTAGTGAGTCTGTAATGCCGTTAGTACTTATCTTTCCCAGAGAACTCGAAGAAACGGATTATGCGGTTGACGACAAAGCCTTATCTGAAGAATCTTCTGATGTAGACTCTAGCCTCAACGACGTAAGACACTGCCTGCTATTTTTTCAATAAAATTTATTAGGATTTAAGTTAGTACTTACTGAAATTAATGGTTTTTTATAATAGGATGCTCCTGGACGCAACTTAGATCAAAACGATAGAATTGATATGAATAAAAATGCATACTCTTATGAACAACGAAACTTGGCTGAAAGTCGCGCGGATCGTTCGCATTCCGATGTGAGTAAACGTACTTAACACTTTCACTCATTATTCTATTTAAAATGCCCACCGTCAACTTATAGAAAATATTATGAAGATTATGATGTAGATTTCAGATTACAAAGCGCATGAAAACAGAGACACGCGAAATGATAATCCCAAAGCAACGAACACCAATTTTGACGATATCGAAAACTACACCAAGCGCCGTCAGTCAAAATACATAGAAAACAAAGATGCAGCCGATCAAGAAGCCGCACAACATTTGACCAACCGCAATGTAAATTACTACAAAAACAACCAAATTCACAACAGCATGCTACTAGAAGACCCTCTCAGTAAAAGGGAGGCCGATTTAAAAGCTTCAAATGAACAAGGCGAGATGTTATTTGGAACACAAGATCGAACAGGCCAAGCAGATAGAAATAATTTCAATAACGAACCGCTTGAATTAAGTCAACACAATTCAAAATATTACACCCAAATGCACCCAGAAAACAAAGAATTGCTACAGTGCAAAAACCATGAAGGTGACCATCTCTACTTCAACCGAGACCGACGTGAAACTGAAGATTCCAATAAAGACACAGTTTCCAAAATAGAAGCTGGCAAAGAATCTGATCAAACCCAAAATGAAGATGAAGAAGCGGCCATTAGACGACACATCAAAAAACTTTCGAGTGAAGAATTAGACGAACTGCTTAGTTCATTATCAGAAGAAAAAAGACAACTTTTGAAAGCTATTATAGATGATACTGATCTGACTGTTAATATAAATGATAATTTGAACAAACGAGAAATAACAAAAAAAGCCGGAGCTCTTGAAGAAAACACTTGTATTGCAAGTGGGCATGCAGATTCAAGTAATATTCAAAGTGAAATATCTTCCGCAGACGCCAGCACTGAAGCCCCTGCACAAAGTTCCGAAACAACTAAAGAAACTGGACCCCAGTCTGAAAATCCTGATTTATCGAATTCAAAGTCGACGGAAACAAATTCTGATAATAAAGCAGGAATTATTAATCAAATTGATGATGCAGTGCAACAGAAATCAGTTGTTGAAAATTTAAATGTAGGAGCTGAAAAAGTGCCAGCACAGATAGTGCTCAGCGAGCAAGTGACAACTAAAAACGAAAACAAAAGGGAAATTGATCTAGATGACTTGGCTGATATAGTGTCCTTTGAAGACCCTAAAATAAATAACAATGATTGGCTTTCAGGAGACTCAAAAGATCAACAAGGGTATTTTTGTGCACAGGATGAAGATTTATCGCAGTTTTTAGACGACGAAGAAGCTACCGTTAAAGACGACAGCAAAATTTACAAACGCGATGTTCAAAAGCAAGCAGATTATGACGCAAAAATAAAGTCCCTCGAAGAATCATTTCCTAAATCAGCTAACTACGATGAATCCGATCCTTTGATAAGAGTAAAAAGGACGAATGAGCCAGCGATGAAGAAAAGATCAGCAGCTATTTTACCTGACGCAAAAGTTGCATTTTTCCCGTACAGAGCAGAAAACGATGATGAAGACAACGATGAGGGGAATGAATTCGATGACGATGGGTTTTATGATCGTACTCCCAACTTTTCAAACGATGCCGTTAACAAACCCACTATCCAAGATGTTTCTAGTTGTAAACTGAATGATTTAGAGCGCCGCGCTTCAAATGATTTAAGCAAGGGCACTGTGAGTCTAGGATCAGATACAGACAGTGTTTTGTCTGGCGTAGGAGTGGATGAAAACCTTATGCTTAGTAGCGGTACACGCAACAGACGAACCACTGAAGACATATCTGATGTGATGGATGAAAACAACTCCATAAATAATGCCAAATCACTGAGTGATGAGACCAAAGTTGTTTCTGATATGAATGCTCTGACTTATCAAGAAAGCGACTCGTTTGGTCCTCTACCAAGAAACAACGATGGTGAGTCAGGGCGGTACAAAAGAATAAGAAGAGTTAAGCAATCCCGCCCTGAAGGCGCTACTTCAGATTCCTAAAATGGGTTCCTTGTTGTTTAATAAAAAATGACACTGATATGATATTTTAAGTTACCTACCTAGCATTTATTGTAGCTGTTGGTGTACCTCCTACATTGGTATAATTGGTATGTATAATTTTATTATTTTAGTGTCTACTCTTAATTGTTTTAATATGCCTGCGTAGTAGTTGAAAATAAAGTCATTTTTAATTATGTTGTGTTTCTTTACTAGAAACCTATCACGACCTATTTTTCATTACCTACTTTACCTATTTGGGAATTTGCTGTATTATGTATTACTATTAGATACATTGATCGTGGGTACACTACCATCATCAACACACAGTCGGCATATTAGGGCTGTACAGCTGCTTCCTTCATTATCATCATCAAAATCGATATACTTACTAACGGTGTCGTTGATGAACAGCAAATGGGTAAGTAGGTACCTTTAATAAAAACCTTAGTAAGTAGGTTAAGAAATAATAACACCATTTTTAAAAAAATATTTATTTCATGGCAAAGTTTGACAAAATAAAAAGGTTAAATACAATAAAATAATATGCATTAAATGTGGTAGGCATAAGATGACAATGTTAAAAGAATTATTAGGACTAGCAGTTAGCTTAACATATCGTAATCGTAAAATAATAAGGTTTAACATTTTTTTAAAAGCTCTAATAAAAAGGAATGGAACAGTCAATAGCAGTCATTATCCTGATTACTTCGGAGTAACCTTAGTAGCGTAGAATTTATGTTCACGAGTGTCTCGTGTATGTTTGAATGGTGTACGCGGAGCTTCAATTAACGTGGCTGGACATGTGCCGTGGACGTGAGATGTAAACTCACGCTTGTAGCTGGAACTACCGTCGCCCAGCACGAAACTCGACGTGTTACCATGGCGGACGACGCGCTCTACTTTCTCCACGCGGTTGGTCTTTTCAGTTCTTTGCGTTTGGTCAGATCGAGAAAAGTTACCGTATGAATGGGTATCCGAGCGCCCGTAAAAATCACCCCCCACGTGAAGGTTGTCTCTTGTATTAACACGCTGCGCACGCTCCCCCATCGTCGACTGGCCATCTCTTCTCCCTTGTACACGGCGTGAATCCGAACTGTCTGTCTGCTGTGAAATTACACCCATGTTGTCGCGAGTGGAGCGATGCATGGAGCTAATACTCTTTCTATCGGCACTCTGGGTTGAGTTGCTGATGTATTCTCCGCGCTCGGACAGATTGATAATACTCTTTCTCTGTGAAGCCGCAGTAGAGCTGATAGCGTGTTGAGCTTCATTATTAGAGGAAACTCCTTTGCGATGTAAAACAGAGTTGGATGAAGTAGAATCAGATACCAAATCCGATGTTCGCTTGTGATGACCACTTCTAGAAGAGCTGTCCCGAGGTGTGATGTCGTCACCCCCACCATGCATCGCCCTTTGGAATTCCATACTGGTTTTTGTAACGCTGTCGCTGAGCTGGTTCCTGGACGTTGACACTTGCGAAGATCTCAAGTTTGAGTTATGTTCCATGTGACTTACTTTAGTGTTGGAAGTTCTATCACCGGGGTGATCAGACGAGACTATCCTCTGGTTGGTTTCACCGGGTTGTCTTGTGATGTAATCAGTATTTGAATGTTGAGTCGATCGTGACCTATTTTGATCATGACTTGAGATAGTTGTCGTTCCTAGATTTCTTTGAGTGTGACTTTCAGATGCTTGATGCTGATGAGTACTTGAACCTTGATTTGTCGTGGAGGAAGTCACAGATTGCTCCGAAGTAATGAATCGTTGAGAGCTATCACCGGAGAACTGCTGGTGCGATCGGGAAATGTTTTGATTATTTCCTCTCGTAACATGAGTCACGTTATCTTGGTTTATTCCTCTCGTAACATGAGTTACGTTATCTTGATTTATTCCTCTCGTAACATGAGTCACGTTATCTTGGTTTGTTCCTCTTGGAACATGAGATGCGTTAGTTTGATTTATTCCTCTTGTAACATGAGTTACGTGATCTTGATTTCTTTCTCTTGTAACATTATCTTGATGGGTTCCCCTTGTGACTTGAGTTGTGTTATTTTGAGTTGTTCCTCTTGTAACATGAGTAACATTACTGTCAATATTATGTACATTCGTTTGATTTACGTTTGATGTAACAACTCGATTTACAGAAGATGTTGATGTTGTCACAGCGTTGTTTACATTTCTTTGATTATTATCTGATGTTACGACGCGGTTTGTTGAAGATATTCCACGCTCAACTGAATCCCCTCTCGGGCTACCATCACCGACCAACTGTCGATTGTGCGGCGATTGGTCATCAGGACGGTTTTTATCCGGGTAGCGAGGACCTGAATCTCCACGTGTTACTACATCGACTTCAACATTTCTTGTGACTGTTACCCATTTTCCTCCTCTAAGCTTCTTTTCTGTTATTTGCTTCATTGTTTTCGTCGTCGATGTAGATGATGTAATGTTTCTGATATCTTTCGTGTCACTCCTGCTTACGACGTTCTTGTCCACTACACCGCGTTGTGTTGTGCGGTCATTGATATTTTTAGTTTGTGTAATATCTTTGTCTACTATATTACGTGTTGTCGTGCGATCGTTGATATTCTTGGTTTGAGTAATATCTTTGACTGAGGAATGGTCGATATACTTATTACCATCAGTGCGATCGTTTATGTTCGTTTGAGTAGTATGCTGATCAATTAATTTATGTACACCGCGATCTACAACATCTTGCTCCGTTACAGTAGAGTGCTTGACAAAAGTTCCCGAATGTATGTGTTGTGTAGTTGAATGCTCAGAAATGTTATGAGTATGGGATTGTTTTGCACGAGTTTCACTATGTGTAACATGTGTTTCATCGTCATGATGACGTTCGACACCATTTCGGACAACTGTTGTATTTCTTATTTTAGTGTCGTTGTCATCACGACCAGTAACAGACCGGGTCTCTTCTGTTTTCCTAGTAATGTTGCTTGATCTAGTCGTACCCTGCTTAGTATTGTCTTCGTTTGTATGAAGATTATCCTTAGGTCTTATAGGTCCAGTCTTATCAGCTGGAGACCACTTTTGAGGACCAGAAGGTCTTTCAAAGTCTCCTTCTGGCTTCAAATTGTCTTTTGGTCGAACTTGAGCTGGCGTTTCTCCTGGTGCCCATTTAGGCGTTCGGCGAGAATCCATTTCACCCTCGGGGTGAAGATTGTCTCTTGGTTTAATTGGAGTTGAACGGTCTCCAGGTTGCCATTGTGTTTTAGGTCGAGTTTCAAAGTCTCCATCAGAGTGTAAATTATCTTTAGGCCTGAACTGTTCAGGTCTTTCGCTAGGTGACCATCTTTGTTTTAAAGGTCTATCGAACTCTCCTTCAGGCCTGAGATTATCCTTAGGACGGACTTGTTCTGGTGTTTGCCCAGGTTGCCATTGCGTTTTGGGACGGGTTTCAAAATCTCCATCGGGGTGTAAATTATCTTTAGGTCTAACTTGGTCTGGTCTTTCACCTGGTGCCCATCTTTGTTTTGAAGGTCTATCGAACTCTCCTTCAGGCTTCAGATTATCCTTAGGACGGACTTGTTCTGGTGTCTGTCCAGGTTGCCATTGCGTTTTAGGGCGGGTTTCAAAATCTCCGTCGGGATGTAAATTATCTCTAGGTCTAACTTGCTCTGGTCTTTCGCTTGGTGCCCATCTTTGTTTTGAAGGTCTATCAAACTCACCTTCCGGCTTGAGATTGTCCTTAGGACGGACTTGTTCTGGTGTCTGTCCAGGTTGCCATTGCGTTTTGGGACGGGATTCAAAATCTCCATTGGGGTGTAAATTATCTTTAGGTCTAACTTGCTCTGGTCTTTCACCTGGTGCCCATTTCTGTTTTAAAGGTCTATCAAATTCGCCTTCAGTTTTGAGATTATCCTTTGGACGAACTTGATCCGGGGTTTCTCCAGGCTGCCATTGAGTTTTAGGCCGTTTCTCAAAGTCTCCATCAGGTCGAAGATTATCTTCAGGTTTCTTAGTGTCACGGCGATCCGACGGTTCCCATTTAGGCTTTGTGGGTCTGTCAAATTCACCATCAGGTTTCAAAGTATCTTCGTGTTTTATAGGTGTACGTTTCTCGCCCGAGGCATACTGATGAACGGGTCTATCTGCAAAATCACCTTCAGGCTTTAAGTTATCAGGATGATAAATTATAGCTGAACGTTCCCCCTTTGTTACTCTATAGTCATTTCTGCGCGTATGATCCTCGAACACTCCTTCAATTTTAAGATTGTCTTCTCTGCGGGTAAGTTTAACTTTTTGTCCCTTAACTAATCGATACGTATCAGATGATCGAACATTTTCCATTTTCCCTTCCATTTTCAGGTTGTCTTCATGCCGCACAATATCTGCTCTTTCACCAGTAACCACACTATAATCGTTTCTCTGCTTCATATCAATAAATTCGCCTTCAATCCTCAAATTATCTTCTCTTCTTATAATATCAAGTCTCTCCACTTTCTGATTGCGTCGAACATCAGTATTATGTTCAATGGTAATATTATCCACTTGTTTAAACGGTTTACGTTTCTCAGCAGGTTGAGAAGAAACAACTTCGGTTGGTTTGTAAAATTTACCTTCAGGTTTCAAGTTATCTTTAGGCTTCACAACTGGAGCCCTTTCACCTTTGGTAGCACTGTAATCGTTTCTTACCACAAGGTCGATAAATTCACCTTCCGTTCTAAGATTATCTTCATGTCTTTGTATGACGACTCGTTCCGTTTTGTCAATGCGTTTATAGTCATCTCTTGATCGGTGAACATCAATAACTCCTTCCATTTTCAAATGATCTTCATGCCTCACAACTTCCATTCTATCACCTCGTGTTGCTGTATAATCTGTGCGCCTGACAACTTCCATGTTACCTTCAGGTTTCAAATTATCTTCTGGTTTCTTTTGGACTGGTCTTGCACTAGTGGTTAGAGGTTTTGGTTTTTCTGGACGATCAAATTCACCTTCGGGCTTAAGATTATCTTGTGGTTTTTTCGGGGTTTGTCTTTCAGCTGGCCGCCACTGGTCTTGTTTGGGCTGTTCAAAGTCTCCCTCTGGTTTAAGGTTATCTTTGGGTTTCTGCTGAGTACGTTTTTCAGCAGGACGCCACTCGTCGTGCTTCGGTTGTTCAAACTCTCCTTCAGGCTTAAGGTTATCTTTCGGTTTTTGCTGAGTACGTTTTTCTGCAGGACGCCAATCATCATGTTTCGGTTTTTCAAACTCACCTTCTGGTTTCAAATTGTCTTTTGGTTTAACTACTTCGGGTCTGTCTGCTGGACGCCACTTATCCTTTTTAGGCGTTTCAAAGTCACCTTCAGGCTTAAGGTTGTCTTCAGGTCTCTTTTGCACTGGTCTGTCAGCTGGACGCCACTGATCATGCTTGGGAGTTTCAAATTCACCTTCGGGTTTCAAATTGTCTTTTGGTTTTGTTGGAGTTTGCCTCTCAGCTGGACGCCACTCTTCTGGCTTTTGTTGTTCGAAGTCTCCTTCTGGTTTTAAGTTGTCGCGAGGCCTTATCTGTTTTGGACGTTCTGCTGGTCGCCATTCATCATGTTTGGGCTGTTCAAACTCACCTTCTGGCTTAAGGTTGTCCTGCGGTTTTTGCTGGGTACGTTTTTCTGCAGGACGCCACTCGTCATGTTTTGGTTTTTCGAATTCGCCTTCTGGTTTCAAATTATCCTGAGGCTTTTTGGCAGTTTGTTTCTCTGCTGGGCGCCAGTCATCTTTCTTGGGAGTTTCAAACTCACCTTCCGGTTTAAGATTATCCCTTGGTTTTTGTTGAGTTCTTCTCTCTGCTGGGCGCCATTCGTCATGTTCCGGTTGCTCAAATTCGCCCTCTGGTTTGAGGTTATCCTTAGGCTTTTGCTGGGTACGTTTTTCAGCTGGGCGCCAGTCATCTTTTTTAGGAGTTTCAAACTCACCTTCAGGTTTTAAATTATCCTGTGGCTTTTTCGGTGTCTGCCTTTCAGCTGGACGCCACTCATCATGTTTTGGCTGTTCAAACTCACCTTCAGGCTTAAGGTTGTCTTTAGGTTTTTGTTGAGTACGTTTTTCAGCTGGACGCCATTCATCGTATTTTGGTTGTTCAAACGCGCCTTCAGGCTTGAGATTATCCTTTGGTTTCTGCGGAGTACGTCTTTCAGCAGGTCGCCAGTCTTCAGGTTCAGGTTGCTCAAAGTCACCCTCGGGCTTAAGATTATCCTTAGGTTTTTGCTGTGTGCGTTTTTCAGCTGGACGCCAATCATCTTTTTTGGGTGTTTCAAACTCTCCTTCGGGTTTAAGGTTGTCTTTCGGTTTCTGTTGAGTGCGCTTTTCAGCTGGTCGCCACTCTTCAGGTTCTTGTCTATCAAACTCCCCTTCAGGTTTTAAATTGTCTTTAGGCTTTTTAGCCGTTTGCTTCTCAGCTGGACGCCAATCGTCTTTTTTGGGAGTTTCAAACTCACCTTCAGGCTTCAAATTATCCTTTGGTTTCTGCGGAGTACGTCTTTCAGCAGGTCGCCAGTCTTCAGGTTCAGGTTGCTCAAAGTCACCCTCGGGCTTAAGATTATCCTTAGGTTTTTGCTGTGTACGTTTTTCAGCTGGATGCCACTCATCTTTTTTGGGAGTCTCAAACTCTCCCTCAGGTTTAAGGTTGTCTTTTGGTTTCTGTTGAGTGCGCTTCTCAGCAGGTCGCCACTCTTCAGGTTCTTGTCTATCAAACTCCCCCTCAGGTTTTAAATTGTCCTTGGGTTTCTTAGCAGTCTGCTTTTCGGCTGGACGCCAGTCGTCTTTTTTGGGAGTCTCAAAATCGCCTTCAGGTTTCAAGTTATCCTTTGGTTTCTGCGGAGTACGTCTTTCAGCAGGACGCCAGTCTTCAGGTTCAGGTTGCTCAAAGTCACCTTCTGGCTTAAGATTATCCTTAGGTTTTTGCTGTATGCGTTTTTCAGCTGGATGCCACTCATCTTTTTTGGGAGTCTCAAACTCTCCTTCAGGCTTGAGATTATCCTTTGGTTTCTGCGGAGTACGTCGTTCAGCAGGTCGCCAGTCTTCAGGTTCAGGTTGCTCAAAGTCACCCTCGGGCTTAAGATTATCCTTAGGTTTTTGCTGTGTGCGTTTTTCAGCTGGACGCCAATCATCTTTTTTGGGTGTTTCAAACTCTCCTTCAGGTTTAAGGTTGTCTTTCGGTTTCTGTTGAGTGCGCTTTTCAGCTGGTCGCCACTCTTCAGGTTCTTGTCTATCAAACTCCCCTTCCGGTTTTAAATTGTCTTTAGGCTTTTTAGCCGTCTGCTTCTCAGCTGGACGCCAATCGTCTTTTTTGGGAGTTTCAAACTCACCTTCTGGTTTTAAATTGTCCTTTGGTTTCTGCGGAGTGCGTCTTTCAGCAGGTCGCCAGTCTTCAAGTTCAGGTTGCTCAAAGTCACCCTCGGGTTTAAGATTATCCTTAGGTTTTTGCTGTGTACGTTTTTCAGCTGGATGCCACTCATCTTTTTTGGGAGTCTCAAACTCTCCCTCAGGTTTAAGGTTGTCTTTTGGTTTCTGTTGAGTGCGCTTCTCAGCAGGTCGCCACTCTTCAGGTTCTTGTCTATCAAACTCCCCCTCAGGTTTTAAATTGTCCTTGGGTTTCTTAGCAGTCTGCTTTTCGGCTGGACGCCAGTCGTCTTTTTTGGGAGTCTCAAAATCGCCTTCAGGTTTCAAGTTATCCTTTGGTTTCTGCGGAGTACGTCTTTCAGCAGGACGCCAGTCTTCAGGTTCAGGTTGCTCAAAGTCACCTTCTGGCTTAAGATTATCCTTAGGTTTTTGCTGTATGCGTTTTTCAGCTGGATGCCACTCATCTTTTTTGGGAGTCTCAAACTCTCCTTCAGGCTTGAGATTATCCTTTGGTTTCTGCGGAGTACGTCGTTCAGCAGGTCGCCAGTCTTCAGGTTCAGGTTGCTCAAAGTCACCCTCGGGCTTAAGATTATCCTTAGGTTTTTGCTGTGTGCGTTTTTCAGCTGGACGCCAATCATCTTTTTTGGGTGTTTCAAACTCTCCTTCAGGTTTAAGGTTGTCTTTCGGTTTCTGTTGAGTGCGCTTTTCAGCTGGTCGCCACTCTTCAGGTTCTTGTCTATCAAACTCCCCTTCCGGTTTTAAATTGTCTTTAGGCTTTTTAGCCGTCTGCTTCTCAGCTGGACGCCAATCGTCTTTTTTGGGAGTTTCAAACTCACCTTCTGGTTTTAAATTGTCCTTTGGTTTCTGCGGAGTGCGTCTTTCAGCAGGTCGCCAGTCTTCAAGTTCAGGTTGCTCAAAGTCACCCTCGGGTTTAAGATTATCCTTAGGTTTTTGCTGTGTACGTTTTTCAGCTGGATGCCACTCATCTTTTTTGGGAGTCTCAAACTCTCCCTCAGGTTTAAGGTTGTCTTTTGGTTTCTGTTGAGTGCGCTTCTCAGCAGGTCGCCACTCTTCAGGTTCTTGTCTATCAAACTCCCCCTCAGGTTTTAAATTGTCCCTGGGTTTCGTAGCTGTTTGCTTTTCGGCTGGACGCCAGTCGTCTTTTTTGGGAGTTTCAAACTCACCTTCAGGCTTCAAATTATCCTTTGGTTTCTGCGGAGTGCGTCTTTCAGCAGGTCGCCAGTCTTCAGGTTCAGGTTGCTCAAAGTCACCCTCGGGCTTAAGATTAT
The DNA here is from genome assembly GCA_947859175.1 of Gandaritis pyraliata. Classification (NCBI taxonomy): domain Eukaryota; kingdom Metazoa; phylum Arthropoda; class Insecta; order Lepidoptera; family Geometridae; genus Gandaritis; species Gandaritis pyraliata. Next base: position 4,463,202 of record OX401868.1, read on the forward strand.
CCTTAGGTTTTTGCTGTGTGCGTTTTTCAGCTGGACGCCAATCATCTTTTTTTGGTGTTTCAAACTCGCCTTCAGGTTTAAGGTTGTCTTTCGGTTTCTGTTGAGTGCGCTTCTCAGCAGGTCGCCACTCTTCAGGTTCTTGTCTATCAAACTCCCCCTCAGGTTTTAAATTGTCCCTGGGTTTTTTAGCAGTTTGCTTTTCGGCTGGACGCCAATCGTCTTTTTTGGGAGTTTCAAACTCACCTTCTGGTTTTAAATTGTCCTTTGGTTTCTGCGGAGTGCGTCTTTCAGCAGGTCGCCAGTCTTCAGGTTCAGGTTGCTCAAAGTCACCCTCGGGTTTAAGATTATCCTTAGGCTTTTGCTGTGTGCGTTTTTCAGCTGGACGCCAATCATCTTTTTTGGGTGTTTCAAACTCTCCTTCAGGTTTAAGGTTGTCTTTCGGTTTCTGTTGAGTGCGCTTTTCAGCTGGTCGCCACTCTTCAGGTTCTTGTCTATCAAACTCCCCTTCAGGTTTTAAATTGTCTTTAGGCTTTTTAGCCGTCTGCTTCTCAGCTGGACGCCAGTCGTCTTTTTTGGGAGTTTCAAACTCACCTTCAGGCTTCAAATTATCCTTTGGTTTCTGCGGAGTGCGTCTTTCAGCAGGTCGCCAGTCTTCAGGTTCAGGTTGCTCAAAGTCACCTTCGGGCTTAAGATTATCTTTAGGTTTTTGTTGCGTGCGTTTTTCAGCTGGATGCCAATCATCTTTTTTAGGAGTTTCAAACTCGCCTTCAGGTTTAAGGTTGTCTTTCGGTTTCTGTTGAGTGCGCTTTTCAGCAGGTCGCCACTCTTCTGGTTCTTGTCTATCGAACTCCCCTTCAGGTTTTAAATTGTCTTTAGGCTTTTTAGCCGTCTGCTTCTCAGCTGGACGCCAATCATCTTTTATAGGAGTTTCAAACTCACCTTCTGGTTTTAAATTGTCCTTAGGCTTCTGTTGAGTTCTTCGTTCAGCTGGGCGCCATTCTTCATGATCTGGTTGCTCAAAGTCACCTTCCGGCTTGAGGTTATCCTTTGGTTTCTGTTGAGTTCGTTTTTCGGCTGGCCGCCATTCTTCAGGTTTTTGTCTATCAAACTCTCCCTCAGGTTTTAAATTGTCTTCAGGCTTTTTAGCTGTCTGCTTCTCAGCTGGACGCCAATCATCTTTCTTTGGAGTTTCAAATTCTCCTTCAGGTTTTAAATTATCCTTTGGCTTTTGCTGGGTTCGTTTTTCAGCTGGACGCCAGTCATCTTTCTTGGGAGTTTCAAACTCTCCTTCTGGTTTGAGATTATCTTTTGGCTTTTGTTGAGTTCTTTTTTCAGCTGGGCGCCATTCTTCGGGTTCTTGTCTATCGAAGTCACCTTCGGTTTTCAAATTATCTATTGGCTTTTTCTGTTTTGGTCTTTCAGAAAGTTTAGGTCCGTATGTATCTTGAGATACAGTATGACTGTCAAATGTACCTTCTACGTGCAAGTTATCTTGTCTTATAATCTTTTGACGTCTGACGTCAGTTTCTTCATAAGTTGTGTACTCTTCTTGAGTTGTTGTTATTTTTTGTAGTTCATCCGTGGAGTAGAATTTTTCAAAATCTTCTTTAGTCCATGTTCGACGCCTATGTGGGCGTTCAACAGGACCCATCTTTTCAGGGTAGTCTTCTTGATTTGATGTCACAAACTCAATTTCGCCTTCATGTATAATATTGTCTGTTTTTCTCGCGACCAATGTGGTTCTTTCGACTATATCTGTGTAATCAATATATTCAGACTTGTTAGTAGTTTCCGTAGTCATATCTCCTTCGATCTTTGTCCAAGTATCACGTCGAACTTGTTTCGGCCTTTCTACTGGTTTTACAGTGTATTCAGAACGACTAGTTGTAGTATCTGAAATCAGAAATTACATTTTATGAACATGCATGTAGTACCTACTTTCCTACAAGTCTTGTTAAATAATTATTTAAATCTTTAATCCAGTTAATAAAAAATGTATATTAGCGTTTTGCTATGACTTTACCTGTGAATTCTCCTTCAGTAATTATATTATCTGTACGGCGAATGATTTCAGCACGTTCACCAACAACCACTTTGTAATCGTCTGTCCTTTTAGTAGTGAATTCTCCTTCAGGGCGAAGATTATCTTGTGGTTTTTTTACTATAGCCTTTTCAGCTGGTTTCCATTCTTCTTTTTTAGGCGTTGTAAACTCTCCTTCGGGTTTTAGATTATCTTCTGGGCGACGCACTGGTTCTCGCTCTCCTGGTTGCCATTTTTCTGGCTGGCGACTTTCAAAATCACCTTCTGGCTTAAGATTATCTTTTGGTTTATGCTGTGTACGTTTTTCAGCTGGACGCCATTTCTCTGGTTCTGGTTGTTCAAAATCACCCTCGGGTTTCAGATTGTCCTTAGGTTTTTGTTGTGTTCTTCTTTCAGCTGGACGCCATTTTTCATGCTCAGGTTGTTCAAAGTCACCTTCCTGTTTAAGATTGTCCTTAGGTTTGTTCTGAGTTCGCCTTTCAGCGGGACGCCATTTTTCATGCTCTGGTTGTTCAAAGTCACCCTCTGGTTTCAAGTTATCTTCTGGCTTCTTTTGCTTAGGGCGTTCTGCAGGCTGCCAGCGCTGTTTTTCCGGTGTTGTGAATTCACCTTCTGGTCTAAGGTTATCTTCTGGACGTCGTACAGTTGCTCTATCACCTGGGCGCCAGTCTTCAGGTTTGGGTCTATCGAATTCGCCCTCAGGTCTCAAGTTATCCTCGGGTTTTTTCGGTTTTTGCCTTTCAGCTGGACCCCATGGAGCTTTTTCGGGTGTCGTGAATTCACCTTCAGGTTTTAGATTGTCAACGGGCTTATGTGCCGGTACACGATCACCAGGGCGCCATTCATCTGGCTTCCGCCTTTCAAACTCGCCTTCGGGCTTCAGGTTATCTTCAGGACGACGGACCGGGGCTCTGTCGCCAGGGCGCCATTCCTCAGGACGCCTCTGCGCAAACTCACCTTCAGGCTTAAGGTTGTCCTCCGGTTTTCTAACAGGAGCTCTTTCACCCGGACGCCATTCCTCAGGTTGTCTCCTCTCGAAGTCTCCTTCTGGCTTGAGATTGTCTTCAGGTTTCTTCTGCTTAGGCCTTTCAGCAGGCTGCCAGGGACGCCGTTCGGGTTCCTGGAAGTCTCCTTCGAGTCGAAGGTGATCCTCGTGATGGACGGCAGTAGTGCGGCTGACGTGCTTCTCGTCGAAGTCGCGCTGGTACGCGGAGACCACGCTCGTCGTGTGCTCCACATCGAACAATGGCTCCGGGACATCGTTGTGTGGGCAACGGTGACGCCTGAAAACAATTGGCACATTCATCAATGTAGTTTACCAACATTTTTATAACATTTAATTTCACACCTTTTGACACGATAAGGATGAAGAAAGATTGGAAATCTGCGAGGTAACGGCAAAGGCGGCAGCGTTAGGGGTTCGGCCATTGCACGCGTCCATTGCGCTCGACCCGACCAAACCCGCTGCAGCACATACGAGCCGACACAATTAACCCACTGCACTGCAAACCTACTCCCACGTAAGTTATTCACGCCGAGATATCCGTCCACCCCACCGTCACGTAGATCACTACAAATTAGAAATGCTGATTCTCAGCTCAACACCAATTGTAATGTTGTCATTATCACATGTATGTGACTTTTTAGCCCTTCGAAAGCATTTCATGTCTCATCATACCACACGCTGAATGTCATATTCCTATATGAATACGGTTCACGTTTGTATAAATTTCAGGGGGAGGTTTTCCCGATAGGTCGGCGTAAGGTCTCGGCGCGAACTGCCGCAGCGCCGCGCCGCGCGCCGGCCGCACTGCCGCCGCCGCCGCCGCCGCCGCCGCATTGAAACAGAAAGCTTCTTTCTTCAACAAGTATGCGCCTAACTAATTCAGAACCAGCCCGACCTGATTTGGAAGCCATTTAAAAGGATGAATAGCTTGGTGAGTGCCTTATTCGATTGTCTAATGTAGGTAAAAGTGGCGGCGTAGACTCAAAGGTCAAATAGGGTAACTGTTCGGGTTTAACGTGACCTGATTGGTAACTATGACGACGGGTTTTACAAGGACGACTAGCTTCGCTGAAATTTTCATGACTAGGATTTGTTCAAAACATAGGTTTACATTGGGGTTCACATAACTAGTACCGTTATCCCAAGCGGGGGTGATTCTCAACACGTACGAGAACAACAAAATTAAATAGGTACCTACCTGTTCTACAACTTTGGTGATTTCAATAATATACAGCAATGTTAGAAGTGCGCCAATTGAAATGGCGTGCTTAATGTGCCTATTGTAGGTCTATCCAGCAAAGCAGAATATTGACACGTACAAATTGATGTAGGTAGTTAATTTTTAATACAATAGGGTAGTCAATTTTATTTATTTAAAAAATAAGAAGTTCCTGTACCATTTATGGAATTTTGAGAAAAAAAATCGAGTATTACCGCAGTTTACGTGTTTTAGAGCCGTTTAATTTCATGGTCCCAATCACCTTTAGTTTTGAGACACCCTGTATAGGCTAATAAAACTAGGTAAATATCTGCACTTTTGCTGAAAACATTTTGGTGTTTTTCGAAGACTACTGCGCTGGTGTTAGGTTAGGGTACGTGAGAATTCTTTTGAATTAGGTATGATGCTTATTTGACGCCTCTCGTCTACAGCTGTGCTTGCAAGCATGAATAAAAGTTAGTACAGTCAGCAAAATAAGTTGATGACTAATTTAAGATTGTCCAACTATTTTTGTAGGGAGCTTTTTACTGGGTATTTGTTTTATAACTTTTGCAAGAGTTTAGGTAAATCTCTTTTTTATACAACTAAATGATGGAATAAACCGATGACTCACCTGATGTTAAGCGGTTACCTCTGCCTGTAACAATACATTGCCTTACTGAGCACACTAGTATCTTTATACTAATTTCACTTTTTCGACTGCAATTACTTGTAAAAAACTAGACTTGTTGCTCACTGGTAGGTACTTAGATAGGTACCATCTGTACATGAGCGTAGGCAAAAATGTAGGCGTCGCAGAGGCGAGCCTGTATCGAGACTTTGAGAAGATATGTAGGTAGACTAGGTATGAGTAGACTCGAGACGAGAACAAACCCTTTAAGACTTGACTTGAGTTATAAACCCGACCTAAATGATCTCAGACAGTAATTATTAGATTTATTAGGTATTGTGTTGATTTAATTTGATTAAGTACACTTACACATAAATGATTTGTCACAAGGCAAGGTACCCTTCGAAACTATTCTAAACGATCTTCGATCCAGTGTCGCCAAGCAATGGGAGACAAACATGTCCTAGATCCATCTGACTAGTTGGAATCGATTTCTTTCAATAGGTAGGTAATTTGTTATACCGACTGTAATCACGAAAACTTCCTCTACTATACATATAGGACTATACATATAGGAGGGCTTTTGATTCTTGACAAAATCTTTGCTAATATATAATTTAGTAGATATTCATTTCAATGACTGGGTAGGTGAGGCAGGTATACTATGATTGTAACGGAATACACAAACATTTATTTAAAATTGTAATTACAAGTGAGATGTGTAGGTTAGGTAGGCTAGGAACCCTAAGGACCCGTTTATTGACCACGACCTTTTAGACCTTAATATTAGGTAGATAGGGTTGATTTTACATTGATATCTCTATTCTTGAAAGTTTTCAGAGGTTTCAATAGCAGGGCAGTAAAACACAGCACTCCGGAGTAAACACACAAAGCACCTTCTTCCGGTGCCTTGTGAAGTTTGAATCCACGTCATGTCTATACCACAGATTATAGAAAAATATTCTAAGGTCTATATACCTGCTATTATTTATTGGCTGCAATATTTTACAAAGATTCCGTGCCACCAATGTAAAAGTGATCTAATCGCGCCAGAAACCACGACATTATAATCATCCAATCTTTACCTGACAAATAATACCATCTTGAATAGAGTCACGAACCACAATCACCCAGGCATTTCGATTGTTTCAAAAGTAACGGGACACTGCGTTGACTGCTGAATAGAAAATGCCTAGGTTCGAAGAGGGTGCTGTTCTAATCTATACTTGCTAATACTATGAAAATAGAGTTTGTATTGTTGTTTGTTTGTAGAGGTAATCGGAACTACTAAACTGATTCTAAAACTCTTTTAACTGATGATAAAACAACATTATCCCTCAGTGTCATACGAGTAGGTTATAATAAAATTGGTTTCAGTACGTAATCCTATTTAGTACCTAAATCAAGTCGGAGAGACGCAGATGAAGTTGCGGGCGGGTCAGTTAGTATAACATAGATAGGCATTATTACATGATTGTGAGGCGCTGATGCGTAACATTTATCGTCATTGAGGCTTTGATAGAAGCTTTAACTAGTCAAATAAAAAGATAGCTATGAGCTTTCAATTTAGATCTACTCTGCTTACGAAACTTTGGCTCGTCCCTTTAGAAACCAAAGTCCTTCAACTTCTTGGCTTTTGTGGCTTGTTGTTACAAATTCTGCCAGCGTTGAGTTCTTTACATGCTGGTGTCATAAACATGTAGGGGTGGAGAATAAGAATACGGTCAGTGCCGAAAGAGAGATTCGACCAATAATTTTATAATTCGAAATTGTGTAAGGATTTCAAGTTTAGGTATAGGCTGCCAGCATCGGCAACAGCAGAAAAGAGTAGATACATTATAAAATATAAATTTTTCAAACAGCACATTTATATCTCAAAAGTAAAAAAAAATGTTTGTAAACAAACAACATTGCCTATTTGGTGTAAAAAATGCTGAACAGTCATCTGTCGCATAACATCTTCACGGGTGAATTGTTTAACTTTTACAGATTTTGTTCCAACAATTTGGATTCCTCAATGAAAATCAGTTGCATATTGCAATTTATTTACAAAAAAAACCTTTGTAATAACCTTCGCAATTGCAGTGTGAGTATGAATCAAGTGGCATTGGAGTTCCAAGAAAGAGACCTTGACATGACAGGAGAGCATAAAAATAAACATGACACTTGACTTGAAATAATTTAAAATGAGTCATGCATGAAGGTTCTTAAATAATTACGTGCATCAGTGCAATATTTTTTACTTGAAAACATTTCAAGGTGTCATGGCGCATCTCGTTTACAAATAAATCTTATGAATAGCATTAGACCATCGTTAGACTAATAAACATTAGTCAAAGTTAGAAAAGTTAGAAAGTTAGAAGTTAGTTAGTAAAGTTAGTTTAGTTAGCCAAGTTATCGTTCCAGGAGATCATCCACAAGGTGACTTTTTAACCGACTTCAAAAAAAGGAGGAGATTCTTAATTCGGTTGTATTTTTTTTATGTTTGTTAGGTACCTTAAAACGCTGGCATTTATAAACCAATATAAATTATTTTGTTATCAGACAAATTGGTCACATAAAAGTTTCATCAAAATCGTTTCTGTAGTCGGCTTTCAGGTCAAAATTACTGGAAATATGCCATCCACGTACCTACACGAAATAGCGTATTTTGTTTTTCTGTGACTTTTTAGTGGTGTTTATGTTTACGGTCACTAAAACATTCCCACTGAACTGTCATATTGATCATCTGATGATTACGCCGGAAAGTAGTCAAATTGATGTCAGTTTTCCTAGTAGATTCCCGGTAAATTATATTCCATAATTAGTGAATCCAATATACGATGTTTGTTCCTCAGAGATTTATTTGATCTAATAGTTTCGTGTTATCTTAGTCTTGATTTTCAATTTATAATTGCACTGGTTTCTTTGATATTTCTTTACAGCGGAAACACAGAATTGCCACTATTATCCTATTTAAATGTCACGAGGATTTCGTTCCTATATGGACGTGGTTTAATTACAATTGCCAATCAGTGATACACTGTTATAAATAGCTGTTATGCTAATTCTATTTGAATAGTTTTTCCTTGAATCTCTCTGTTTACTCATTGCAAAATCGAGACTTAGGTACCTATACGAAATACCTTATTTGGTTACATAATCTTAAAGTTATTTTCACGGTAGCCAAGATATTGATAAGTAGTACTTAGGTACCTACCTTAAAAGACCATACGTGTAGTAATCGAAATGGAATTGATAAATCCCATTTTTTTTTAGATAGGTATAGTTTCGCAAAATGTTTTGAATCACGCTACCAGTGAAGCTTTTACAAGTTTGTTTCCAAAATGAGGTCAGTGTTTCCGTTGAAATGAAAGCTTAAAATTCAAACAATACTCAGATGTATGATGATGATGATGTTGACAGGCGTCACAGCTCAGTCGGTATAGCTCTGCCTTCCGTGCTGTGGGTCGTGGGTTCGATCCCCATTGAGAACAAACATTTGTGCATGGAAAACATAGATGTTTGTTCTATGTCTGGGTGTTACTATGTATTATAAGTATGTATTTACAAAAAAAAGTATATAAGTATTCTATCAGCATCTAGTTCCCATATTACAAGCTTTGCTTAGTTTGGGACTAGAGGGCGTTGTGTGAAATGTCCATGAATATTTATTTATTTATTTATTTTATGTAAGTGAAGATTTATAAATGTCTTTAATAATTGTTGAAAGTGTTGATATTATAAGCTGTGAAGTTAAACACCGGTTTAATATCTTGTTCCAACCACCCAAAATACATAAAACCGTTTTATTTGTGCAATAAAATACAGCAGAAACAACTGAACATGCAGCAGTTTCAAATATCGTGGGTAATGCTTTAAAGTGAAAGTTGAACACTTGTCTATAGGCATTTGGAAATAACCTATTGCATGATGGGATAAATACAACGATAGAATAATTAAGTACCTACCTATTGAAAACCCTCACCATAGCAATAGTCACGGCATAGTTATACAATTTGTTACTTAAAAATGAAAGTCGTAGTTCTTTTAAGAATACAAAATTGTAAACGTTGTAAATAAAACATTTCTAAAGGATGATGAAGAAATGTAAATAACACCTGAACTAGAACGTGCATGAACCGAACAGTGACAGGTGTTAAAGAATAGGAATGACTAACAGTTATCAAGTAACTTGCAATTGCAATACAAAATAGAGGAAAATCATTATGATAGCGTCAACTATTAGTTGCTATTACAAACGTGGGCTGAGGACAACGGATGCTTGTCTTTAGATGGATACAGCTACGATACTGTGCCTAAAGGCGTCGATGACGAAATCTCTACATCTTTACATAAAAGGAAATGGGTAGGTCTGCTCATTGGATATGAAATGCAGCTGTGCATCTGATCCAATCCTGACTCATTGTGAGAGCTTCGAGAGAAAACAGCTAGGTCAATCTACAACCAGTTACCCGCTATTGACACAACGCACTGATTAAAAGAGAGATTGCATTTTTAGTAGAGACCTTATTGGTCTTTATTGCATTGAGCGCTATATCGTAAAAACTAAGAGCACCTGTTATTCAAGTAGATAACCTAGGTACCTACCTAGAGATTAATTCAGAACTCATTCCTCTTTCGACAAATATTTTCTAACCGCCAGAAAGCTTTGCAAATGATCTCACTTTGAAATCAGCACTTCAATTTTAGGAATTGACTAGCTGTTGTATTCATCTCGAATATCCTCGAAGGCGCCTTGCTATATCCAGCGATTACTCAACATTTCTCTCAATGGTGACTGTATGAGAGCTTTTAATTGTGACTAATGTTGTTGTTTTGAATCATCCCTCACATCCAATGTGCAAATTGATTTTATTTTAACACTTTGAGTCAAATGCAACGACCATAAAACAAAATGCATAAGCCAAGTATAAAAACAGCTTCTTGATAACTGTAAGATGGGTTCTGTGCTTGTATTTAAACTTATGCGTAGGTAGGTATACCAAAACAGCATCATGCCAACTTAAAAAGATTCCGTGCAGTATTTTTTTGTTCCAATATGCGCGTGCGGCTGTACCAGCCAAATTGCGTATGGATTTATCGGAATCCTTACCATCTTCGGCAATCTACAAAAAGCCTGACCTGAATGCGCAGGAGTTGGAAAGTTGTCTCTGGCTGCGACCAAAAACGGCGATGCCATACGACTTACCTGATGTCATGCAGAGACAGGCGGGCCAACCGCAGGCCATTGTGTAATTTAAACCAACTGTTCATACATAGGTACAACCTACAATATCATTTAAATCCTTTTGCCACCGCTTCTCCAACATGGTTTGCCAAAAAGACAGATTTTATCAATTTTATTAATTTTTCAAATTCCAACTCCCAAATTATTACAAAATTCGCAATGTTTTTGGATATCTTAAAAGCTGATTATACCTAAGCACACATAAACATACGAGTATGTAGAGCTGTAAAGCAATATAATAAAACTTGTTTGGAAAGGTAACAAAATGCTATCGTATGTTAAACTCAATACCACACCCAGGTAGGTAAGTATAACAAACTCAACAATTACTTAAAAAGGTCATTGTTATTTAAAAAACGACAGATAAGATATGCAATCTCACTGCCATAACGAAAAGGCATTGTTTTGACAAACCCCGTTTATCAAGACTTTTTTTGTCTCATTTCGCGGGCGTGAAGAATTGGAAATAATATCACATGTGGGTGTCAGTACCAGTTCGCCAGTCACCGGCAGAACTAGACAAGGTCGTCGACCATATGGCCTACCTGTCTGTGACTGTAAGGGAGAACGCAAACCAAAGACAAAACGTCTTGTCGAACAGTTAGTGATGTGAAACTTCTCAGTAAAACTTTTTTAGTTACGATATGCTTCTTTTTATTTGCTGTTTTCGTTACTTGCTTATTTAATGAGAATCATCCTAAGTACTTAATAATATTATTAATTACACTACATAATTACTTTATATTCTTATTTATTAAAAAAGCACAGTTCATTCTCTAGGTATATGCGTATAAAGCAATGTTTAATAGGTAGGTACTAAACAATGCTATAATAATAGATAGGTAAACATAATTTTATGCATGCGTCGTGTCAATTGATGTGAATTTCGTTACAACGAAAACAGCATATGACGAGGAAGCATTCATCTTATGCTGTTTTCGTTATAACAGAAAATTTATTTTCACGTCACTAAGTACGCGACAAAACAGTTTTGTCGATAGATGTGCGTTGGCCCTAAGCCAGGCTATCACACAAGTAGTTCTGAAAATTACGCAAGGTTCTTGCGCCGGTGATTGTAATCTCGTTAGTCCAACTTCCAATTCTGGCGCGACCTCAAAATGTTATTGTTATAAATGGCTAATTGATTTCTGCTTCAAAAGGTTAACTTCCTGTGCCAAAGTGGTTTGCTCTTGAAACTACCATTGATTCAGCTTTGATTCTACCTTGCAAACTTCCTAGCATCCGCAAAAAATATAAATGTAGAGCCGGTTGTAACGCAGCATTCCGATGTAGCGCTCGCTTCGCAAAATTCCAACGCAAAGGTTGGCATTTTACTAACCTAGCAAATTTTAAGAAATATTTTATACAAGCAAGCATCTACAGTGCAAACGTGAGCCACGAGTAGGGTGTTTGCGTCAATTAAGAAATTCGACAAAGCGACAAGCAATGACGTAATGCTGACCGAGTTGATACACCGCGTCCTGTGTTCGAAAACGTTAAGTTCTTACATCGACAAGTAAACAAGAAACGAGTTTGAGCGAGGACGTGGGCTCAGACCGATGCTGGTGAGATCATCGCCTCGAATAGAGACGGCTGAGGTCACAGCCTGCACCACTTTACACGTCACGTATCTTTCTAATTGGTGTGCCGATTTTGTTTACAATACCCGCTTTTTCCACGACTCTCACGCGACGATAAAGTTCATGAGAATGAAGGTGACTTACTACAAACAACACAAGTTTTCAAGGCTTGCAAATTATTCAAACAGTCTACCAAACACGAAACCAAGCCCATTAATTTACCGGCCATCATCAGCCCACATCCTAATGATTGAACAAAATTGGAAAACTGACAATCAAGATATATAATAAAACTAAAATCTGACTTAGCAACAACTTCAGAACGACACGATTGTGAGCACTTCATGGTACAGCTCTGATATATGTATATCTTATGTATCCTGGTCAATCATTACTGGGTAGGACAGAGTAAGGTCAGTGCTGAGGAGTTTTTCAATTGGACAGTACAAGTGGGCGAGTAATATGCAGGACACTTAACTCATTACTCTCGTTAACTTCTGCGATGCTATCACTCACATTTGCAGACGACAGGTGAGTTTATAATGACAATTGAAATATATTACAGCTATCTTATGGATTATTGTAATACCTCAATTGCTCTAAGCAACTCATTATATAGCAAAACCAGCAACACCATCAAATAAGTTGTAATATGTCAAATCCTTATAAATCTTGTCAAAATAAGAACTAACCTACGGAATGACAATGTGAATGATGTAATTGATGTAGGTACCTATTTTGAACACAAGAACATAACCATATTAGAGAAAACATAGAAGTAAATAGGTATGATATGTTCACAACTACTTATTACAAACGTTGGAATAGAAATCCTATAGAGCGTCGATGAAGTATTTACTCAATGTTAAAATATGCTTTGTTATTATTAGTCATCACTGCAGATATATAAATGTAAAATATGGTTATAGTAAGTATCTAGCAAACAACCTACTGCGAAATAATATTTAGTTATATTCATCCAGTATTTATTAATATGTAATAATATTATACTATTAACTACATATTATACTCAATCTTATATAGGTACCTAATGTAAATCTCATGCACTAAAAATTAGCACAATGTAGGCATGTATCATATGAAGCACCAGCTCCTCTTTCTTGGAAATTTATATACACTAAGTATTATATTTCCAAACCCTATTTATTTTGATTATTATTGACTCTCGGAAGATCAAAACAAAGTTGGCATAAATCTTCCAATATTTTATAGCCTCACCAAAACGAGAAACCAATTTATGAGACATTTGAGTCTAAGCAAATCGGGTTTAGAGTTTAGAACAGGTTCTGCTAAAAGAACCGTGCAATTATCTACGCCCGAATTCTCCTTGGAGTATGTATTTCGCATAGTAGGTACATACCTAGGTATCTACAGTTCCCGGTATGTGGTCGTAAAGACGCCCAAGGCTCTGAAGAATTACTAAAGGCTTCCATACTTCGAAGACTGTTTAGTTTGCATACAGTGCTGGTTATTTCAGTCGACAAGCCATGACTAATGCATTAGGCCTGAAAATTCGTTGGCAGAGCAGGTAAGTAGCTTTTTTCTATTGTTTTCGCAATAAACAGAAACCTAAAACTGTAACCACGAAGTTTCATTACAAAATTCGGCAGATGTACCAGCTATTTCATTGGAGTCACCTGATATGGCCATCCTGCTTGTCGAAAAGAACGTGCCTTGAATATAGAGCCTTAGGAATATCGGAGGAGCTGCGGTCACGTTCGTTGATGGCTTGTGAAACATTGTTATTGTTATTATTATCATCGAGAATAGGCACCAATATTTCATTTTCTAATTGCAATTAGATCAATTTATTTGTCCTGACATCATCTATCTACCTATATGAACAAGACTATCGTAAAATGTCCATATTGATATCTCTACAATTACCACGCGCATTTTCGAGTGATTTTTAAAACCTATGACGCTCCATAAACTATTCGAAGAAAATTGAAAGCGTCAACTAGAATTGTTACAAACATCCAATAACTACAATCAGCAGCATACCACAAATTCACTTGCCAGATATCAATCCATTACTTACCTATTTAAAAGATCATCGACCCGAAGAGCAGTGGAATGTTGCTCCAGTTACAGTTCCTAATTATTCGTGATAGTGCTGGTCATCTGTTACTCAACAAAGCCCTTCTGAATGCTACTGTTGCAAGGCATAACAAACAGTCGGTCACGGTGGCTGGCACGTGAGCGCGTGTCACAGTCGAGTGACCGGTAAATCTCGCCGTGGCTTTCACGACCAGCACTATGGAGATTGTTCGGGAGGACGATGACATGACACTTGCTGACGGCAAATTATTCGCTTTTTACTTTTTTTTACTTACGAATTTACTTTTCTAATCTCCCCAATATCAAGAGGTTAGTAAGGTAGGTAGGGTACCTATATGTAGAAATTGATCGACGTATTTTCACTGTATTGTAGACGTAGAGGTTATAGTAACCCTACTAATAATTATCTTGTCTCAGCTATTTCATTATTCAAAACTATGCCAGCAAAAATCAATATCTATAGAATATTATATTCGTTTGTTGTCTCAATGGTATTTTTCTCCGTTGCCTACCCACCTAGGTCAGGTGTGGCTAGGATAAGACATTGCAACAATATTCTACTATAAAGCAACCTGTTATCGTATTTTTTTTACCTACTACACAAATCTATTGCATAGATAACATTAGACAGATAATAGCTAACACATTATCAGAATCTGCTCTACTTTTTTTTATCTTGTAGGTAATTCACAGTTACCAGGGAACTCAGTTTTTGGCAAATTGAATCAAAACATTCAACCTATCTCTGTTATAGCTAGTAGCTAAGCAAGTCGTCTACCAATAGCATTTATGCAAAGTGCATTTTGTAAACTTTTTAGACTTCAATAAAGAGTTTATTTATTTATTTAATGGTTAGCGATAGCGATATTATTGGTAATAGAGCTACTGTGTCTATAAACGAAATCCCCGAGTTTATCTCGGTAGTTCTACCTACTAAATGTCAGAGCATTGAGAGGGGGTTACCTACCGCGAAATGTGACACATCACTGACCGATTCTTTGCGTTGCGTTCAAATATAGATCCTGCTCATCTGTTTGTTACTTGATAGGCAGTCAAAAGGTCACATGCAGTTAAATACACGAAGTGTTTAGGTACTTACTCGATATTGCTGTATAAATTAGTTTGTATTGTGTCTACCAGTTGTAAAAGGTCAACAGATATGGAGGCCATTAGTAGCGTGGATAATAACAATCGCTAATAACAATGTGGATATGAAATTGTCATAAAATAGAAAAGTAAGTATGTTTCATAGTTGTTGTCACAAGCCTAGGTAAGATACCTAATGTTATTTACAATGCCACCAACAGAGACCAATGGATGCGCATCGCTAGCCGCTATTACTAAACCTAAGAAGAATGTTATTTATGCAACAAAATTAGGTAAGTGAGGCACGTGAAGGTTAGATAACCATAAAGTACTTACTATAAATATTAGGTACCTAGATATAAACAAACGCTGATTATTTTATAATAAAAAAACGATTAAGTAATCGAATTATCAATCTTTTAAAAGTGACTAATACACAGAAAACATTTTCTTTTGTTTGGGTAAGTAGTCTGAAGTTGGTAACATTATTTGAGTAGGTAAACTCAGTCTACATTAATTACTAGTTGTCCTGTGAGAACATAGACCTCGCGAGCCTTTATAACCGTGCAATAACCAACACTTTCCCTTTTACCCTGGCTAAGTAAATCTAATTTCAGGTGCTTGAATTTTCCAATAGGCCCTTATGTAGACTTTTGAGCAAAATAAGGGTATAAGTTTTAGCGATTACTCGCGTTCCCTTGGTCCTAAGAGGTCGAATCTGGTGTCTACGGATTTGTCTCATAAAGGCGAAGAGGACTGTGTAGTCTCATTGATATTGGTAGAAGTCAATTTTCGGGAAAAAAAATAATTTCCCCTTTTTTCCCCTTTCCAGTCCCCCTTTTTGGAAATATTTTTACACCATCTTGTGTAGAATGAAATCTTTCGTGTGCTCCTTAAATTTGATTGAAATCCGTCGATAAATGACGCTACAGCAAACTTTCCCTCTTTTCTCCCCTATTTTCCCCCCAATCAAAAATCCCCGACGACAAAAAAAATCTAATAATTCATATAACCTGTGTCCAGATTCCAGATCGGTTGAAAAATGCGACCTGTAGAGGAGAACAGACAGACAGACATCCGGACAAACGCATTTTTGGCCAATGTGGAAACTGAGACGCTTCGCTCGCTCGGTCAATTAGAACACTTTCTTGATTCTTCCGAGATTTTATCTCCCTTATCAGTATCAGATATGCACTTGTTTGGACAAACTGTTGCAACCCGCATACGGTTCGCAGAATAAGAAGGAAAACCAACCAGGTTCCTACCTACTTTCTAAAGATCTCAATGTAAACTTGTTCTGATTTCTTCCGTCTTCCTTATAAAGCTAATCTGATAATAATTTCTACTTTTTACTTCATTAGACAAATTGGAATTGGTTATAATTATCGTATCGATCATACACCATAGTACCTATACCTAATGCGGCTAAATGTGCTATATACGTAGGTAAACGTAGCTACAAAACATAAAACGCTATATGTATGTACTATAGGAATATAATACAGGAATAACAAGAAGGAAAATAGTCGTAGGTGTATTAGAAACTGACTTAATCAGGAAGTTATAACTAATCGATGAAAGTTTAACCAAGTGAATAATAATTCTGAGCACTATCGTAAAAGATGAATGAGAGATTTGTAATAAAAAGATTATGAGAAGCGGAAAAGTTACTCAAGCATATTATGGATTTCAATTTAAATAAACTGAGCATCCATCAAATTTCTATGCAGTTTATTCGGATTATTTTCAAGATTACCTACCTACTACGTTTTATGGAGCGTATTATCCTCTCCCTAAGGATTTAACTTTCTGTAATGGTGCTAGACACTGTACGGTACGGCTTCACGAATCCTATCCATATAACATGATTAACCAGACATTTAGCTAGATATAGTTACAGATGTGGTAACAAAGATTGATGTATGGTGTTTATGTTCACGCTCGAAGTGTTCGTAACTTTGCCAATCATGATCAGCAATTATGATTTTATCGTGAATTTATAGTTTCTAACTCCAAACTTAGGACATAATAATGGCGGAAGATAATGATCTACCTCGCTTTACATGAAATAAACTTACTTACTTACTTACCTAATATTACTTTCAAATTACTTTAGTAGGTACCTAAAAATGATGGAACAAGCCGATTGAACTTTATTTTGTAAACAAGTTCATCCGACAGTTTTCTTTAGATTTATCCCTATTTCCAGTAAAAGTGCTATGAACCGAACTATTTTATCTGTTCCTCGTGATCTGCGGATTGTCTGCACACGCTATAGCGTGATCATTTGCAGTAACCGGTAGATATAGGAACCTTCTGATATGAAAATTGGGAATATGTGTCGTGTTTGAAGTGGACCAGAAATTATTAAAATAATGTTGGATAAAACGAAAGGTAATTTTTTAAATAATATTTAGAAATTCTGCAGTTAAATTTTTTCCAACTGCCAATGCGCTAAAAACAAACTAAAAGCTGTATAAGGACGTCAAGGAAGCTGCCCTGAAAATAAGAACCTGGCGGGAAATGCATATGTTACGCCGACAAGAGCGTAGCTCAGTAGAAGAAAAGAGAATGCGCTAAATAAAAAGTTTTGAATCTAATACCTAGCAGGTAAGTAGGTACTGCTGAATATGCTGGATCTAGGAGTTATATCAATTCGTAGGTTTATTCAGCTGTTTAATTAAAAATGATCAACGCCAATTTAGATCCAACAAAACAGGTCAACTGTCTGAATCTGTTATCATTGTTGATAATTTTGTCAAAAGTATTTTGCCTGTGAAAATATTTAGGTACATTTCTACCTAAGTATATTATTTTAGCAGGAATATATACCTAATTACTAAGGTACCGTATTATACTATACCTAAGTACTATCTTCAGTTACAAAACACAGGGTTGGTGTATATAAATTGAAATGTCTTGCCGCCTCCTACGCTCCTGAGGCAATCGAGAACTGACTAATAAACTAACTGACTCACGACTAGACTCTACATTTTACCGTAATTGACTGCTAAGATTTGAATAAGCTTGAGTGATATCATTCTTCCTACTAACATGAACAAGGATGAATTGAATAACAAAAGTCAGAGATTCCCAATCATAGAAGAACAAATGAGACGTTTATCAACACAAAAAGATGCAACCTATCTAGAGAAAAAAAAACTCATGATATTCTCTGTCTACTATAAAATCACATGATATGACATCTCTGTGGTATAGCCGCCATCCTAACGATAACCACAACATGAACATGAAATTATCGTTTACCAACACATGGAAGCATTAGTCATTGGCCGTGACATTGAAATAAGCAAAGTTGAGCAAAAACAAACCAAAAACGTCATGCCGGCACGAGCAGGCATTCTCAGACCGAGGCACTTTGCCAGATTTCGTACAATGATTCTGTTGTGTATTATATTCAAGGTACAACTCTGTTGGTAGGATAAAAAAGTTGAAGGCACGACGAGCGCAGCTCTACGCTTCAGAATGGCTTGGTCACAAAAGGCTTGGTCAAGTATATGAAGCTGCATTTTGTACCTTACCAACTGTCGTACACTTGATAGTGTAGTCCAAGGCTAAAGTTTATCAACACCAATAGGTAAAAAGACTGGTACCTGACTATACATAGATACCTACATATTTTGGTTCATGACATTTTGTTGTAAATATGAATGGATCTTTTTTAGACTCTACTTACCCCTTCGATACAAATTACCTGCTACTGGTGAAACAGTAACAAAATTAAACGTGGTCTGCTTGAAATGGTATTTTTACAAAACCGAAATGGCAAAACAATTAAAATAAACAAAAACAGTAGATGAATTAGCATATAAAGTAAATTTTATCAAACTGAATAATAATGATGAAGACGTAGTCCCGGTCAATGACTTTACACTCAAGACGAAAGGTAAGTTGGTAGGAACATGTGGGGAAACTAAATGAAGTTATTTGCAGAAATGGCTACTGCTTGCCAATTCGTCTACTTTATGTACCTATACCTACCTAAGTATTAGGTGTTCGCTCACGTAAAAACATTCAAGTTGTTAGACTAACTGATAAAAATAAGCACAAATCGTTATTTTTTCTCCAATGACCTAACTGAACTTTTTTCCTTAACTCTAAAGATTAATACTTATAATTATCTTTCATTTTTAACTACATAATCTATATATTTGTAAAGATATATTCCTAGTTTATCAAAATCATTCCTAAAAAAACATTGATATTTGTAATAGTCCCCTTAAACTTTTGTTTATCGGTACCTATACGACCTACCTACCTACCTAAGCACCTCACCTATTCAATGAGGGTATTATGATTGTGACTCTACAAACGTCGTCCTTTGTGGCAAGGTTCAGGAATGTTAATGTATCTTTGAATTACGAAGTAGACCAAAATTAAGGAGGTAGGCTAGGGACCTAACCGTAGGCAAAATACTTTTAGAGCTTAAATTCTCATTAGCTTATCATTTAAAATAAGTACCAGTCAACAGGAATGCATGCAGTTATCATGACATATGTAAACATTATGTGGAGTGGTTATAATTTTATATACTAAGCTACCTACACTTTTTACCTAGGTACTTTCTTCTTCTTTGTGCTTCTTTGCAGTTTTGAAATGATTAAATATCACGCCTATTTTATTTTATTTGACTGCCTTGCAGTGGCCTTGAACTTTTGTCAGAATTTCAAAACGAGCAACAATCATTATTTATAAAATTAATTTTACCTTAATGATGCAAAATCTAAAAAAAAATCGTGACTACATTTTGGTAGGTGCTTTCAATATTTAGCTGTTTTCAAATAGACGTGTTCAGTGAATTATGTATTTAGCTATATCACGTTTTGTATTATTGCTAACAATATCGAGGTCGCCAACGTGAAACTTGTCATTACCTACCTACTGCTAAATTATTCTATTCGAATCGCTATCATAAACTCATTTAGTGTAAAATAAAAACCGTTGTCGCCACAGCAATTACCGTGTATTCTACCGAACCAAATCGTAATATTGCCGCATATACTACACACCTACCTACCTGTGGGTACCTACTGGAATGTCCAATGCTTGGAATTAAAACAATAATAGAGACTCATTTTAGAGCATGATAGCACGACCAACACTTTGTTCTTTGAAAGTGTTTAATTTTGAGGGAGAGATAAATATGTAAATATGTCATCCTTATCGTGTCGTGAAATAAATGTAAGTACAGAAAAATGTACTCACCCACAGGTGCAGATTTCGCAAATGCATTGCTCCTTGTGTACCGGTTTCTCTGGTTTTTTTGGGCCACCGTGCCGTGGCTTGGTCTCGTCAATATAGACCGTCTCTTCGATTGTGGTCCGGTCGTCCCGCACCGTTTTCCTGTCATCCGTAATCTTCTCGTTGTAAACGGTGCTGACGACTGTGTGATCTTCTCTGGTGTCGGTGATGGCTCGGTCTACCACGTCATACTCCCGAATAACGTCTTCCGTCGTTTGGACATCGCGCTATAGACCAAAAGAAACGATTACCGACTTTATCGAATAAAATTACTTAGGTACCTACTTGAAATTTTCGAGAATCAACATCACTTACCAAGTTTCTGAAGTCAATCTTGCTTTTGTCGACGAAAACGTCTGTTTTAATTTTGTCATCTTCTTTAGCATCTTCGTATGTGGTTATTTTTCTAGTGATACCATTTTCAGTGATGTATCGTGTAACCTCCACTTGGCTTCTCTTCTTCTCGACCTCAAAAGCCTTACGAGTAGTATCTCCGCTGCTAGTCGTTAGTACAGTTGTTTCTTCAGTATCGATTCCTTCATACAAGTCCTTCACATCCTCATTTATTTTAGTTCCAAAAGATACTTTTTCAATACGCTTAAATGGATATTTCTTAACAGTTTCAATAATTTCTTTCAGCACACGATCATCTATGTTTCTTCTGATGACGATATTGTTGTTGCTTACTTTCACATCTTTTCTAGTTTGTGTAGATTCAATGATCTTCCTTAAATCACTGATTGATGTAAAATCTTTGATGTCCCTCGACGATAATATGATGTTTTCTTCAGTATCCTGCCGTTTCAGGTGATGCCTAGGTTGTTGTGGTTGCTCAGACCTTCCAAACGGTGACACTTGTTGTGGTTGCTTAGGTCTATCATCACCAGTTTCATAAACAAACTTTCCGTTCCATGTTCCAGTGCTTCTTTCATAAGTAGTCAAGGAGTCTTTTGAATGTGAATCCGTAGTTTGCTTGCTAATGTTTTGTTTTTCAGTAGTTAAAAACTCTGTAGTTGTAGTTGTATTTTTTAGGTCTGTAACGTGAGACTTAGTATCAGTCGATGAAGACTGGTTAATAGTCGAATGGACATTACTGTCGGTTGAAATGTTAGTATCTTGAATGTTCCGGTTGTGAACATCATCAGTATCCGTAACATGCTTAGTTATCGCCTTCTTCTTAGTAAAATCTCCAACGTAAGCGTTACTAGTGGAGGCTATTTTCTTTCCATCTTTATACAAAATAGATTCTTCAGAAATCTGACTGGAACTCGTGGGTACGCCATTTTTTCCAGTGTCATAATGAGATTCTTTATCTAAAACATGTCTTGTGTACTCATGCTGAGGTTTTATGCCAGTGCCACTGATGTTGTGACTCTTTTCATGGGTTGAATGATCTTTGCTATCTCCCCACTCTCTGTGAGTGCTGTCAACAACTACTTCCTTGCCGTCAACTATTTCTATACGATAAGAAGAAGCTGATGCCTGCTGAGCACTGCTAGTGTTGCTTTTCATTATTTTGGTTGAATAGTTAATGTTATCAGTATCTTTTACTTGCAGAATATCACCAACTTTCCTTAGTTCGTTTTGAATTGTAGAGTCGTAGCCATAAAAATTTGATGAATCAGTTTTACTAACATTTTTCTTGTTATCATTTACAACCTGTTTATCTGTAATAACATTATCAACAGATTCCGTATGGGAAACATTACGCCTCTGATCGGTAGACGTCTGATGAGTGCTTGAAATATTTTCACTTGTACTTCTGTTAGACTTATTAATGGTCTGGCTATCAGATGTTATTGTTGATTGTCGGTGATCATCGGTTGTGGTGTTATTAGGTCTCTGATCGTTAAATGGTTGTTGATTATTTTTGATGTTTTCGCTAGTACCGTGTCTGTTAGTCTGATTGATGTTGTAGTCATCAGATATAATCCTGGATTGCCTTTGATCTTCAGTAGTTTGATCTTGAATGTAACTTTGATGTGTAACATTATCTTTCTCAGTAATCATACTAGCATGTTTGCTAACCTCGGTCCCATCTTTTATCAACTTTGAATCTTGTTTGAGTATCATTCCACTTGTAGGCTTCTGCCCATTTTTACCTGAGTCAAAGTTTGATTTCATATCACGATTTTGAATACTGTGTACAGACTGAGGTTTAATATCAGTTCCGCTCACACTAGCATATGCTTCTGTAGAGGAATGTTCCTGCGCATCTCCCCATTCTCTCTTTGATTGGTCAACGATTCGTTCTTTACCATCCACAATCTCAACAACATAAGAAGACGATGATGACTTACTTATGTTGCTAGTTTTACTTTGATTAGTTTGTGAAGTACTGTTGTAAGATTTCACATTATTGTCCAGAGGGCTTGTGTCAACTTGATAAAAATTAGCTGCGTTCGATTTCACTGGTCTTTTTGAAGGCTCTGGAGTTCGGAAAGTAGCGTCAGTTATGTTCTTAGGTTGCCTTTCACCATCAGTATTTTGATCTTGAATGTACTGTTGATGTATAACATTATCTTTTTCAGTAATCATACTAGCATGTTTGCTAACCTCGGTCCCATCTTTTATTAACTTTGAATCTTGTTTAAGTGTCCTTCCACTTGTAGGCTTCTGTCCATCTTTACCTGAATCATAGTTTGATTTCATGTCACGATTTTCAATGCTGTGCAGAGACTGAGGTTTGATATCAGTACCGCTCACACTAGCATAAGCTTCTTTAGCGGAATGTTCCTGCGCATCTCCCCATTCTCTCTTTGATTGGTCCACGATTCGTTCTTTACCATCCACAATTTCAACAACATAAGAAGACGATGAGGATTTACTTATGTTGCTACTTTTACTCCCATTAGTTTGTGAAGTGCTGCTGAAAGACTTCACATTATTGTCCAGAGGGCTTGTATCAACTTGATAAAAATTGGCTGCGTTCGATTTTACTGGTCTTTTTGAAGGCTCTGGAGTTCGGAAAGTAACATTCTCGCGTTGACTAACATTTTTTTGGTCACTTAAGCGAGTAGAGCTTCCTGCTTGTGATTGAGAAACTAGAGTTTCCCTCTCAGACTGCAGAAAGTTATTTGTGGCATTAGCGTTACGAGATCTTGTCGTATACTTTGTATTGGACCCCGAAACGTTTCCACTGTTGTCGATAAAACCTGTGTTTAAAGTCTGGTTTCGAGCCTGCGAATCGGTGGTTTTGTCTAACGATTGACTGTGGCTAGTGCCGGTCTGCTGGACGGAACTGGTAGAGCTCTGGAATGTTTCGCTGTTGAAACTCTGCTGGTGAGAAGTTGACGATTCTTGCAGCATAGAGTTGGAGACAAACTCTCCTGTAGTAGATTGAGCCATGTCACTTACGTTGTGTCCTTGCTGTCTTATTTGCGAAAGATCAGATATGGACGGTGCTTCCGTGATGATGTAGTGTGGATGACTGTTGTAGTGCTCGGAAATAATGGACCCACTTATCGAACCATGGTCGGTCACATCGGTTATCATGAGTGGGTCATCTTCCTCGACCTTTACATCGATGTAGCGGACCTTCTTACCGGAGGACACCTTCTGCAGCGTACTACTGCTGCTCTGCACGGATGTAGACGTGCTGGACTTCTGAACACTGGTCGAAGCGTTCGATGATGTCACTTCAGATGTTTTTGATTGTTTATTCTTTTTATTTTTTATAGTCATTTTGGTCCCACTGATTTAACGATTAATTTTAAATAAGAGATTCAAGTTCTTATAAACTAACACAGTATATTTATTTTAAATCACAATTAAATAGAGTCAAACTTTTGCCATATAACTAAATAATAAAATGTAAATAAAAAGTCGCGAGTCGTTCGGTCGTGTGTCGCAATAGCGCGCGCGCTGTGTGCGACTGGCTCGCGGATTCTGAGTTGCGCGAGCGCCGCCGCCGCCGCGCCGCCGCCGCCGCCGTCACCGATGTCCCACACACACACCAACTTGACACAAGTTGACTTGTGTGTGTCACTCAACACCGGCTTTCAAATTAAATTGAGCGTTACTGAGCCGCATTTTGAGTCCAATATGAATGCGAGTGCTATCGCCCACTAGCCTTCAATCAAGACACGTAAGCGCTAAATCTCATCGCTGTTGGACTCATACCAAAAAAGGTTTAAAGTTAACCTTACTTAGTGCAAATCTTTAGTCATCCAATCCATTGGCAATTGCGGCGGATTTTCATTCTTCTGATCTAGGGCATTGCGCACATTGTTTTTTTCAACAAAAATTAAATTAAGTGCACGACCGGATTCAAACCCGCCCTTAGGATCTAAGGTTCGAGCTGCTTGCTACCAAGTCTACAACAAGAGAGTTATGAAAATTAATAATAGGCTACCCACTATCACTTATTTATTTTGCTTATTGATCTCTAAATTTGGTAAAAAAATGTTAAAAAAAAACCTACCTAGGTACTTTGTAGATAACTATTCGTAAAGGTGCTGGGTTGGTTGGTTCGTAGTATCAGTAAGTAGGTGCAGGGATACAATTTACATAAACTTTTGGCGAATGCAACCTCCAGATTCAGGCTGAGCCAGTCTTACCTTACAAAAGCGTAGGCTGGGTTGCCTATGCAGTCAATGCGACCTTATTTTTTGTGCAATCATCGCAAGTAGGTACCCAGTACCCACCTACCTATGTTTAACGGATAACAAATCAGGTAAGGTATAGAAGGATATAAACGAATGAACTTACACTCAGTATGTTAGTTGCTAGATTTTTTTCTTGTCAGACTACATGTAACAGCATAATTTACAGATGTCGATCTATTCATAAAAAAAATATGACTAGACGTAAATAAGACACTATACAAAGGAAGCTTTAGCTTATTTCGGTTTCGATGGAATAGGTCCGAATTTCTTCGTACAAGAAAATTCAAAACTTTTTCGAATTTTTTGTTCATTGGTATTTGTAGGTATGTATGATCAAAATGATCATCGTAAGATTTATAAATAGCATGGGTGATTGTTGAGTGTAAAACATTCAAACAGATGTGAATTAGGTAAGTGAATGTAGATAAGTACCTATAGGTATTTTATAGGTAGGTAAAGTACCTAGAAAGGATAAAAACCCACAATTCATCAGCATCCACTTATCCAGTGACCCATTTTAAGCATGACTATATACCTAAGAACGTCATCGCTGTCCGTAAGACGAGACTGCTCTACATTATGCTCATACTTACTTTCCTAGATATTATTTTTTTTATTTTCATTGTGATCTTACATACTATTAAAAACATTGAACTATCATTTTTACGAAAAAAACTAATCAATAGGTATAATTACGATATTAATGTCAAAATGTTAGCACTTTCGAAATGTTATGTTTTTACGCTTGTCACTAGTATGTATGTCGTAACTCACACACACACACAGAGAGAGAGACACGTCAAACTTATAACACCCCGTCGTTTTTGCGTTGGGGGTTAAAAATAGTATGAATGTGTCGTAACGTAACGTCCACTGAGGATTCGAGTTCTGTCATTTGTAAAAGCAACATAATACTTAGCTAGCACACAATAGCCGATTTTGGCTGTTTAGTTTTGACAGTTCCCTAAACAGGATTTGTGACTTATTTAGCGTGGTGCAAGACGTTGCAGTGACTTAAACGTGAATTTGAATTTAAATTGCGTTTAAATACTATTTAGTGCGACCAAGAAACAGAAATTCACGACTTAGGGCCAACGCACATCTATCGACAAAACTGTTTTGTCGCGTACTTAGTGACGTGAAAATAAATTTTCTGTTATAACGAAAACAGCATATGATGAATGCTTCCTCGTCATATGCTGTTTTCGTTACAACGAAACTCACATCAATTGACACTACAGACTTTTCTCAAGTATGTTTACCTATCTATTATAGCATTGTTTAGTACCTACCTATTAAACATTGCTTTATACGCACATACCTAGAGAATGAACTGTGTTTTTTAATAAATAAGAATATAGAGTAATTATGTAGTGTACTTAATATTATTATTAAGTACTTAGGATGGTTCTCATTAAATAAGCAAGTAACGAAAACAGCAAATAAAAAGAAGCATATCGTAACTAAAAAAGTTTTACTGAGTTGTTTCACATCACTAACTGTTCGACAAGACGTTTTGTCTTTGGTTTGCGTTCTCCCTTAGGGCCAACGCACATCTGACGACAAAACTGTTTTGTCGCGTACTTAGTGACGTGAAAATAAATTTTCTGTTATAACGAAAACAGCATATGATGAATGCTTCCTCGTCATATGCTGTTTTCGTTGTAACGAAATTCACATCAATTGACACGACGCATGCATAAAATTATGTTTACCTATCTATTATAGCATTGTTTAGTACCTACTTATTAAACATTGCTTTATACGCACATACCTAGAGAATGAACTGTGCTTTTTTAATAAATAAGAATATAAAGTAATTATGTAGTGTACTTAATAATATTATTAAGTACTTAGGATGATTCTCATTAAATAAGCAAGTAACGAAAACAGCAAATAAAAAGAAGCATATCGTAACTAAAAAAGTTTTACTGAGAAGTTTCACATCACTAACTGTTCGACAAGACTTTTTGTCTTTGGTTTGCGTTCTCCCTTAGGGCCAACGCACATCTATCGACAAAACTGTTTTGTCGCGTACTTAGTGACGTGAAAATAAATTTTCTGTTATAACGAAAACAGCATATGATGAATGCTTCCTCGTCATATGCTGTTTTCGTTGTAACGAAATTCACATCGATTGACACGACGCATGCATAAAATTATGTTTACCTATCTATTATAGCATTGTTTAGTACCTACCTATTAAACATTGCTTTATACGCACATACCTAGAGAATGAACTGTGCTTTTTTAATAAATAAGAATATAGTGTAATTATGTAGTGTACTTAATAATATTATTAAGTACTTAGCATGATTCTCATTAAATAAGCAAGTAACGAAAACAGCAAATAAGACGAAGCATATTGTGACGAAAAAAGTTATACTGACATGGTTTGTCACGAAATTATGAAGTTTCACATCACTAACTGTTCGACAAGACGTTTTGTCTTTGGTTTGCGTTCTCCCTTACGACGTTGTAGATCGATACCTACCTAGACTTTTTGTCACGAATGTCACGATAGATTTCAGAATATCGATATCTATCAGAATATCTATCATTGAGGTTGAAAGCGTGGGTAGATATTACCAAAACTGCAAAACTGAATCAATCCGCAGTACTCAGAAATAAATTACTTCCAGAATATCGCCTTTTCATATCCATAAATGATTTTGCCGAATTATCGATGTCCAAATGTAGGTACTGTGGGCTGCGCAAGGCTTGCCTATACAAGGAGTTGGTGGGCGAGCCAATCCACCATTGAATCAATCGCCCACGCGTCTGCATGCAGCCACCCAGATGAACCCATTCATCAGGTTTAATGTAACGTTACATAGTTTTTACTTAGATTTAGCTAGGTAGGTACCACCTCTATACTATTAGCTGGTTACCGTTACTTGTTAACCGACTTCAACTAAAAGAGGAGGTTTTTTATAATATCATTAGAATTATTGGGCAAGGTACGGATATAGTACCTATAGATAGACCGATCAAAAGCATGAGCTCAGAAGCGGCATGTTAGCACTTTTGATTTTTATTTATTTATTTTAAAATGTACTATAAAGCTGTATTATGAGTAAGAGGTGTTGTTGCTGATTTCAAAGCTAAGTACGTACCTATGCAAATGGTGCGAGTTCAATTCCCATGTCGTGACAATAAGAGTGATCTACAGATAAAGCTAATGGGATCTTCTCGACAGCGCTACGAGAGCACAGACAAACAGACCGCGCTCAAGCGCTCTAGATACGTCTAGTGACATCTGTTGTTTTTTTCTGTAACAGAGTAAAGGACCCGATGGCAGCGACATCTAGTAAAATATTGTGCTGTGCTTTAGAGATACGCCTAGTGACATCTGTTGTTTGATAAGAGCGATGATAAGAGACAATCAGCGACATCTAGTAAAATATTTTAAGTGCTATGTTTTCGCTGAAATTTTCTGTTCAAACTTAACTCTAGGTGGCGCTACGCTGTACTTTTTGAAATCAAATCAAATGAATGAATCAAGAATCAAGTCACGGCAAAATGCGCAATCAAGCAAGCACAAAATATCAGCTGTTTCACAATATTCGTTCGGGCAACTCAGGCAGGCAGGCAAGCAGGCAGAGTGAGAGAACAGCAGCGTAGCCAGCAGCTGTACTGTACGTACTGTAGTACCACCCACGCATTTCTAGATCTGTGCTGTGACTACGCACGCAGCCGTCAAGTGATTAAAGCCAGTGGCAGCCGTTTTCCTTCCATCACGAACACGATTGTTTGGTTGGACTTGCTTGCTTGCTTTCTCATTGTTGTACAACTCGCCGTGTGGTCTGGACAAGTTCTTTTCCATTTTTCTACGTTTATTGCACGTTGCAAGCAATTTGCAGTATTGGCGTTCGAAGTGTGTGAATCATAGAACCAGTGGACTTCATTGGTACATGCTAGTGATGTTTACCAAAAAACGTTCAATGTTATTGTGAGTTTGGATTGAAATGTCTCGTGAATACGTGGATCCCGAGGAGAGTTCCGCAGTGTTATGTCAATAGAATCTCGTTTAGATAGTGGTTTTAGAAAAAAATATTGACAATGTCTTACACGACCACTGCTCCGAGTAGTTCCGCGTTGAGGGCCCTAGCTCTCGAGTACAAAAGCCTCCAGGAAGAGCCTGTGGAAGGTTTCAGAGTGAAGTTGCTAGGCCAGGACAATTTGTTTGAGTGGGAAGTGGCAATTTTTGGACCCCCAGACACTCTCTACCAGGGTGGCTATTTCAAGGTAAGTTGCAACATGTTTTATTTTTACTGCATGGTAATAACTCAGAAATAAAAATAAAGAAACAGCCAACATTGTGGTTATGTGGTTTAAATTTTTAGATAAGAAGTTAGGAGAAGACCACTAAACATATAGAAGCAAGATACAAGATACCAAAATCACCACAGCTAATAGTCAAAACAGTTTACACAATCAAACACTAACTGTTTGAATTACATAAAAGTTGGCACTGGCAACCATTTCTTTGCTACAGCTGATGTTTTATTAAACTTTTTGTGAACACCCACTGTTGTAACACTTGGTGGTCAGACTGCAGAGCTTCAAAGAGGTCTTCTATGCTTTGAGATTACAGATTCATTACATTTAATATGAATAGGTTATAGGTTTCTTTATTAGGATATAACATTCACTTCACACAGCACATACTTGATTGGTTATCTTTTGTTTCAGGCACATATGAAATTCCCTCCAGACTATCCATACTCACCACCAACGGTCAGATTTCTGACCAAAGTATGGCATCCAAATGTATATGAGGTGAGTGATAATTATAATAAACATATTCGCATATTGGGAGTGATTTCACTTTGCACATAATGTACATATTAATATTAAACAGACTAACATTAATCTTGGGAGTATTGGAAATCTTTGTGGGAGACCTTTGCCCAGCAGTGGGACAACTTAGGTTAATTAAAAAACATTAATCTTAGTATGTTTTTTTGTATTAACGGCACTACTAAAGTAATATTAGTAGGTGTCAAACTAAAAATGATCATATCGTCTATCTAGTCTCTCAAATAGCTTGGTCTGGGTCCTGCCAGATCCAGACCAAGCTCTTTGAGAGACTAGACTAGATACCAATCTGGATTCAGTATTTGGCAAAAATCATACAGTTTTACTATGAAGACTAAGGTATATTTTCCTATTTGCTGCTGTAGAGAGAGAGTAGAGATCAGCGCTTGCTGATCTCTACTCAAATCTATGCTTGTGTAACACTATCAGTATACGACCCTAATACAGCACAATTGGAACCAGATAAGAGGATATTTTAGAGATGAGTTTTGAGAAGGGCTCGTTGGAGTTCCTATCCCATCCTACAAGCCCGAATACTTACACCAAACCTGATCATAGTCTGAAGACTGCCCACAGATCACAAAAAAAAATTATTTAACTAAATTACATTATTGGGTGTAGTCTACACCACAAGATATCAAGATAAAATGTTAAGATCTCCGCAGTGGATCACTGCCAAGTGTATGCACAAAAATCTCAAAACTTTTGAATGTGACTGTTGTGTTTTTTAATTTTAGCGAATTCACAAAGCAATATAACTATTTAAAGTTAAATTTGACGTAGGTAGGTATAGGTAGGTATAATTTTAGCTGTAATGTAAGTCAAATCACTCCAAGTATGCTCATAAAAAAAATTGTTCAATTTGTTTAAAAAATACCATCCATGTCTTGAAATAATTGCACTTTGTAAAATCGATGGCACAACTATCTCCAATTTGTTATCTGACATGAGTGGGGCAATCATGGCGTCAGGATTGTTCGGTAGCACCGGAAAATCGTCCAAAAACCACCAGTATTTTTTCAAAAAAATTTCGAAATACATACTCGTACCGAACTCTTTTGACATCAGAAACTTGACGACATCAGAGGCGCAGCGCAGTGACCTAGTGTTAGTTCGATTTCCGCAACGAAAAAAATATCTAGGTATCAGTAGGTCTGGTACTAATATTTTATTCCTTGTCTAATTACGTAAGTACATAATACTGGGTATACCGAAGTGGGTCAAATTATTCGTAGTTTCTGGTTTCTACATTACCGGAAATCGTAGTGTTGCTGTAGCTGTAAGGTAGTAATTTAATTATGTAGGTAGGTTTGGTATCACCTTTTTTTTTTACGGAACTTAGCGTCTTTTAAGACGATGTCAGATCCATCAGGTAATCACCTTGGGTACCTATGTAGGCTTAATTTTCGAACTTGGACGTCTTGATTATCGTGGTTTACTTTACCAGTTCCAAATTAAAATTTTCAAGTTCCAGATTTAAGGTCTAGACTAGAAGTGATATGATCGATATTTCAACGGATGTGAAGCCTTAGCTATGAAACCTTGGTAGAATCATGAGACAAATTCACCAAATTTTAAGCTAGTGCCATTATTATAACAGGTAAATAATCCGCATCAGTCCTTAAAGTTCAGATTCATACGAATAACAGATTCAAATCTGAATAACTACAATAGTTTATCGGGCGAGTACAGGAAAACTCCGGACAATGGCAATTGTTGCAAGCTTATTCACAGCTTATGGTAGGAGAAGTCGGTTGCATTATGCCGAACGCAGACCAAAATCAGACCAGACAATCAAAATCAAGGAAATGTTCAGAAAACTCATGCTTATAATAACCAGAAGACCAGTTTTTATTTGAAAAAAAGGTTTGGGTATGGTACACACGAAGACGCGTCGACCTAGACTGTTTGTACTTTGAACTATTAGAAGTTGAACGTTGCTAATCGTGCGAGAGGAACTATAGTGTTTTTGTGTGGGATGCACTGCGCGCGCTCTACGCCAATTGCATTCCTTTTCGAACGATTTTGTGCATTGTATATAGATAGATAAAAAATTTATTGCACATAGCGTAGTTATATTGGATGTCTAACCTGACCTGTGGCCGTGTGTACTACATTACTGATAATCACGAACAACCCACGAAACTGGAAGACAGAGCATACTGGAGCCGGCTAGCGGCTGTCAGCTGTATGTCGGGTGTTAATTTTATAATCAACTTAAGGCTGGGGATCTGCCAAATTGCCAAAACTAGCGAAGTTCAAAGTGTGTTTAAAAGAAAAGTAAGATAGTAACTTCATTTATTTTGGTTGCAAATCAATATTCAGGATATGTGTAACAATTACATATTTAATTTAGCTTCATTTAGCTGGTTTATAATAGATAAATCTGGGATCAAACACAGCTCTCTCGCGCCCAAACCGTTTCGAGTCAAGTTTGTGCACTCGGATTAAGGAAATGAAAACAAAATCGCAAAAAGTACTCAGCGCGTCTTGATGTACATATCCTTGTCTCCAAAACGCCCTGAATACATTTTGCGATTTTGTTTTCATTTCCTTAATCCAGGTGGCAGAAGATCTTCGAAATTTTGGATTTTAAATGGTCTATTCCACAATATTCCCTTGTTTTATCTACAAAACAACTAAACTTACGTATAGGCCAAATATTTAAGTATATAAAAAGTGTAAAATCTTTACTTAAATAGTCTTATTTATTTTAATATTTAATAATTGCTGAGACTAGTTTTTAACCAACTATCGCAAGAAAATTCTTCAGTGGCCTCTAGGCGGCCGAAACGTTCGGACGTCAGGCCCACGCCAAATTTCTCAGGATTTTTAAATGAAGAACACGCAAACGTCTACTCGACAAAAGTCTACAAATCATGGTTCTATTGTATCATTTGAGTACACTACGTAGCAACATGGCAGTTTTTCTCGCGGCTGCGCGTAACGCGTAAGCAGACCGCGTAATAAGCTCATTTGACATTTACGAACAGTCACAATAAAATTTTATCGAGTAGAACTCCTGGTTTGCCAATTAATACGCATTGAAAGTGGCTTTACTTTTTTCTCTTGTATACATGACAATATCCAACAATAACCATACCAATGTAAACTTAGTTTTTATTTCTTTTAAGTCAACTCCGCCAATCAGTCAGTAGCTGTTATTTGTTTACACGGAAAATAGATTTTTCTATCCTAATTCCAATTAAATTAGGATAAGTAAGTACCTAATTATTACCTTGCTACTGCTCATACTTGTATTGCATTTAATTCAACCTATTTTATTGCTTTTGTAAAAACCTTTTTGTGAACAACCTTATTTATTCTAAAGAAGGATCTAACATGGACCGGAGAGGAACATTTGATGAAAGTAGAATACATAGAGAGAGACATTGCCTTCTGGCAAGACAAAATCTACCATTTTATCTTGCCAGAACGCAAAGAACCACATCCTATCCTATCCTACTAATATTATAAATGCGAAAGTTTAGATGTTTAGGTGTTTCAATCACGTCTAAACTACTGAACCAACTTGGATGAAATTTGGCATATATGCCAAGTTTCCTAAAACTCAATCCAATCCAGTAGGCACATAGGCTACTTTTTATCCCGAATAATTATCAGGATCTACAGGATAAAATGAACGAACAAGATTAGCAGCGCCAATTGGCAAGAGGATTTCATTGTCATGTCATGTCACGTCAGTTTGACCGGGCGTAATACTACCTCTTTGGTCTAACGACTAGCGTTTGACATTCAAGTACGGGTTCGGTGTAATGTCAAGTTTCACAAAGTATCCGCGCGGTACACGCACATATAATAATACAACACAGATAATACAATGTACATGGAAACTGTACCCGCTTACGGAGTCGCGGGTAACTGCCAGTTAACAATATTTATGCAAAAAAACTAAAATAAATACTGCTGGTTTTTATTGCACGTATATTTTGGAATACTTATTTCTTCTGAAATTACCTACTTACATCCAATTCTGTATCAATGATCTTTATCTGTCTCTCACAATTTGTGTTAAACTCTCCGCAATATGTTAATGTTAAAGATGAGTTTGGAGCAGTACCCTCCCTATCCTTTTTCATATTATTTAGATAGTTATTTTTCAATAGTACCTAAGGTTTTAGTTTTTAAGCTTATCTACTATTTATCGATTTGAGAGTTTCCGTAGAATTTACTATGACCTAAATATTAACAAACATACCCACTTAATGTACTTATGTCTACGCCCAGCTACTTTGGATTCACAAGACGGGATATAATTTGAAGATACAATTTGATAAATAAATTTAAATTTGATACAATTTGGAGATAAATGGAGTGTCAGAAAACGAGACCGAAAATCTACTGAACACAATTAAACAACTAGACACAGTCATATAACTCCCTATTGATAATGCGGACATACTTTCATGCTCCAGAGTCAGAAAGATGGATGAGTCTAACAACCATCATCATCATCATCATCAATCTATACTCGTCCACTGCTGGACGTAGGTCTCTCCCAAGACGCGCCATTGAGCTCGGTCTTCGGCTCTTTTCATCCAGTGTCTGCCAGCTACATTTCGCAGATCGTCGCCCCATCTCGCCGGAGGGCGTCCTACACTACGCTTGCCTAAACGTGGTCTCCACTCGAGTATTAGTTTGCTCCAACGATTGTCGGTTCTACGGCAAACATGGCCGGCCCACTGCCACTTCAGCCTGCTAATCCTCTGAGCTATGTCGAAAATTATGATCAATGATCGTATAACCCCAGAGCCAATCACTGTCGCCGGAATGCCTCTCGAAGTTGTGCAGGAGTATGTCTACCTCGGGCAGACCCTGCGTTTGGGTAGACACAACTTTGAGAAAGAGCTAAACCGGAGAATCCAGCTGGGCTGGGCTGCGTTTGGGAAACTCCGTCAAGTCTTCTCGTCGCAAAAATATGTGTGGACTAGGAATGGTCGCATATTCATCCGCAGAGATGACCAATCTCCTGCAAAGCAAGTCAAAAACTATGAGGCACTGGCTGATATGAACTCCATACTGATATGAAACCAGGCTCTGCGAAGTAAAAATGAAGAAGTATAGATCTCACTAAAACTCAATAATACTCTGCCAAGAATATTTAGATATGTGCAGTATACAAACAAACCCCAGTGACTATACAGACTTTGTTTCTCGTCATGGATAATATCAGTAGATAAAGTGACACAGTCAAGTGATATAAGTAGAGACTATAATTTGTTGCAGATTTTAATTTTGACCGGTCTACCTCTAGTGAAGGACACAAAAATTCAAACCCTAATAATAGTAAATATTATGTAGTTTATAAAATACTGTTCAAAGAACTGTAGATTTAGTGATAAGCAATTTTAGTGGTGTAACGGAGTGTGAAAATAAACTACCCCTCAGTAAGTTAGATCCTCATCACCCTGCATTAGATATTATAATTAATGTATGATATAAATGTAATGATACAAAAAATGTTAAAAGGGTAAAAATATGCCACACATATTTTCAAAAAAGTTGATTATTCAAAAGTAACAAAAAACCAATAAATACTTTCATTCCTGTATGATTTAAAACCAATCTTGGCAGATTTTATCCAATTAACTGACTATTTGACACAAACAATAGCGTTCCTTTAATTTTGTTATCATGAATGTTATCATGAGCACTTATTACTCGTATATTGGAATCCAATCACACATTTAGTTATAAGTTGTTGCTTTTTTTTTCCTTAAAAAATAAGTACTAAATTTTTTAAGACATATTTTACCTACATCAAATCTGTTTATGCCTGTAATGGTATATCACACTGTAGAATGTTATAAGTAATATTTTTCTCCTAAATAACAATTGTGAATATGCCATTGGTGTAACTAACTAAATAAATAAATATAAAGATCGCAGTAAAGCATTTTTCAGTTTAGTTTAGTATTCGATAAAATTTACGAATTGCTTTCCGCGCATGTCATGACAACTCGATTCTTCTGTTTTGCACAGATAGACTATCCCCTTAATAGCAGTTCACTTCTGTAAATAGGTCTCTCTCGTAGCGCGCTACACCATCCAGTTTTATTCAAATACTGAGTTCAGTTTTGATTTCTTATATATTAATCTTATGGGTAGGTATACTCGTAGGTAGTCCAATTGCATGCAGTATTCGACTTTCCCCATCCAGTTTATGTCCGTTATCCTACACTAGTTGTCGCTCTATCTATACGGGAATCTCACCTACGCGCTGGCGCGCCACGTTTATCTAGTTCAGTTTTATAATATGCATTTATTCAATAAAATCACAGTGATCCTTTTGATCTTTATCCTAAAGGCTGTAGGTTTCTTAGCAAACAAACCCGTCCGCTTGCTTTTATTTTGTTTGTACCCTGCATTATTTATCCGTTAATGTAACGGTTAAATCAAACACAACTTCATACTGCTACTTCTATCACGAAAGTGATATCCTATGGTTTCCCTTTTGTTTTATTTTTTTCGCTGGCTTATTAGCATATTTAACTTCGATTTTAGAGACTGTTTCCTTTAATCACTTTATCAAGATGGCTCGTGTATCGCTCTACAACTCGGAGACATTTCTGGGTGCTTGTTAATTGGTGTCCGGGCTTAGAATCTGGTTTTAAAGTCCTTCTTGGAAGCTTTACGTAGGCTACACCGTTGCCGTCGACAAAGTTGCAAGTGTTGCAATACATGAGATAAGTACACAATTCGCAAACTCCATAGTCTTGCACGAACCTTTACAGAAAAGCATTGCTTGTTATCACTTTCTTTTATTACCTTCAATCCGCGAATATGCCTTTTTGATAAATGTGGTTCAATGTGGTAGGTGTTTCGGTAAGTCCACTTATATTCATACATCATTTCTCCCATATTCCAACCAATAGCCGTTGCATTACATAGTGATAGAGGACAAGTATAGAAACTTTCACATTCAAATAAATATGATTGTAGCCATCAGCAAGCAATTCTACTGAAGGCAAGCAGTGATCATAATTCATTATTATGACGATGCTTCATTATGAAATGAGTATTATCATTAGTAGGTAGGTACATGTATTTATCTTGCGCCACATATTTACTTGCAAATAACTAGGTACTTTCAGTACGCACTACGGATCTTTATCCCTCTGAAGTTAGGTGCAACAAACGATTGCGCATATATTATTGTGCGGAAAATTTGCTTACCTCCAATTACCCAAAAATAGGTTCTGCGCAGATACTTCAGAGGTACAAAAATCCGTTGTGTAGTACAATACTTAGAAGTCACAACTTGTGACTTCTAAGTATTGTACTATATCTTTTATTTCGTCATGTGTCAACTTCGCAAAAGACGTATAAAACAGCCGATAAAAACATTTACATCTACGTATCGGACCTATGTTTTATTCAGTTTTTCTTCGTTTTACTTTCAAAAGTCTGCACTATCAAGTTGGCTTCGTCACATATCCAAGTTGTACCGTTAGCTTTTAGAAAAGCTTACTGTGACTGGCAACATGGATATTGCTAGCCTGCAGCGGGGTCATCACACTTTAGTCTGATTCACTACGTGACGAACGAACTCGACTGTCCATCCTTCAAAATTCGTAGAAGCTTGAACGACTACCGACCGCTTACTTATACCGAACAAGAAGTTGCTTGTTTCGGGACTTTTAGAAAAACGTCTGGAACCTCCGAACGGTTCCATGCAATCTTGTCCAAAACGGAACAACAGAATGCTGAAACAATAAAATGAGCTGCAAAAGATCTCTAAGAACCCATCCAACAGGATGTCTACAGGTTGAACGACCTACAACATGAAGCCACAAGCTATGGCACCGACAACATCATTTAAACGCATTATGAATCATTCAGTAATCATTGAACCAAATGCAGCAAATTGTCTAGTACAATAAGTGTAAAATATGAATTTACGCGCACTTAATTTCCTTCGCCATTATCTCTGCAAATTCTAATTTATCGTAATGATGTCACGTGCATCCACGGTACGGGCAAGACAACAATTGATGATAATCAACGCCACTGCTAGGTAGGTAGGTAGGTAGTAAGATTTAAGGGAGAACGCAAACCAAAGACAAAACGTCTTGTCGAACAGTTAGTGATGTGAAACTTCTCAGTAAAACTTTTTTAGTTACGATATGCTTCTTTTTATTTGCTGTTTTCGTTACTTGCTTATTTAATGAGAATCATCCTAAGTACTTAATAATATTATTAAGTACACTACATATCTACTCTATATTCTTATTTATTAAAAAACACAGTTTATTCTCTAGGTATGTGCGTATAAAGCAATGTTTAATAGGTAGGTATTAAACAATGCTATAATAGATAGGTAAACATACTTAAGAAAAGTCTGTCGTGTCAATTGATGTGAGTTTCGTTACAACGAAAACAGCATATGACGAGGAAGCATTCATCATATGCTGTTTTCGTTATAACAGAAAATTTATTTTCACGTCACTAAGTACGCGACAAAACAGTTTTGTCGATAGATGTGCGTTGGCCCTAATAGCATTGCTGCGTCGTCGTCGTCGCTTTGGTGCAATGACAAAAGGGTGTTTGTTTTTATTTCCTTAAAGAAAACGTTTTATTTTTGCGAGAATGTTTGGCACTCCCCCGGCCTTGGGGTAATTAACCTATTCTCGACCTGCGCCTCGTTGGCTGCTTTGAACTTGTGCTACATTCACGCGCGTATCTTTAAATAAAATCCCAGAGACGCGATTTCATCCCAACGCAACGATCGTGCCAATAAATCAGTTAAATGTTCTCTGCTCTTCAGACACGTGGTTCTTTCAAAGTCCAAAGGAAAATAATTATCGGAACTCTCATAATTACACCTTCAATAAAACTCGTTAAGCAGATGTCTGTCTGACCTTAACTGAAGCTTGTTTCGGGGATTCGCAGAAACCGAAAAGGTCTCCAGAAACTCGCAACTGTTACAACTGTCTTATATTAATTTTATTAATGACATTAGTTAGCTTCTTTGATACATCCCCATTGTAAAATATTCTATAGTGTAAGTGGTGTGAATAATATTTTCGCGATACGCATCAGTCAACCAACCTTACTCCCACCCACCGCGTTACCAAGGTCTCGATACGCAGATCAAGCGAACTAATCATTTTGTTATCTTAGAAGTGGAAGTACTCAAACTAACACGGAAATATCACTCGGAAATTGAGCTTATTTCTATAATATTTTACGAGTGCAAATAAATAACAAGTCAATACGACCTCAACTTGAGCTTAGCTGCCATGCCACCGATTTCCTAATAGCTATGGATATCAATGTTAGCTACGCAGATTTGACGTCAGTGCTGTAATTTTATAGTCAAAATAACTACTAAATGTGTAAATATTGTTTTATAAGCAAACACATTTATTATTTTAATAGCTGTCACACGAACTCAACTGCCTCCTACATCATGCTATGGCCGATTTTTATCATTTTGTAGAACCTGCTACATTATCTTTGGCATTCTCTTTTGAACTCTCTGCGTAAGTTACTCATACGTACACTCACATAATTTAATCTCTGGGTCTGCCAATCCCAAGATCTCTTCCGCTTCAGTAGATTGTTCTTGACCGTGCACCTTGACATCTTTTACGCTCATCACCAGCGTTTCTCGATCTATCGCCAGTGGTGGTGTAAATAAACGGTCTATGTGTGAGTGGGTATACGTGAAGTGTTTCCCGATTTAGAGGTCAGACGCGTATCTACATGTACCACGCATTTTCTTTGTGAGGAAGCGGTGAACCGGTGGCATATTTTTAGCTGGGGGCGACGCTCTTCGCATGAACAAGAGGCGAACGTCTTGCTCCATCATCGTGACATCAATAAGTACAATCGAAAACAATTATTTATTTACATTGTCCATATTCATCGTGCATTCGCAACATTTGGGTTTGATTCAGTTCTAGTAACTTATTGCTTACAGATATCTTGTATTGTGTTGTTCATATATTTTTTTAATGTTTTGTATGCCGCCTCTAATTCTTGACTAGTCCCTGTTATCTATTTCTTAGATGTCTTTTTCCGATAGAGATAGTTTTTTAATGAAAAAAAAAAGCAGTTTAGTATGTATTTGGGTTAATTTTATCAGCTCGCGGCTTCGCTATCAAAAAACCACATTTTGTAATTTGCATTTATACCACCTGCTTACTAAAACTGTTTAAAAACGATGCAGTTCATCGACCAAGCCAAATAAAGTCCCCAAATGCAATTATGTGTGCGCAGCAAATTAGTGGCAAAAATATCGCGAAAGTTCTGGCAAAAGTTTCAAAACGTGATTTCGTGCTTGATGTTCAGAATTGTTATTCTTGTGAAGCTTGTGCGGCATACCGTTAGAACCACTTTCACTGTGCCGGTGTCTCTGTTAATGACGAAATACCTAACCTATCTAACAATGTAGGACGTAGGTGTCATTAAAAATGTAAAGAAAACTAATACATAGTACATATTTGTACGGCAATGATAGTACCAAAAACACACATCCTTGACGTAATAGCTTTATTACCATTAGGTACACGAAAACCGTTGAACCAATTTTATTCGTAATATGAAGATTAAACAGTTTTAAAAACTACGTGTTTCGTTTATCGCGGTGTAGTCTCTCATCTAGGTCATTTGGAAACCGGAGTAGGCCACCCACTGGTTTCGTGTTACAAAATATACCAATTGTTCTTCAAAATATCTTCATTTTAGTTGAATTTATACAGCGTTTGATCCATTCGTTTACGTGATGACTACATTCCTTGCATGAATTACTGGTTAAGGTAGGTAGGTAAGGTACCTACCTAACTTTCTTAGTTTTTACTAAATGTAACATCTCCCCTGCTGCCTGAGTGGAAGAAAAAGACATGTTGTGCCGACCCCGCCTAGCGCGGGATAAGGGCAGGGAAATGATGTAACATCTCCCCTGCTAGAATAAAATAAAATAATTTAAAGTACTAGTTGGTCTATGTTATGTAAGTCACTATAGGAAAAATCATAAACCAAAATGATGAATGTTTCCTGTTTAAATTAATAAATATGGTGCTTTTCTACAACATTTTGTTCTCTCTCGAATAGTAGACAAGGTATCATATTAGTTATATAAACAAATATTCATGGACATTTTACACAACGCCCTCTAGTCCCAAACTAAGGAAAGCTTGTGATATGGAAACTAGATTAACTAGACGTGGATTTTAGCCCTAGGAATGTTTGTTTTTTATTTGAAAAATCGTACAGAGCTACACCAAGGCCAAGCGCTGAGGTTAAACCTCGCTCGCCCGTTCCGTTTCGCTTATTTCTTCCGCTATCTCCATAGAGAGCCATTGTTGGACAATTGTTGTTTTTTTCTCTATAGAACTCTAGTAAAAAATACTTTGTGCGACAGCCCTTGTCGCACCTCTGCTAGTTTGAGGTCGTCATAAACGTGATCGCGGCTTGCTCCGCTCGTCATCTAATCTATGTATCTGTAGCGGTTTTGTTCAGCTTTGCCAAACTCTTTGTAACTTAGGGCGGCTTACACGAGAATCACTAAACGTGTTTAACAGCTAAATAGATTTAAATCTGACGTATTTATATGACTTGACAACTCGCTAAATACTATTTAAGAGTTAAACGCGTTTAGCGATTCTGGTGCAAGCCGCCCTTAGAATTTTTCTTTGTAGATCTTTTTTTCTGAATCAGGATACTTTTTTGCCCCAATCTGGGGTTTTGGAAGTTTTGTTTGGTGTATGCAGTTCATGGCACTAAACTCGATGATGTACTTCGTCGTATAGGAGCACTTACAGTGCTACAGTGGAACTGAATTGGAGTTTGCAATCGTTTTATTGATTGACCAGCGCCAGTTTTCAACATATTTTTTTTCTACATATTATGTAGTTCTTTATATTTTTGTCATAAGTTATTTGTATAGCTCTGGTATCGCGCTACCAAAGATTACCAAATCCATAGGTAATCATGTAACCGTCACTTCCGGTTATGTACTAAACTTGTTCGTGTCTTGTAGGATTTATTTCCACACCTTTGATTCATTATCATAAATTAAATTAACATTAAACTGTTAAGTACCTATTCATCAAGAATTTACCTTCCCTATACCTAAATAAACGAGGTCTTTGCTAGAGATCAATTAAGAGGGCTATCACAGTTGGGCCGCGATTCAAGGGCTGGCGCGCGTCCGAGTTCGTCTGAGAGTCTGAGATCGCATTTCATGCAGTTTTAAATTACGTTTATTCAATATAATAAAATAAATTATTTAAATAAAAAGTATACAATTTTATTGATTATGAATTAACGTTTATTTTGGTATAATTTTTACTTAATAATATAAATGTAGTATGGAGAAATTAACTGCTAATTCTGAACGTTTTTAGCAATTTTATGGTTTTGAATTGATTTTTTTTTGTATATATCCCATATTTATTTCTGAATTCCGAGGCCGCTACGGTCAATGGCAGTATATAAGAGATATTTGTAAATATTTTTCGTTTCGTTTGCTATGCACAGTAGTTCAATCCAGGAGCTTGAAAAAGTGTCTGCGCGAGTTTTATTAAAAACTTGTTTCGGAATTTTGGCTTTATTTAAATATATAAGGAAAAATTGTAAAAACCGAGGCCGCTACGGTCAATGCGAATAACTATTCTACATTATACAATAAATCGAAATTATCTAAGAGTTTCAGTTTCAGAGATCTAGAACGTCAAAAATGGGCGTTTTCACGGTTTGACCGTGATATGAGCCTTAAAAGTAAATGGAGCCGTTCTACGCTAGTTTTACTTTTAAAATAAATAAAAAATAAATTTATTTTATTGAGAAGGGCATCTAATAGTACAACGGATAACCTCAACATTGGTAAATAATTCTTTAACAAGTATAATTTGAACATACCTAGTAAAATGGCACTAATACTTATTCTGGGGAACCTACCAGCTAATTTAATTATCTGGTTTTGCATGCGTTGCGTAGCAGACCTACTACAAAAACTACGTGATAATCATTGAACAACAAATAAAATATATCACATAAATTACCTACCTACTTCTGTAAGTACCTTTTTATTTTTGCAAGAGATATGTTTTAATTACCTACCGATTTTGTAATTCCTCTCGCTCCAATGTAGTGTTATCCTTATCTCACAGAATTTTCTCGATTTGTCGGCGTTATGTAGTAGCCAGCGAACTTCAGCTAAAATTGAAAACCTTCATCCAATATAGATTTACAAACCGAAGCGAAGCCTGCATTCACAAGACGGTAACAATAGATTTTATGTAACATTCGTGTTGCGAGCGAAAACGAAATCTACCTCGATGCTTCCTAACCAAGAAGCAGTAAATCGTATCAAGATTTTAATAACTAGGTCTGGCCCTCGTTGCTAGTTGCGCAAACTGAATGTTCTGAATTTGATACTTGCTGGGTTTAGTTAAGATCTTAGGCTGAACTAGGATACTTTATAGACATTCCCTATATTTAATATATCTCTGGTTTTGCGTGACTAAGGCCGCTCGCCCACGATGACTTTTTGCAGCGATGTTGTAGCGCGTTTGGTAAACGGGCGACGGCATCGCTACTATCGCGCGTCAGTAACGAGGGAAAAGGTACTCAGCCAGCGACAGAATCGACTGTATCGATGCGAACGCGCCTCGATTCGCGTGATGCCGCGGCATCACTGCAAAAAGTCGTCGTGGGCGAGCTCTCTATGGCTCGTATTCTGAAGGAATCATTACTCAAGCAGAGTGGAGATTCTCAAACAAAAATCTATACTTCAGTCTGGATCAATACTTGAGCAGTAAATGCGAATACGGGCTTAAAGGCATATTATCATAGGCAACATTGATTATGTCCTCAAAAAAATATGACGCATAGTGGTATCTAACCTTTACAGAGGGTTGAATATTTAGTTCGGGCATTAGTTGCATGCACAATACGCAGCTTCAAATATTCTACACCAAAATGATTTAGTTTTTTTAGAAGACGGAAAAATATTGGGTCATCAGCGTTTTAATCAGAAATTCATAAGATAAATATACCTAAACGCTTCTAGAAGTCATGATCAGGCAACAAGCCGCATAATATTATGCTGAGTCACCGCATCCACACTGGTGTTTTCCGTATACCTATAATAGTCTTCTTCGTAATAAACTCCAGGGTGACTCAGGCACGGATTTTACACATTAAAAATGTTAAAAAGAACTTTCAACCACTTTTGTTTCAAGTCCTTTATTGACTTCGAAGTTTCAAAGTTCATTGTTTAACTTAGTTTCAAGTTGTTTGATATCGATCGAATCTTACTGGAACATTTATTGTTGGGAAATCGCTAACGGAAACTTTGTCGGAATTTATGAAAAATCTCACCAAATTTACTTATTTCGTGCCACTCGTAAAACTTAGTACCCAGACTCTGAAGGAAAAAATCTGAAGGAATTGATCGGAGAAAATAAGTCCATCGAAATACACTGCAAAACAAACCGAAATGGGGAAAGCGAATACATAGCGAAAGTGGCTTATTAAACGTGTTTGATAATCTATTGACCTGGTTCAAATTCAACTAAATTTCCTTGAAATTAAATACTTTTTGTAGTCTCTCGATAAACCGTTTCTTCTCACACTTGATCGCGTATTGAAATTGACCTAAAAACCTACAGAATTTGGAAACGTTAGCTTGGCTGAGAAACGATGAGTATCCAAAAACCCAATGGCATGTTATTGTGTACGCTGGACCGGTTTATACCTCTGGGAGACGCTTGGCGGCGTTAGCGGCCTTACCGACTGACCTTACCAAGCCGTAAAAGAATTTGCTTCCTCTTGTCTAGATTTTGTACATCCGGTAATGTTTAAATAACTACAATGAGGTGACTTGTATTCTAGACAATAGTATTAAATACATTGTGGTTTCGTCTTGGTTTCGAGCGTCGTAGCATGACCAGCAAATAATGTTTTATCCGTCATTTGCTTTGTCTTTTATTTCTGATCGATTTTGCCGGTAATAACATCCATTTACCGGCAAGGCATTAATAG
Organism: Gandaritis pyraliata; assembly: GCA_947859175.1. Lineage (NCBI taxonomy): Eukaryota > Metazoa > Arthropoda > Insecta > Lepidoptera > Geometridae > Gandaritis > Gandaritis pyraliata. The sequence goes on from OX401868.1 coordinate 4,507,761, forward strand.
CAGAGTTAAAAATACTTTCTTCTCATATAATATGTACTGTTTTGTAGCCACTGCCGAACAGCATAAAAACACTACCTGTTCGAACTTATTTCTTACCCAGTTGCTATGCTATGAACCTCACATCTATGTCGCAATGCTTACAAAGGCGATATATACACTGGACGTAGATGTGATACGGAAATAACAGTCTACGTATTGGTCTACCATCTCTGCCATCACATCCGTGTGCATTGCGTCATGAACATGCAAAGGACAAGCGTCTGCCCTTGCTCATTATGCAGTTACCTCTAACTCGCCCCTGACTTCATTTATTTTTTTTCCAGAACGGCGATCTGTGTATATCGATTCTCCATCCGCCGGTAGACGACCCCCAATCGGGCGAGCTGCCATGCGAGCGTTGGAACCCGACGCAGTCAGTCCGCACCGTGCTTCTGTCTGTCATCTCGCTCCTCAACGAACCCAACACATTCAGTCCGGCGAACGTCGACGCCAGTGTCATGTACCGCCGCTGGCGCGAGTCCAAGGGCAAGGATAAGGAGTACGAGAATATTATCAGGTGAGAACAGTACTACTGTACAATCGATTGAACGCCAATTGCAGAAAGACAGAAGTTAGACACTAAAGTCGAAGTAAGAGACTAGAGTCTTATGTTTTGTTACCACTCCACCTTTATTGCAAGATCGAACTGAAACGTTTTGTGTACTAGATTATGGCATGATGTAGGCATCAGTTTCTCGCGACCAAAGTTCAACCAGGCAATGAATTTCTTTTTCCGGTTAGTGTTTTAGGCCGCAGCCCTATCTGACTTTCGTCTTGCTGCTCTCGGTATTCAGCTGGACCCGGGTATGGTCATAATCGGTTAGGGAACACAATAGTATTATTGCAACCTGCGCTGCGGTAAATGTCCGACACAGTAAATTACTGGAATATTATCGTCATGGTCTTCAAATCGGTCATGCAGCGGTTAATGCGTGATTGAACCGCAAACATCCTGTATTCGTTATTGTTCACATAATACACAAAAAAAAAGAGGTAAAACTTTTATTTATTTTGTATAAAAAAAGGCTGTAATAAGGTGAATGTCACGGGCCTGATACGTTTCAAGGTGGTGATTATTCCTCTCCACACTATTATGTTTAAATAAAAGTGCTATAAAGCATACAATGTATGCGCCAAACCCGTAAACCTGCCATGACCATATGTATAACTTCAAGTGCAAGAACTCTGTGTATATTTCAAGGATAGAGAAAATGTATGAGAACTATCAGGCGGACAATTAAATACATAGCGTCAGCTATACAATTTTTATTTCAAGGAAATATAATAATTGAATATCTTTATGATAAATTCAGTAATATAAATACAAAGTGTGGAATTACAAGGTTATGTGTAGTTCAAGGGTTGTTGATGTAGGTTAAATTTTAATTACAATACATTCAGTACATATTGAGTTATTAGTATAGTAATCAGTAAGTCCCTCTGAAGTATCGGCGCAGAACCCGTTTTCGTTCAAATTGGAGGTAAGCAAAGGAGATTTAACCACAGACTCCCATTCTATTAAAGATAAATTTCTGTTTTGTATAAAACTTATTTCATTTGTTGGTCGCCTGTTTCATACATAGAGTAGTCTTTCAAGAGTTTTGTCAGGCAACTCGATCTAGAAAGTAGAACAAAAGATTATGAAAGTGATACTTGATTAACCAACTAAATCTCTTATGCCCCTTCACTTTGCGCTAATTGTGTTCTAAGCGTACCAGTCAGTCCTTGTCCGCCTAGTGAGGCTGCATTCATTCGCATTACCTTGCATTATACAGGATGTCCGAATAAATAGCGGCTAGAGGAAGAAAATCTCGGAACATACATGTGGTGTTCGGGTGCCTCTTGAGGTACACCGCCTTCCGACTTCCGCTCAGCACTATTTACAGGGACACCCTGTATGCACAGCTGAACACCTGCAAGCTTCTTACTATTATTATTTAGATGCATTACTGTAGTCTCGACTCTCGACAAAAGCGTGTAGTTTATTATAGCCGACTTTAAAAAAAGACGTTCTCAATTCGGTTGTATTTTCTTTAATGTTTGTTACCTCAGAACTGATATGAAAAATTCTTTTTTGATTTGAAAGGCCAGATTAGTCTCATAGAAATTTCATCAAAACAGTTCAGTAGTTTAGCTTTTATATCAAAATAAATAACTGAATAAATCATCCACGTAAACGAAATCCCACATTTTGCTTTCCTGCGACTTTTCAGTGGTATTTACAGTCACTGGATAATCATAATCACAATGAATTGCCATCATCATTTGGTGATGAAGCCGGAATCAAATCTAATCATATTTACCAATCTAAAATGCTATGTTTTATGAGTGCTTATTACTAAAATAGTTAGGCACATCGTCTGAGTCTATTACGATCCAAAACTATATATGTTGGAATTAACTTCCAACGGACCTTTTAAGGTAGATAACACTTTATTGCATACCACATAACATTTTACTTATGAAAGAAACATAGAAACTACAGTGGGATACAATAGGCGACCTTATGACTAAAAGCGATCTCTTCTAGACAACCTAACGTGTCTTCACAAGCCAATTCTTAGTAAGATTTGAACTTCTGACAACTTTGCATCACGCACGTCGTCATCATCATTTGCAAAAACAAAGGCTGATTGTACTCTTATCATTGCCGCTTCAATCAATTGTATTTGATTACATTGAGTCATTATCAATACCTACTTTGTTTATTAAAAAAAGCCAATCGTTGAATTTTTCATCATTCCATTTTTTGCGTAAACATTTTGAGCTTTGCCAAAAATACTCTAATTTATAAAGTTTAAATCGGTTCGATCTTGTATGATATAACGCAAATATTTATCTGTCCAAATATTTTAATAGATATAGGACCAAGGGCTGAGTATTCCCTTTTTTTTTCAGAAAACAAGCACAGGTAGCGCGGATGGACGCAGAAAAAGAAGGCATAGTCGTACCCCTCACTTTAGAAGACTATTGCATCAAAACAGTCAAGTCGACGACGCAAGAGGCGCAGGTAAGAATAAAAACCTAATATTTTTCAACCACTAATTTTTCTACATGTTCGTCACCTCTGACGCACAGCTGACGTTCGTCATTGTATAATAATATCATTCTCATTTTACCGCTAGGACAAAAGTTTTTGTATGATCTAAATATATTTTTCCGGGTTTAACTGGGTGTTTTATTTGTTTACTTTGAATGTGAAATTAATAAAACAGGCAATTCTAATGTTGTATTGGACTTTGTTTTAACTGTTGAGTACAGAATGATCTTTATCCCTCGTAAAGTTGGGTACATCAAGGATTGCGCATGTACTGTTGTGCGGAAAAATTAGCTTACCTCCAATTCGATCCAAAAATCGGTTGTGCGCAGATAATTCAAAGATCCGTTGTGACTACTATACAAGTCTTAGCAATCCTCTTAAATTCTTATAAGCATTTATGAGGACACGACAAACTTTCATAAGTCTTTCACTGTGAATATTTTGAACGCTGGCCCAAAATGTATTTAATTTTATTCTAATGATCATCTTCTTCCTGCCCGCCAGATCGGTCGACATAACTAATATCTTTGGTTCCATTCTCCCTTATCATCTCCCTGGTCACTAATTTCTTATACATACGCCCTCTAGTCCCAAACTAAGCAAAGCTACTATGGGAACTAGATTGCTGATAGAATACTAATATACATTCTTTTTTGTAAAATACATAGTTGTAAATTCACCCAGTATATAGTACGTAACCTGGATTAACACAGGCTACTTTTCACTACAAACGAAGCCAGGTCCAAAACGGGACTGAAGGAGCTGATCGGGTCCTACTCCTCGGCATCCAAAACACCATCGGGGATGCTGGAACATTGCTGCCATCAACCCAAAGTCCTTCTCCGTTACTTTAAGAAGTTGAGCTAGCTGGGGTGAGGTTAGCATGGGGACAATGCACAGTACACCCCATCGCAGACGTCAGTGTAGATCTTATTCCCCCACTACGAATACGAATTAGGCTACTTTTTATCCCGGAATATCAACAGGTTCAAGGGTGACGACCAAATTTTTGCATCGTCACACAATCGAATTTCACAACTGTGACACACTTTCAGTTCTGAAATCCGGTGTGCGACGATGTAAAAAATTTGATCCTTACCCTCAAACAAGGACGCGAGCAGACGCTAGTATCCGTTAACACACTAACATACTACACCTCAACTCGTTCAAATGTTTGTTTGTGTGTTCCAGCTGGACATGACAGACTTCTACGACGATGACTATGATGATCTCGATTCAGACTCCGACGAGGAGTTGGAAGGTGGCGACGGTGACGCGGACGACAGCGGCAACGGCGAGTCGTGAGCGCTCAATATCAACTAGCTTATTCTACCGGATGTTATAACACCATTCCCAAAAACTTCGATGGGTAACCCATATGAAACCAACAGTGTCAGCGCGAAGGAAGCTGCCACTATTGTTTCCATAGGAAAATTTGCTCATATAGATGGGTACTTAGTTTTTAGGAATGGTCTTATGTAATTGTAAAAACTTCAAAGGGATGCTTAAATAATCTCTGTTGTTATTTTCATACATGCTGCTCCTAGAACTTCTACTCTGTGGACTTTAGAATTTGTAAAGTCCTCTTTTAGTTACTCTTCTATCTATGGTTTAGGCTGTGCGTTCATTGACTTGACAGTTTTTAAATAGATTTGTGGCGATAGTTGCACATTTTATTTGAAGAACTAGTCCCATTTTAAAACACACGTTTAAAGTTTTTATAATTATACCTACTGTTTGTGTGTTAAATTAAAACATTATGTTATCCTACAACCCGCAATCAAACTTGAAACATCTTACAATATGCGTAAATGTATATCATTCTACGTATTGGTAATTTTTCCTTTCTTTGCCTCCTAAAATGACCCCCTTTATTCTTCCGTTATTGATTCGCTAATAATATTTTCTACCAAATGCAATTATTTCTAGCTTTATACAGTTTATACGCTGTTGCCCATGCGTGGGTTTCCGTAGTTACCAATCTTCGTGACGCAATTTATTACGAACGGTGTGCAATGAAAAGTTATGCAGATATGGGAATGCATTTACTGACTTTCGTAACACTTTTTTTTTTAAATCGAGTGAAAAGACCGCGACTGCAATTGCGTCGTGTTTTTTTAAACCATAGACACCGCTGGAATTTTAAAGGCGTGATCACACTAAGCTGTATCAGCACAATCAATCAACAATATGTTTTTGAAACAATCAAACTCACAAACCATGGTAAATATCCCGTTTTTATACCATGTATTGTGTGCACAGTTTGAACGCTTTGTTCTAAATAGTAATTGAACGCAAAATTATTCTCGTAATATGAACATGCCCTAAGCCTATAAACAGGAATTAATGTGCTTAGTGCAATTAAAATTACAAAAACATGTCTGCACCTTTTTCATTCTAGGAGCTATGGTTTAGTAAAATAATCTGACTTATTTTAGCTTTTGTGTAACTAAACTTCTAAATTTTAATTTGCATCCCTGATGGTTCTGAAGCATGTGACAGGCGTCACAGCTCAGTCGGTATTAGCTCTGCCTTCTTTGCTGTGGGTCGTGAGCTCGATCCCCACTGACAACAAACATTTGTGTGTAACAAACATAGATGTTTGTTCTATGTTTGGATGTTACTATGTATTATAGGTATGTATTTACAAAAAAAAAGTATATAAGTATTCTATCACCATCTAGCTCCCATATTACAAGCTTTGCTTAGTTTGGGAGTAGAGGGCGTCGTGTGAAATGCCCATGAATAATTATTTATTTATTATTTTGTTATCCCAGCAAAAAATCTTCTAATTAGGTTCAAAAACACAGAAGCTATGAACTGGCATTGACATAGCCTTATTAAAATACCCCACATACTATTTAAATCCTGCTTGAGAAACAAAACACTAAATCACTTAAAATAGGTAAATAAAATATTTTAGTAAAATATAAGCAATATTATTCATTCATCAGACTTGTCACTCCAGCATTTTCTTAGAAATATCCTCAAAGTTAAGGGTGCGTTATTTTAATAATTAGCACCAGTTAGCACCACAGCGCGTGCGATTCAAACTACGGTATTACGACGGTTGGAATAAGGTTCGAAACCGCACGCGACCACCGTGACATTAAAAATGTGTGAATTAGCAGTTTTTTGGTGATATCTTGTAAACTGAAAATAATGGTGAAAAAACAGATACCTAGAGACATGGCTCAAGCAATTGTTGGTACCTGTATCTATCTAACTTTCAACCCAAAAATTAGCGCTATCTTCAAAATCCAGATTCTAATTCAGAAAGTTAGAGGTAACTTCAGGATTTTGTTTTATCGAGAAAATATTTTTATATCGTGTTTCTGGATATGAACAAATCTCGGGACTATAATGAATTTTCCGAAGTCGTTGCGATTTTCACAGTATACGCGCGCTTAATATTTTTGTAAAATAAGGACATGCCTGTTTCGAAACTTAGTCCTAATTATTTTGGTAGGTTTTTTAGAGATTTATAGCTCGCTGTGTAGCGTTCTACCTTTAGCCTTGTAGGTATCATTGTGTTGTACTTAGAATGAATTTGGTCGTTCGCTCTTGATCCACAGAAATGACAAAGTATTTTTGAAACGTAGAAGTAGTTTTGGCAATAGATATTTTATTGGAGAGTTGATTAAAATTGAGCATACAAATACTTTGTCATTGTGTGCTTAGATCGCAATAGGCTTTTAAACTGGCCCCTTGATTACGTACCTCGCGATCGATCTGCAATAGTCGTAAATCGACAATTATTGCTGTCAAACGCCACTTTATCAGTACCTAAAACAAACGAGTGATGATTACCTTTGCGTTTGTCGCAGATAATATCGCAAGTTACGTAATACACCTTCGGGCTATACAGCGTGTAGCTACAATGGCGACATTAAATGAACACACGGGTAGAGCTACTTATAAGTATTCATAAAAAAAATAAAAAAATAATTATAGTCCAAAATAGAAATTTCGAATTTTTCAAGCAAACTTAATAATAAAATACGCAACAAAAATTAATCACCCTATGAGTGTCTTTACCTACGTGTTACCGCGTCCGCGCCCGCGCCTGCCTGCCCGGGCGGCTCGGTGGCGGCGGCGGGGCGCGGGGCGGAGCGCGGGGCGGGGAAATCAAGAGACACCAAGGAATTCAAAGAAATCAAATAATTTCACTTCACCTTGTTCACTTTACTATTAATTTTATTGTGACCTATGCACCTAGCGCCTTACACTTATTAAATCTTCAAGTTCTCAATGTAGCCGCCGCGCCGCCGCCACCACGTCGGACACAAAGATGTAACCGGCGGCGCTGAATATTTGCCCTCGCTTTTGATAATACATTTTATTTTATTTTAGCATGAACGTCGTCTTTCACAAAGCCCCATAAAAAAATCGAGGGGCTTGAGGTCAGGTGACATTGGGCCACCTAAGAGCTCCGTGTCGTGTCGTCCTATCCAGTATCCACTGAGCACCAAACATTTAATTTACCCGCTCCCTAGTCGCAAAGGTAGACAGATAAACAAATAATAAATCAAAGCGTCTTTATCGCTGTACCTACGTAGACCTGATTGGGTACTTAGAATAGAAAAGCTAAACTAACAAAACCAAGTGTCTTTTTCGCGAAACATTGAGAATAGGTAGATAATTAGCAAAATTATTAAAATAAAGTGTGTCAAGGACACCGGCCCGCGTATCACTGGCTAGGCAGGACGAGTCGGTCGAGCGAGCGGCGCGGGCGGCGCTCTTCAATAGTTAGCTATCCCTTTCATGCACAACGTCGCAATTTCGGGTGTCCTATTCTAACAATATTTTCTTGCTCTTCATACGCGGTTACACGCGGTTATGACCCGTGAACCCGACAGATGACCTCTGCTCTTACGTACAGGTTGCTCCGAGGCGTTATTTAAGAAAATTGATTTATTTCGATAAATCTTATGTTTAATGAAATAAAAAATATGTCTATATTCTGAAAACGCGAAACCGGATACGCTGGTTAATTTAATGTCGCCATTGTAGCTACACGCTGTATACTCTTTGTGTTTGGATGACTGAAACGGGTTTCGAGTAATCTTGCGAGTTTAATGAACATGGTCCAGTTAAACTTGGTCGAAGTAACTTCTGCAATCTGACAGGCGTCACAGCTCAGTCGGTAATAGCTCTGCCTTCTGTGCTGTGGGTCGTTGGTTCGATCCCCACCTAGAACAAACATTCGTGTGTGGAAAACATAGATGTTTGTTCTAAGTCTGGGTGTTACTATGTATTATAAGTATGTATTTACAAAAAAAGTATATATTAAGTATTCTATCAGCCATCTAGCTCCCATAATACAAGCTTTGCTAAGTTTGGGACTAGAGGGCGCTGTGTGAAAATGTCCATGAATATTTTTCTTATTTATTTATCTCGGTCCAAACACAAAGGGATCCTACAGCTCTGTTTTAAGTAAATAATTCGGGAATGTAGTGTTTCGATTTGGGCGGACTCGTCGAATTGCCTCGTTCAGTCAGAGTCGCCCTACTTGCCTTGCCTGAAATGTAAAATAAAAATAATTCTTATTATAAATATGTAGTTGAATTAGTTAGTCATCATTGAGTTGTTGATTGTTGTGTCCTACGCAGAGACTTAGCTAGGTACTGGAATGTTATGTTTCCATTGTATAAATGTTAAGATGTTTTCGACTAAAATATGATTTAGTTTTGTTTAATACGTTTATTACAAGACTTCTGTGATTATTAAACATTGTCGCCTAATATTTGATTTTTATACAATTTAGTATAGTTATTTTTAGAACATTCAAAACATTGTAATTTACTTTATTGGAGCGTTTCATACAATGTTTTTTTCTAGTTTTGCTTTCTTTCGTAACTAACTACCTACTTAGTAATGTACCTAAAGCCAATATCTCATAAATTAATATTATCTTTAATCAATCTAAAAAGTATAAAAAAAAACTAAATGTAGCATCCGCTATTCTATTGTATCAAAATCTAAAATGTACAGAGATTTTATCGATATTATGTGTATGATTCGAGAGTACCTATGCTCAAATCAAATTGAATGCTAAAAATGTGTTATTCATAAGCTACAAGTAATTTATAGAATACATGCATTAATATTAAATATATTTCATGAATTAAATTAATCGTAATGTTAAAACACGCGAAAGTGAATTACCTTTATGGTTAGTGTGCACTAAGTTAATTACAATAGATCCTATTTTAATTATTATATTTAGACTGCGATTTTAGCTATTGAACCATCAACAATCGTCGTTTTGTCGCGACTGATTGCACAGCGGTTGTGTGTTGTGTAATACTCACGGTCGTAAATCTAACACTTCGTAAATCCAGCTAAAATTGTCCAAAACTTAAATGTTAGCTAGATTTTAAGTAACGTAAGTGGTTTGGAAAATCATTGTAGGAAAAATTCATGAAAAGAATGTTACTACATAATAATAGTGAATAAATAAATGATGTGTTTGAATGAGAATATTGTGTATGTCTTGTATTTTTTACCCTTGAGTGTATTTTTAGATACCTACCTACCTGATATTACAGCAAGATAAATAGAATTAGGTAGGTACTGACACAATTATAACTTTTTTGCAATAGTTTCTTTAACTGGTAGTTTCATCTAGGTACTTAGGTCAATAGGTGCCTAGTTTATTTATTAGAATGGTACCAACTGGAATAATAATAATTCTTCAAAAATTATAAAGAGACTAAAATGAAAAAAATAGGTAGATTAATAATTATGAGGTTGGGTTTTCAGAAAATATTTGCTGAACCCATGTAATTTGAGACACGTGACGCCATCTGTCTACGATATACAAACTTATGTTTACTGTACAGATGGTGAGATGGCGTTCCGTCCACCCTTGTCGTCGGTCGGTCGGGGTCGTACACACGATCAAGCTCGTTTTTTACTACCAGCTTTTTGATTGCTTGATCAAGTTTTGCTTGCTTGTTTGTGATTTTAGCTGTCAGTGTCAAGTAAGACAATCATTTATCTCTTTGCAATATCAGATCAGGCACGTCATGTCATTCATTGATCCGTCAAATTAAATTACACTGTATGCAGTGTTGCCAGATCTCCTGATTTTTCGGGGGATCTACTGATTTTCCCAGAATTCTACTGATCTACTGATTTTAACTGAAAGTCTACTGATTTTTTTTCTAATCCTAGCTTTACTTTCAAACATGATAGTAATCAAAAATCTGCATGAAATGAAACACAAAACTTTCGTGAGTTAGGTTGGCACTATAAAATTGTCATCGTAAACTGGACGGATAGCGAAATAAACCGGTTTGACTGGACACACACCCCGCTAAAATGATTATGTGACTAAAGTAAATATCACCTAATATGATTCATGGGTAAAGCTACGATTTCAATATGAGCGCTGAAATGTTAGGCAAGCATAACAGTAAAATGTATCTCAAGGACAATATATAATTACTAAAATGTAATGTTATTATAATGCCTGACATTGTTTTGTTTACCGAAATTGCATCTACTGATTTTTTGAAAAATTTCCCCATACATCTGATTTTTTCTAGTCGCATCCTCAGATTTTATAAAAATTGATCTGGCAACACTGACTGTATGTATGGACGTAGTGCGTGTGACAACAAACGGGATTTTGATTTTTAGACTTTCAAAGTAGTTTATTTTATTTGAAAGGTGAATAATTGAAGCAAAGATTGCTAACTCCTGTTGAAAATGAGCTGTCTTAGTGATTTAGCACAATCTAATGAGTATTTGAGCTTTAGAAGCAGCATTCCACTCAGGAAAATAGTAGTCGACTCTGATGGTTCCAAGGTAAGAGAAAACTTAATAAAATCGACAAAAAAATCTCATAAACATAACACACAATAATCTTAACCTCTTGGCTCACTCGGTTGGAATTGTCACGTCAATGTAATGTTCCGTTTCACACTATTTTTAGTTTGGTTCTAGGTAAAAGGGTCAAAACAAAACCCTTGAAAGTTGTATACCTATAACTTTACTGTACTGTAGGTAGACATTCTTATTTCTTATCAGCATTGCTATTCAGCGCGGCAATGCAACCAGTGTCTTGGGCACGCTTCCGATTGGTACTGATTTGGGTCAGTTGAGCTACCTATAAATCGTTTGCAACGGTGTGTAGATAGCTCAACTGCTTCATGTGTATTTTGTAAATACTGTATTAGTCATAATTTTCTTTGTGAATAAATGTTCTTATTTTAATTCAAATTTTTTTAGGCTTGGCGAATATTTGATTCTGGGCCCAAATCTGTAAAATGCCCTCTAATATGCCTGCCACCAGTCTCAGGCACAGCAGATATATTCTTCAAGCAGGTAATGGGCCTGGCTTCTCGAGGCGTTAGAGTAATAGCTGCTGAGCCACCTCCATACTGGAATATCAAGGAATGGTGTGACGGTTTTAAAAGGCTTATTGACTACCTGGAGCTTGACAAAGTACACATTTTTGGAGCTTCATTGGGTAAGTGTGTAAATTGTCTGGTAAAATTAAACAAAATCAAAGTATGGTAAAATAATTTAATCCTCAATACACATTTAATTTACTACTATGAGGCTTTTACAAATGAAGATCTAAATATAATGCATCTGTTATATTCCAGGTGGTTTCATAGCTCAGAAGTTTGCAGAACTAACAAAGAACTGTCCCAGAGTGTCATCTTTAGTCTTATGCAACACATTCACCGACACCTCTGTGTTTGAGTACAATGACTCATCAGCCCTGTTCTGGATTCTACCCTCACTTGTACTCAAAAGAATGCTGATGGGCAACTTTACATCTGATAAAGTTGATAAAAGAATGGCTGAATCAATTGATTTTATGGTAGAAAGAGTAAGTATCTCTACAGCTTCTACAGGTTTAACCTCTAGTTTCCCTAGAAACCAGACAGAATAGATAATGTATTGGGGATAATGTATTCTGGCATACTTATCATTTTATTTTTAATTATATAGGCTTCCAAGAATCACAATCATGTAGGCACTAAGTTGTAAACAAGGGTCTTATCCTTGAATAGATAAATTATTAGTAGGTACACTAGTTACTTATGTCTGGTTTGATATCATTGTTCTTTATTACACTCACTAAGCACACTTAATAGTATTAACAAAATAAACATCTGCTGCCTTACCTAGCATAGCATAATGGTGATGGAATTGAAAAACTGATTGTCATTTTTACAATATTAGAAATCTAAAAATCTTTTAACTTTGAGTTTATTCCAGTGGCTAATAACTTTCCCCAATTTTAGTTATAAATGATTGGGGATAATGCTAATGTTGTAAACTCCATTACAAAGGTAAAGGTTGCAAAGGCCGTAAGGCAATAACTTTTTACCCATAACTATTAGGCTAAAACCTAAACCATGTTCTAAGATAGAGCTGAAGTAAAAAAATCGACTATGGTATTTCTTTAAATTCCATGCATTTAAAATAATTTTTAATGTCTTTTAGCTGGAAACCCTGAACCAATCCGAACTAGCATCACGTCTTACGCTCAACTGCTCACCATGCTTCGTCCAGCCACAGCTGCTTATTTCCTTACCTGTCACTATAATGGATGTCTGGGACGAGAGTGCACTGAGCTCGCGTGTACGAGAGGATCTCTACAAGTCGTATCCACACGCCAAACTAGCGCATCTGAAGAGCGGTGGGAATTTCCCTTACTTGAGTAGAGCTGATGAGGTCAACCTACATTTACTGGTTAGTCTCATTAGTAAACACAATTTTACTAAAGCATGTGTGACATTAAAAATTACAAAATGGAAGGCTCCCATTGGAAAACGAAAGTATGGTAAACCGAAACAAAGGTGGGCCGATGACCTAATAAAAATTGCTGGATGCAGGTGGATAGCTACTGCCCAGAACAGGGACAGCTGGAGGCTTTTACCATCAAGGGATCCACATCCCTCAGTAACAAATAGGTTAAGATTAAAAAAACAACTACTTAAGGCTACTACACACATGCCGGCGGCAATGCCGCCGGGTTCATGCCGAGCGGCTATGCCTGCTATGCTCCTTTGTGCGGCAAAGCCGGCGGCGTTGTATGCCGCCGGGTGCACGGCGGCTTGGCCGGCGGCTTGCCCGGCGGCCCTGCCGCCGGCACTGTGTGTAGTAGCCTTAACACTTAAATTATAATAATATAGAGATAGAGATCCTAATATTAATGTTAAGTTGTGGAAATAAAAAGCTTTATAAATATAAATAAATAAATAAAAATGTGTGACACGACACAGCTTTCTTATGTAACACATTTTGCGCGACCATGTAGGCATTCTCATTCATGAGCCCTTCCGGTGTCGATTTCGGAGTCGTAAGACTCGCTCACCAGAATGAGGAAGATGAGTTAGGCATTTTTTCCTGTTTTTATAGCTTAAATCAAAAGTCTAGAAGATTGTAAAGACAACTGTGAAAGAATTTTGGCGATAGCTCAAAAACTGAATTTTCTACGATTTTTTAAATTTTGGATTTTCAAAATGTGTTTTGAGCCCGGCGATTTCGCGTGTGACGTCAGCCGGTCCGACCGCTCACCCGCGCTTTCTAAGCGTTTTCTGCCTTTAGGTTTCTATTTATATTTCTGAAAAATGGGGAGAAAAGTACCAATATTTTTATGTAATATTGTGCCTTTAAGTCCTAAGGACACGTTTAACGCTTCAGATAAACTTTTTAACCACCGACTGAAGAAGAAAGGTGTTCTAAGTTTGAGGCTTTTTTGTGTCTATGTGTCTGTACCTTTCAAGGCTCGTAGCTCCAAAAAATCACTCGTAATTTTTTTATAACTATTCTTGAAATGGAAAGCATATAAATCTGGCATAGTTCTAAGCCAAGTTTGGTAGAAATCGGTGCAGCGGTTTCCAAGTTATGAGGATGTTTATCAGCCCTCGACACGCATTTTGAAGGGTTCTCAGGCATATATTGATTGTAGTTTGAAACATTTGGTTCATATACCAGTATAACGTGAGCTACTATTTCTTAGTGTTTCATTGATTTTGTATATCAGGTAAGACTGGTAATGAGCAAGATTGTGTTATCGACGTGATTAGCAATGTTTTTAACCCCCGACGCAAAAACGATGGGGTGGTAAAGTTTGACGTGTGTGTGTGTCAGTGCGTGTGCGCGTGTCTGTGCGTGTATGTGTGTGTGTGTCTGTCGAATGCGCGCGTTGGTGCGCGTGCGGATGCGGATGGTAGTAGTCTAAGTCACATTGTCTACTAAGGACGTGCCTAGTGAGACATTGTACTGTCAAGTACAATGCCTCACTAGGCACGTCCTTAGTAGACAATGTGACTCGCTAAGAAGAAGAAGAATGTGACTTACACTAGGACGTGCCTAGTGAGACATTGTACTGTCAAGTACAATGTCTCATTAGGCACGTCCTCAGAAACTAAGGACGTGCCTAGTGAAGCATTGTCTACTAAGGACGTGCCTAGTGAGGCATTGTCTACTAAGGACGTGCCTAGTGAGGCATTGTCTACTAAGGACGTGCACGTGCGGATGCGGCTGGTAGTAGTCTAAGTCACATGACAATGACAATGTGACTCGCTAAGAAGAAGAAGAATGTGACTTACACTAGGACGTGCCTAGTGAGACATTGTACTGTACAAGTACAATGCCTCACTAGGCACGTCCTTAGTTACGAAGGACATTGTACAGTAGGTACAATGCCTCACTAGGCACGTCCTTAGTAGACAATGCCTACACATACATATAGTGCAATGCCTCACTAGGCACGTCCTTAGTTACGAAGGACGTGCTTAGTGAGGCATTAGCAATGCATTGCTTAAGGACGTGCCTAGTGAGGCATTGTACCTACTGTACAATGTCCTTCGTAACTAAGGACGTGCCTAGTGAGGCATTGTACCTTCTGTACAATGTCCTTCGTAACTAAGGACGTGCCTAGTGAGGCATTGCACTATATGTATGTGTAGGCATTGTCTATTGAGGACGTGCCTAGTGAGGCATTGTACTTGTACAGTACAATGTCTCACTAGGCACGTCCTAGTGTAAGTCACATTCTTCTTCTTCTTAGCGAGTCACATTGTCATTGTCATGTGACTTAGACTACTACCATCCGCATCCGCACGTGCACGTCCTTAGTAGACAATGCCTCACTAGGCACGTCCTTAGTAGACAATGCCTCACTAGGCACGTCCTTAGTAGACAATGCCTACACATACATATAGTGCAATGCCTCACTAGGCACGTCCTTAGTTACGAAGGACGTGCTTAGTGAGGCATTAGCAATGCATTGCTTAAGGACGTGCCTAGTGAGGCATTGTACCTACTGTACAATGTCCTTCGTAACTAAGGACGTGCCTAGTGAGGCATTGTACCTACTGTACAATGTCCTTCGTAACTAAGGACGTGCCTAGTGAGGCATTGCACTATATGTATGTGTAGGCATTGTCTATTAAGGACGTGCCTAGTGAGGCATTGTACTTGTACAGTACAATGTCTCACTAGGCACGTCCTAGTGTAAGTCACATTCTTCTTCTTCTTAGCGAGTCACATTGTCATTGTCATGTGACTTAGACTACTACCATCCGCATCCGCACGTGCACGTCCTAAGTAGACAATGCCTCACTAGGCACGTCCTCAGTAGACAATGCTTCACTAGGCACGTCCTTAGTTTCTGAGGAAACAGGAACATCCTCATAACTTGGAAACCGCTGCACCGATTTCTACCAAACTTGGCTTAGAACTATGCCAGATTTATCTGCTTTCCATTTCAAGAATAGTTATAAAAAAATTACGAGTGATTTTTTGGAGCTACGAGCCTTGAAAGGTACAGACACATAGACACAAAAAAGCCTCAAACTTAGAACACCTTTCTTCTTCAGTCGGTGGTTAAAAAGTTTATCTGAAGCGTTAAACGTGTCCTTAGGACTTAAAGGCACAATATTACATAAAAATATTGGTACTTTTCTCCCCATTTTTCAGAAATATAAATAGAAACGTAAAGGCAGAAAACGCTTAGAAAGCGCGGGTGAGCGGTCGGACCGGCTGACGTCACACGCGAAATCGCCGGGCTCAAAACACATTTTGAAAATCCAAACTTTAAAAAATCGTAGAAAATTCAGTTTTTGAGCTATCGCCAAAATTCTTTCACTGTTGTGTTTTGGACGTAAAAATCTATAGATCTACATTTAAAAAAAAATACGCTCATCTTCCTCATTGGCTTGACTATTATTATTAGACAAAAATATTTTTTTTTTATTGTATTCAGCCAGTCTCAAATGTATAGATAAAAAACGACCTATCGTGTCGAGCGATTGTGCCATACCTAGTATAACTTATTAATTTCTTTCAGATTCATTTACGGCAGTTCGAGGGCACAGAGATCTCTCCTTCTTACGTCAGCCTTCTCAAAATGCCGGCAACATCAAGCAACCCTGAAGAAGGCACCGTCAGCTACTTCAACCAACGCGAGAAATTCGTTAAGATAACATAAATGACTAAATAGCGAGCCATGTCTTCCGAAATATTGTAGTTTTTAAATACTTTCAAGAAATTAGGTAGGAGGAATCGGTTTGTCGATTCATTTAAGTGTAAGGTACAGAAAGACTTGACTGTTCAGTAGACCAAAGAGGCCGTTATTACACCATTTCTTTTCATTTTATCATCCGTTCCTATCTTATGTATCAGAATCACAATTTTCGATTGTGCTCTTGGTTGAGCAGTTCAAATATACTACAGCAAGTTGATCTACTGAGTTGTATGTGATAGTAGTCTCTTTTCTACACAATATCTCTGTGCCGAATTAATTAACTTTTTTTATGCTATTTTAGAACTAATTAGGGCGGTAGGTACAGTTTGGGCGTATTTTTTTCCGCCTTTTTTTGGGGTGGTTCTTAGCAGCTATATTTGGTGCAATCGTTGCCAGTTTCCAATTTTTAATTTTACAATTGTTTTCGGAATCCATAGATTTAGTTAGTTACTTGCATTCCAGGCTATGTAGTTTGTAGTTTCGCGAATAGCAAGATCGGTTAAAGAGTTTATATTCTCATAAAGAACATAACACAGTTCAGTTATTATGAGACTTATTCAGTAGTTTTTAAGTAGGTAGGAGATAGTAGCAAAGCATGCATCGCAAGATAAATTATTTATCTGTATGGCCTCCTTTTACTTCCCTCTCGCGTGTTTAGTTTCTAGCATTCGAATATCACTATTTGAGGTTAGGCATAGGTAGGGTAAGGTGTACTTAGAAAAGTAGAATTAGGCTGCGTTTCCATCAAAGATGTGAGAGTACGAGGTAGATGAGCGGTGCGCAACGAAAAAATCCATCGATAGCATCGCTGTCGCATGACGAATGAAATGACACTATTTATTGGTTGTTTTATTGGGTGTTATTATGTATTATAAGTAAATACTTTTTTTATGTAAATACATAAGTATTCTATCAGCATCTAGTTCCCATATTACAAGCTTTGCTTAGTTTGGGACTAGAGGGCGTTGTGTGTAAAGTCCATGAATATTTATTTATTTATTCTAAACGTTTGCTGAAAGTCATTTTGCTGTGATAAACCATCAAAATATATAACACAATATATTAAAAAAATTGTGTATTTTGAAATCATGCTAAAATATGATTAACAAATTAATGAGACTAGCTAGAGGTGATAGATTGAATTATAAATAAGTTATAATTTTATATCGATGTTTATTGTTGATTCTTAGAAATTTTATAATATCTAAAATATGGAGATCTAATGGAGAAACCTATGCTTGTTTTAATACTTGTACATTCCGTACTTACTCGCAATGTTTACTGTGTAGCTTACTACATTATAAGAATATGTTTATAGTTTATAAATAAATGCAAGCATGTACAAAAGTGTGTATTCTTTCACTGTGAAGCTACAAGTATGAGGAGTTTAACTTTCCATATTAACAGATACAAATTCATAACTTTTTGATTTTTCATTTAAAAATCCTAGTAAAATCAGTTTGTCTAGCAGCCGGCATGGAAGTTGAACTCCATTAAGCACAATAAGCAGGATCAGATCTGTGCAGTTGTGCTGCATTCCGTAAATTCGCGACTGGATGTTGCGTTCTACAGAGTTCAACTTCCATGCCCTATGACTCTAGAAAATAAAATGACAGTACAACAACATTCCCTAAACCTACAAATCAAATCAACAAGTGAATTCTTACAATTTATTTAACAACAGACTAACTATGTATCTCTCTCTAACTTAGTCAATTCCTTTTCCTTCTGCGTTCGTAATGCTTTTTCTCTTTCTTCGTCGTCAGAGAAATATTCTTCTAGACTATCTTCGTGTGCTACTGCGGTGCCGGCCAATGTAGATCCTTTCTCTGTTATGGCGGTAAGATTGACTAGAGGGTCTTCATAAGGTATTTCTGTGGTTTCTGGCAGGCGTTGTTGGTTATTGTGAGCTGTGACTGTCGAATATATTGACATAGCCTGGAAAAAACATCACTAATTTTAGGACAGGTAACAAGCAAAGTCATCTAAAATGTCTAATTTCGCGAAGTGCTGCGACATTGCAGCAGAGTAATGAGTACATTAACTTTTACATATGACAGGCTTTATTTATGACAGGCGTCACAGCTCAGTCGGTAATAGTCTGCCTTCCGTGCTGTGGGTCGTGGGTTCGATCCCCACCAAGAACAAACATTTGTGCGTGGAAAACATAGATGTTTGTTCTATGTCTGGGTGTTACTATGTAATTATAAGTATTTATTTACAAAAAAAAAAAGTATACAAGTATTCTTATCAGCCATCTAGTTCCCATATCACAAGCTTTGCTTAGTTTGGGACTAGAGGGCGTTGTGTGTAAAGTCCATGAATATTTATTTATTTATTTATATTTATTTATACAGTTATCTGTAGGTACCTGAGCGACAAGATTGGATACATCCCCTGCATTCGCCGGTAAGATAAGCGTGTTGTTCGTCCGCGCCAGTTTGTTAAATGCCGATACGTATTGCTCGGCGAGGGTAAGAGATGCGGCGTGCTTGCTATTCTGTAACCGAAATTAGTTACCTATAGATTTGTACAAGTTTTGATATACAATTCATTCATAAATTACTAATTCATCGACAGTGTGAATGCCGATACTGGCCCAGACATTTTAAAAAATGTGTTTTTGAATCGTTATCGCTGTACAAATGGTGTTAAGTTGGCGTGGTTGGACTCTAGTTACTTTGTCTGCTAGCGCGCTGCCCACTAGTGTAAGCCCGCGCGCTCGCGCCTCGGCGACTGCGAGCATAGCATTCGCTTCTCCAGACGCTTTGTTGATCTGCTCCATCTTTTCAGCCTCTGTGAACACAAAACTAGATAAGCATTTTATACTATGGAAACTCAATAGCGGATGGAATATATAATTCACTTTATTTTTGTTAAAACATACACTTTATTAAGTTGTTTGACCTGTGTAAATCAAACCCAAATCCTACAGTGTTAACAACTGAGTGGTTTAGTTAGGTATTGTAAAGATAGCGGGAAATCGGTTCAATATGAATTTTATTCTAACTGAAAATCTATAGGAGAGGTTTGCATAAAGTATGATTTTTTTTCGTGAATTATAGTATTATTTTCTGTGCTCCTGTCAAGATGATTCATCAAAATTATTAGCAGCAGGCAGCCAACATACCCGAGGCTAATATCCTCGCCTGACGCTTGCCCTCAGCGACGTTGATGTCGGCGGCCCGAACTCCTTCCGACTCCAAGATGGCGGCTCGCTTTTTCCTCTCGGCTTCTACTTGCATTTGCATCGCTTCATGGACGCGCGACGGTAATTTTATATCACCTGGAAGTGAAAGTGTTTATCTATACTGTTATAAAACTGTAAAAAAACCTAAAATTGAAGTAGGTAATGGAAATTAAGTTAATATACAGATCCACTAAACAAACACTTTGAAACAGCCCCTAAATACTAGATAGATCTTGGTACCAGTTCCTTACGACCAAGCCAGAAAACATAGACTACAAACAGAAGTCATTATTAAATAAACCATACTTACGAATTTCATAACGAAGACAGGTGATGCCCCAGGCCTCGCTAGCTTTATTGATAGCCTCAACTATTGCTATATTTAAGGATTCCCTCTCTCTGAATACTTTGTCTAGTGATATCTGTCCAAGCTCCGAACGCATTGTGGTTTGTGCTAGTTGAGTTATGGCAAATTCTGGGTCTTCTACTCCATATGAGGCTAAAATGAAAATGTGATGATTATAATCAAATGGTGTTATGCATTATCCTCTAACCACGTAAACCTGACAGATTGAATATTTGAAATAGCCATTAGTATGTACATACAAACTAAGATAAGGATTAATTTATAGAAATAAAAAGATATATTTTCAATTACATCTTATGGTATAGGTCCCGACACAGCTTAATAGCTCTACCTTGAATGGAGTGGAAGTGGGAGGGTGTTTTGTGCAGCCAAAGAAATATATAATTTGGCTTCTGCACAGAATCAGCGTCACCTGTACTGACTATTTTAATAGGAGCACAAGTGGAAATGTTAATTTAATGTCTAAAATTCCAAAAGAGTTATTAGACAATTGCTGTTTCTTTTATGTCAAGGAAACATATATAAAATTATTTTATACATTTAACGATGTTTAGTCACTTACCTAAATATGGATCTAAAATTCTGAGATACAAAACTCCATCGATACTCAAAGTGACATTGTCCGAGGTAATAGCACTTTGTTTTGGCACATCAATGGCTATTTCTTTCAGGCTCTGTACATATTTTATCTTGTCTACAATAGGCCAAAGCAAGTTTAGACCGGGCTCTAATATTCTGTGAAATTTACCCATCCGCTCCACTACCCATGCCTAAAAATTTAAAAATAATTAATAACAAACAAATTAAAAGAAAGGTTATTCAGTAATTTTATTAAACATTGTGTAATATAATAATGTAGGTTATAATTTTCTAAAAATTTGCTATTGATTAGACAACACAGCGATGTCTTATAATACTTTTACCAAGGTTTGCTTGCAGATAGAAAGGAACTCTAATAAAATATAACACACCTACATAGTGCGGTTTACTCGTTACAAACAACCGGTCAGGTAAAGCCGTCTCATACAAATTGACTGATTGGACACTACCTACTTTTATGTTTTTTAGCTCACCTCTTGTTGTGGGACAAACATGACGACTGTATTGAGTGGTGTGGAAGAGCGACCTCGAGCCGCTGTAATGCTGTAGAATACGCTAGCATTGTTTTGGTACTCCGGCAAAAGAAGACCCTAGAAAATCAATTTGCGGTCAGGTTATGTCGAATGTCAGCACACAAGTTATTACATTACCTACCTACTCTACTTACTCTTATCGGCAACACTTTGGTTAAAAACAATCTGGAGCGGCTGAACATGTTGATGTAATCACAGTTCTACTTTTTTCAGCGTAAACCTTCAATCCATTCCACTTCCAGGCAGATACGGATGGTAGAATAGAATAGAATAGAATTATGAAAAAAAAAACATAAAATCAAATCAACACACATAACCACTGAACGAACTGCAGATTGCTGTAGACAGACAGAAGAAGACAGCACAATGAATACTTCAGTCTGTCTGTCATTGTCAAGTCAAATAATATCGCATTGAGCTATATCTATTGGTTTTATGAATCAGAGTAATATCGCAGTTAGCAGCTGTCATCTGGTTGTCCATGCGACAAGCCCTTTTCAAACGTTCAAACTCTCAAGCAGTGAATCAATCATACCAAAGTATTTTTATTGTTGGCAGTACTGGAAGAAGCATCAAAATGTTTAATGCACCAAGATCAAAACCGGTGTGTGTTGTGTTTGATCAATATTTTGAAAGCTTTTATTTTTGTCATTAGATAGGTGTCATACATAATAATGGATAATAAATATTCACCATTGAATTCAAGCAACATATTAAATGATGATAACAATATTACATCCAAATTACGTCGCTTGCGCATCCAAGAAGCTCTTTTGCTGCAAAGTGTTCAAAAACCTGGTAGGATCATCAGTGATGACAACGTTGAGCTAAACGGTTCAAGTTATAAAGATTTGCTGAAGAAAGTCAAGGACTCATACAATAATCTCAAGAATTTGTATGATGAAGTAAAAGCCAATACACAGTCTCAAGAGCTTTTCGTAGACCTAGGTTAGTAGTTGGTCGATCCTATTAGGTACTATTTTTGTACGTGTTGATAAGATATTGTGAAATTTATTTATGGTAGGTAATGCCTAAATACGAAGTTTCTTATCTAATGACTTAAATGAAAAATCTTTTAACGTAGGTACCTACCTAACTGTATTTATTAAACATTTCTCTTTTGATGTATGTACTTAGGTACTCGTAGTTTTACTAGATAATACAAAAATAGAAAATTAATGATTTTACTAAACTTTATTTGCATGCCAATTTCACAGATATTGGTGAAGTAAAGAAGAAGATTTATGAATTGGAAACCAATATTAAAACATTTAAATCTAATACACATTCAGAACTGGCTAATCTTAAGTTAAGTGAACAGGATTTAAATAAAAAGGTTCGAGCATATATATTTTATTCATATTATTATACGGTTTCATTTTGAAATTTAAGTACATGCCTAAGTAATAACTAGACTAAAAACTAAAAATTTTCTTTTATCTTATAGTTAATTGAGAATCCAATTGAAATAGAAAATATCAAACGGCGACCAAAACCTCAGTCGGTCAATTATAATGTGATTGTACCAAGTCCAGTCAGAGTTCATATAACATCTCCTTTTAAATGTTTGGTAAGTTATCTGCATCATCATAATAATATCAGCTTAGAAAAGTCCACTGCTGGACATGCCTCCCCCATAGATTTCCTGAATGAACGGTCTGAGCTCACTGTTTCAATCGTAGGCTTATTTTTTCCAAAAAATGTTGTATCTGCTAAATACCTTCCTACTCGTAATTTCAAAGTAATCATTCTCTAATTTTACTTCAGGACGTTCAACAATTTCAAGAGTTTATGAAAAATAGTCCAAACCGATACGGAGGATGGAACGAGTACAATCATAATTTATTTGTCAAATACTGGCAAAAGTTCTTCGGAAAGACTTACATCTCTGAGTTTAATGATGAATCTTTTTTGCAATCACTGATATTTCAAATGTTTATGGAAGAGGTTATGCCAAAATTGCAAGGTTAAGTACCTACTGAAGTGCCTACCCACTTAACTATTACACGGGATTAAAATAATTTCAGATATGTAAAAATATCCGCTGCTTACATTTTCAGGTGTTACAACAAATGTATTCTTTTCATACGTGAAATGGTACGTTAAATATTTATTCCTTAAAGATAAGCAGCAAATTGCTATAGATAAATGGAAGTTGAATAAAATATCAGCAAGAAAAGTTCTAAAAAAGGTGAGAGTATAGGTACCTAGTACCTCGTCTTATTGATCATACTAAGTGTACCTACCTATTCACCTGTCGTCACTTTAACTAGGTATTTCAACGTTAATTTACTATTTTGTTAAAGGTGATGTATGCTGATGAAGTGGATAATTTTCCTCTGGAAACTATCACGGATGCTCAAGGTTTCATAGCTAGGTAATAAACCAAATACATGCTAGCATGCTAAGATAATTTCTACTACCTATGAATGGTTATTAAAATACTTATCGGTTTTATATTACAGCAGCTTTAATACTAGACAAAGTGATCTTCCTGTAAAGAAAAGTAAACAGTTAATGGATTCTAAAAGTTTAGAGAAAGGAGGGAAACTGCATAACAAACGTCCAGACCGTACTCACAGTATATTCAAACCTACTAAACAATGGTTAAATAGATACCAGTACAATGCCGATGGCGCTGTATCGTCTTCTAAATTTCATAGTGTTGAAAGCATGGAAAAACAACGGTAAGAACTGCATTTAAACAAATATGTGTGTAATCATTTAATTTTTTTTTTGACCTTCTGATTACATACTTGCCTTTTGTTCTAGGCATACACCCAACTGGAGACTTGGACTGCTACATAATAATTAGAATTACTTAACTAAAGTAGGTACCTACCTTACTTACTTAATTTTAAAATAATAAAATTCATATAATACCTACGTACTTGGAGTTTTTACTCTGATAAGAAAAAAATAGGTAAGTAGGCTCGTGATTTCAATAACTCCAACTGAACGAAATAGAGAAACAATATAATTTTGCCTGCTATGAATTCGGGAAATGAATTGCTAGCTGACGAATTGCTCAATGTGACCTTTTTAGCCCTCCTTAACTTTATCTAGGATCTATAGGATGGAGGGGTAAAAACTAGTCGCACATTAATTTTCTATTCGATGAGAGTGTTCAATGTAGCAGTGGTGGTCTACGGTAGACTTGCAACGATGTAAAATCTAACGTAAAGGTCCATCTACATAGCTCAGCAACTTTGTCATAAAGTAGGCAAATGAACGGCACAAAAGCCGGCCACTGTGCGTATGCACCACATCACATCACATGATTGGGTTTATTTATTTTGAATAAAATAAAAGTTCGGTTGAGGATTGGTATGGGCAATGTGATGAAACATCACGCATCACTCGAAGCATTACCCACTACATTAGATTAGGCACACAATATTACGCGGAGTTCGGTTGATGCGGTGCGTGCGAGCGAGTGTATCACCGGTGAACGAGTTATGTATTGAGTGATGGTAATAGCACTAAGTAATATTACATTTTCAGTAATGCCATTTATTATGGCATTACGTTTCAGTGTACTGTTTTGCGCATGTCTAATTAATTACTAGCTTAGCTACGGTCACAGAACAGATGGCTACGGTGAACGGTCTGTACTGTACGTACACATGTACGTACTTGGTACGTACCTACGTACACAGTGCGTTCGTTGCTTCTGTTGGCATTGGGCAGGTTGCCAGGCAATAAAACAAAGTGGTTGCTTGACTTACTTGCTCGTTTGACTGACTACTCTGCTTGCTTCGCATATCAAATCACTGACGTGGCCGTCCCTTCCCCGACGAAAAAACAAAAACGAATTTTCTATTTTTCGTTTCCATTCCATTCCATCCATTTGTTCATTTCATTTTGATTTTGTTATTTGCCTTGGATTGTCGTGCCGGCCGGCCGAGGAACGTTTCTGAAAGTGAATTTCCATCAATTTTATTTGTTGCCGTAAAGGCGACTAGTACTTAGCAAAGATAGCAAGAAAGAAGACAAAACTTGTGTTCATCATGGGTGCTCTAGCGACGGGTCTCGGCCTTCTCCTGATTATTGCTCTCGCCCGTTCTGATGATACTCCAAAAGGACCGAAAGTTACTCATCGGGTTTGTAAAACTTTTTCGAACTTTATTCAATGTGTTTCTGTTATTAGGTTCAATCAGGTGCTAGAGTAACGGGTTTTCATCAGGTCATTATTTGATGACCGGCCGGTGACCTCTTGATGACGCTACAAGTTCTTTTGTTAGCCGATTCCTTGAGCTTATAGGTTGCTATGTAATTTTATTTTACTCAAAATAAATCTGTTATCATTTTTTCTGAGGGAAATAAATTGGTTTCTATTAAGTTAATATTTAGTACCTACAAATAGTTTAAATTTAGTCTAATTAGTTGTACTAGGTAGGTACCTACTTTAATTTCCACCTTATTTAGCACAATCAAATCAAGGTTTAAGCCACATTTGATATTCCAATATTCCCAAAATAGCTCCTGTGAGATACCTACCTATTCCAAATTACTTTCCGAGCAAGTACCTACGTACCTTACTACTAGTAGATACTATGTGGTCATGTTTGCCAAGATTCTCTAAACGCATTGTATCTAACTTAAAGGAAACTAAAACCAAGTCCTTCAACCACCAACCAAATAAAAATCACAGATCTTCCTATCAGTTATCACAAGAGTTTACAAGGCAATCATTCAATAATCTGTTGCTATTATACTTCAATGTATGAGATAAGTGACCCCTTCCTTAGTATAGGTCAAATTCAGTCTTGTTCTACAGTAGATTGATATTATAATCTTCAAATACATACACGCAGACAGACTTCACTTTCTATGCATACTTTCAAGAATACAAGCTTTGTTTTTTCTTTCCTCATTCCTTGTCGATGTTGAGAATGTGTACCTATAAGCTGCAATGCCATATTGTTTTTTTATTGTGCTGCATTGTTCTTAAGAAATGCTTTGAAAATATCTGTTGCTATCGGAACAAATATACCTACAATGGTTAATTCAATACATACAATATGCAGTCTGTAGACAAATGAAAATGTTTAAAA
The DNA here is from genome assembly GCA_947859175.1 of Gandaritis pyraliata. NCBI lineage: Eukaryota > Metazoa > Arthropoda > Insecta > Lepidoptera > Geometridae > Gandaritis > Gandaritis pyraliata. Next base: position 4,534,088 of record OX401868.1, read on the forward strand.
ATATCACTATTACCCAGGTACCTACTTATTATTATTGAATTTATTGAATCAACAAATAAGTAAGGTTTACTTTATCATCATGTCATTGGCATTGAATAATTATATTTTAAGATGTACAACCTGTTATGCACAGGGTCAGACAAAAATGCATCAGCCTTGACCTTTGACCTATTAGTCCCAATATTGATTTTAATGAGGAAGATGAGCGTATTTTCTTTTTAATATAAATCGATAGATTTTACGTCCAAAACACAACAGAGAAAGAATTTTTGCGATATCTCAAAAACGGAATTTTCTACGATTTGTTTTTTAGATTTTCAAAATCTGTTTTGAGCCCGGCCGTTTCGCATTGTGATTGACTTTATCCGGTCGAGATGCTCACCCGCGCTTTCAAAGGCGTTTTGAGCCTTTACGTTTTTTTTCGACAGATATTTCTGAAATTCCCATGTTTGAGATCTCCATACCTTTCAGAGCTTAAGAGTTCTGGTGCCTGACGATGACCAGCATAATATTATGATGAAGAGGATCTTATCTTTGGTATAAGTACCAAAGATCCTCTACTACTCCTCCTTGCCTCTACTTACCTTGGTCAATAAGAAAGAAACAGGACAATATGATCTTTTTACACAAATGAGATGTTGACTCTAAATGGTGACCTTTGCCTAATAGTCAAAAGTCACCATTCAAGTCTTCGGTCAACTATCTATTGAAGGTCAACGGTAACCAGTTACAGTCAAAGGTCACAGTTTCAGTTCATAGGTCACTATTAAAGGTCAAAGGTCAACATTCAATGTCATGAATATTTATAACTGAATGTCCATGAATATACATATAAGGACAAAGGTTACCTACTATTTAAGTAACTATTATAGTCAAAGGTCTTTTAAGTAGGTAGATACAATACAGTGGTCGGCTTAAGTTATATTGCAATAGTTTTTTCTAATATTTCATCTGGCCATACCTACTCATCCAGACCAACTTGACAGTTATTAGTATGTTTAGAACTAGTCGACAACTAGGTATAAGTAGCAGCAACTAGCAGTAAAATTTAACCTGAAGTATTTTGCAGGTGACCTTTAAGCTCAAAATTGGTGATGAAGATGCTGGTTCCATAGTCATTGGTCTATTTGGCAAGACTGTGCCGAAGACGGTTGAAAACTTCTATCAACTGGCCCTGAAATCTAAAGGAGAAGGTTTTCTCGGCAGCAAGTTCCACAGAGTAATCAGTAACTTCATGATCCAGGGAGGTGATTTCACCAAGGGTGATGGTACTGGTGGTAAGTGCATCTATTGTTCACCCTTTAGATCTTTCCATGAGTACCTATTGACATCATGGTCATGTACCTACTGGGTACCCAGAAGATAGGGTATTATGATGATAGATGGCATGGGAGGTAGATTTAGATTTATTTATTGCTTACATATACATTACAAAATATGGGCACCTACATCTTAATAGGTACCTAACCTACCTAGTTAGTTAGATTGAATTGAAGTAGAATTTGAATATCAGACCTTAAAGTGAGGCAAAATCTTCATTGTTTCTAGATGTTATGGATTTTACTAAATATCTTACTTTACAGGACGCAGTATCTACGGTGATCGCTTTGAGGACGAGAACTTCAAACTCCGGCACTACGGCGCCGGCTGGTTGTCAATGGCCAACGCTGGAAAGGACACTAATGGTTCCCAGTTTTTCATTACCACCGTAAAGACCCCTTGGCTAGATGGCAGGCATGTTGTCTTCGGCAAAATCCTAGAGGGAATGGTGAGTTCACTATATAAAATATTATAATGTAGGTTGTATTTAAGTTAATTTGTAATAATTGCTTACTTTGGGACTAGATGGAGATGTGTGAAAGTGTCCTTGAATATTTTTTTATTTTGTTACAGGATGTTGTGCGTAAAATTGAGAAGACTCCAACTGGAGCCAATGATCGCCCTGTCAAGGATGTAGTCATCGCAGAATCAACTGCTGAAGTTGTTGCGGAACCTTTCAGTGTCACAAAAGAAAGTGCTCAATAACATAAGATTTTAGAAATAAGGATACTTAAGTAGAGGTTGCAATAATTTTCAGTGCATTTACTTTACTTGAATTCACTGCCACAAAAGGGTGAAATCCTATTTTATTTGTGAAGTTCTTTCTAACGAATTATATTATAACAGCAATAAAACAATCATTTACTAGCTCATGTCTTTTATTTGCTTTAGGCATAGTGCAGCTTCATTTTTCACTTCATTGTCCTTAGCGAGGACTCCTAGTTTCCAAGCATACCCACAGCTCTTCCTGGCTTCCTCGATCATTTTTTTCTTGAGGTACACTCTTCCAAGATTAACATAGGTTGTTCCCATTTTATCCATTTTTAAAGATTTGCCTAGTAAAATAGCTTCCTTAAAGTAGGATATACTTTCATCAGGCTGACTAAGCTCATCATACACTGCTCCGATGTCATTGAGTTGAAAAACTATATGCTCCTTTTCCACTGTAGAGATTTCTTTCATTTTTTCCAACGCATTGACCATCAGTTTGATTCCTTGCTCATATTGCTGACATTCTATAAATAATCTCCCATACCAATCTTCTGTAAGAGCAAGTAGCTTCTTGTATTCCATATTACTAGGATCATTGTCGGTTATTACCTTCAGTTGGCTAAGGCACCAATCAAAACCTAGCTGAGCTGTTGTGTACTCTTTTTTCAAATGGCTGATTCTTGCTAATTTTGCACTGATGTGAACTACTCGGGGATCATCCTCTTTAGCTCCATTAGCCATAATTCTTTGTGATACCGAAACAAATAGCTGTTTTGCTTTGTCTAGTTCTTCCCGCTCCAGTGCCAAGTTGGCCATTATGTCATAGATGTATGTAATGCCCAAATCATGGCGGAGTTGCTGGGCTTGTCTCAATGCTACATGTAAAAGTTGCTCAGCTTTATCATAATCCAACCTTTGGATGAATAATATGCAGTGTTTAATGGTGTTGATGAGTTCATCCTCTGCAGTGATGTTTTTATCACTTGTGTCGAATCCTACCCAAGTAAATAAAGAAAATCCAAGCATACATGGCACTGCACTTTTCTTTTGATCTATGTACAATCTGCGTGGAACCTTCATAAAATTATGTGTTAGTCGGGAAAAGCTATTCCAAAAGAAACGGTATCGTGCAGCCATAGTATTTCAAAGAAGATTACATAACTTGTGGAAAATGTGGAAATAGTAGTGTTTGCGGTTCGGCTGGCTGGATGCACCAAAGTAGCACTGATTGATGCGTTATTGTGAGTCGAGACGAGCGGAGCGAGAACAAGAAGAAGATAAAAGAAAGAAAACCGAAAGGAAATAATATAAAACTGCCGCCGCCGGTGCCGATCAGTCAGTCAGCTGAGTCAGCTCCAGTGTCTCCAACTCTCTCTGTCAAAATTACGGTGTTGCTGGTCTAAAAATACGGTAAATGGTAGAAAATTACGGTAGGCAACTTACTAACTTCTTACCCGCACTATAAAGTTGCAAAACGCTTATATGTCAGCCTGAATTATGGTATCACAAAAGGAACACATTGCTTTATAGGGGTCTTTTGGGTTTTCACGTAACCAGGAAGAGAAATCCTTGTGTTTTAGCCACTCTGCTCTAAATTTTTGCTTGTACGAGTCTTTTTAGTGACCTTACTTTTCTTTGATGGCCCTCCACCACTCGCCTCACTTGAATAACTGGAATCACTATATAACTCTTTATATGGCACCTAAAATAACTAATTTTTATATAAATAGCAGAAAATCCGCAACAAACTTTTTCAAAATAGTAACATCAAACGCAGAATAGAGCTTGTAGATGGCAGTATGGCTTAATCTAATTACCATGCAGTTACAGTGTATATCCTAAATATTTATGAACTTTGTAATTTGGTCGTATAAACTTTGTCATTTTGTCTATGAACACAAGTTAAATCTAGGGAATCCCTTATATTATTCCCCATTGCAGTGTTGCCGCAATAAACTAGTAATATTTAACTAAATCAAGTGCTACCATTATAGAAATAAGGACACGGACGAAATTATGGTAGAATGTGACACCGTAATAACATGTCTACGGTAGGTGGTAGATCTAGAAAAATTACGGTAGGTCTACCGTAATTACGGTGTGGTTGGAGACACTGGTCAGCTCAGCTCATCAGCTGAGTCCAATCCACTCAGTCGACTCAGTCACAGTCTGCTTTTTGAGGGAGCGGATTGGGGTTGAGGAACAAACGAAACGTAGAAGTGCTGCCAACTGCCAGCATCTTCCAAAAAGTTGCTAAATAGCTAGTTTTACCCAAAAAAAGGTGCTGAAGTAAATAGTAATTGAAGTAGCTACTACCTATTCCACAAACTAATAGACCTATTCTATCTATCTTGCACGGCCTCCCCTCCCCGCCCATAGGGCACCGCGCTGGGTGGTAATAAAATTGATGTATTCTCGATTATTTTGTATAATCGATGGTAGTATGTAATACCAAATGAAGAACAAATAAAAATACTAGAGTATCCTGCGAAAAATTGCTAGAAAAATTAACTGTAAACCAGCTACAAGTTTCATAAAATTGTAGCTGTCGGACACTAAAAAATAGCTAGATCTAATTGTAACGTAGTTAAGTTGGCATCATTTAACCGTATTATGGCGCTTGAGTTTGAGCTTGAGCTAAAGCTTGAGTCAGGTGTTTTCTTTCTTCTTCCTATTTATGGCCTCTGTCTGTCATTTCGACAGACAATTTTCAAATTCAAATTCAAATTCTTTATTCTTATAATAAAATAACATTACAGAGCGAGCGTTCCAATGCGTTATTTGTCTGTCAAGAAAAATTTGATTTCTGTGCCGAAATGTCACAAAAAAACTAGGTAGGTTAGGTAGGTACTACCTATTGCTTGCCTTGTCATACATGAAATGATGTCATGCATGTCATGTTACTCTTCTGTCATGTCAAATTCAGTCCAGTCCAGTCCAGTCACAGACTAATAAGAATATAGGATAGGATAGTATAGTCCATCCAGTCTCCAGTCCGAAGCAAGAAGAACCAATATTGTTATTTTGCGATTTCTTCTTTTATTGCATTTTGTTGTGTCCGTTTTCGTCGCTCACTGTTTTTAATTAGAAAGCGCGAGCGAATATTCTAGTTTGGATGCCGAACGTGCCTTTTTAAAATGATTGGGTTGAGTTGGCGTAACCCAGAGCTGTTGTAATCAAACCAAGTTTTGGATTGGAGTAATGCTCTTCTTCCTCGAGAGTGGAACTCGAGGACTGTCGTAACAAACGAATGGCAACATAGCCATCATCAGAATGGTGTACGGTACTAATGGCTCTGACTTTCCTCCTGTGAAAGAGGACACTTTTTGTAAATATGTTTTGTACTACGAAATAAATAATTCAAGGTTGGTTGGTCAATCGAGTGTTTTGTTCTTGTTACGTTTTTTGTTTGTTTGTAACATTGTTTTTCTTTACAGGGTCCGTATTTGGGATTTAATAATACTGATACCTAATGCCTTGTTTGTGCTGTTCCTGGTGGTTAGGTTTAATAAGGCTCAGTTGAAATTGCGTGCTACAAGTAGTCCAATATTTCTCACATTTTACACATTGGTGTGGGGCAATGTGATCATCAGCCTAGTGAGATGTGCTGTTTCAATGACTGTGAATGCTGCGATACCCCTAGGAGGGTTGGTGGATAAGATCCTGTGGGTGGTGGTACGCTTCTTCCTGCTTGCCACTGAAATGAGTGTTGTCATCTTCGGCCTGGCCTTTGGTAAGTTTCCTATTTGCTCTCATTGCCAGTGTGGTCCTAACAAGTATGTTTATTTATTTGCATTGCAAAGAAAACATTATAAACAAGTTGAAGTTTTCATAACTGATACCATAGTACATTTCATAATAATAAAATAAACATTTCATGATCATAAGTTGCAACTTACACGCAGTATTGAAATCACTGATAATAGAAACTATTCTTCTTATTAAACAATACTATCATTTCAGGGCATCTAGACAGTCGAAGTAGTATTAGATATGTCCTCCTAGCCACATCTCTGATATCACTGGCCTTCACAGCCACACAAGGGACTCTTGAGATAGTGATGCCAGATGACATGTTTCACATCGACACAAGAGATTACAACTTGTTTGGACATGGTGGCATGCTTTTCTGGTTTACATCTTCGTTGGTGTTTGCGCTGATATACTTTCTAATACTACTCCTGCCTTGGATTCCATTGAGAGAGTATTTGGCATTACCAAGTAAGTATTTTATTTAAGTTATATTCTTAGAACCTGTCTGATGGTTATGTTTTTTAATGTGATTGAATTCCGACTGCTTGCATACTGAAACATTAAGCACGTAAACATATGATAGGCTAAAACAGAAAATTTCTATGAAGGTATGATCATAAAAAGCTGTACAAGAAAAATATATACATATTGATGTAGAAATACTGTTAAAACATTTTGAATTTCTCTATATTTTAAAATAATTATGATTTTCATACTAATAGTGGATCTAGTTAGTCAACTATGCAATTAAAACTTTTCCTACCCACAAGTACTGTTTATAAACCAATTACAAACGAATTAAGGAAATAATTAAAACTTAAGTATCCATAATAACATGTTCACATTTAGATAAATAATTGTTATGTCACAGGCATATATTAAAATTGCAGTTTTGTTCTAAATTAGCTGATATTATGCAAACACTCACAATAATTGTAGGTGTGTTAATATCCTGTGTAAAGAAATTATTAGTAAACAGAGTCGTAAACAAATGATAAGTACAAGACAATAATAAATAAAATAGGAAATGTCTTGACTCAAATAACTTCCATATTTTATTGGTATTGATAACCTTAGAATATCAAAATGAGAAACTTAACCTATTAGTACAATCATTTCAAATATTTTATTGTATTTGAAATACTAATAATACTAATACTTATATTATTATATTTTTTATTTTATATTTTTGAGTACATATCTAGTTAGTGAAATTCTGAAAAGTTAGTACAAACTAGTAAACTTTAATATGAATTTTAGGTTGCTGAATCCATCATCTCATCACAACTATTAACTTCTATGCTTGTATGCTCTGTCAAGGTTCCAATTAAAAACTCCTAGTACACCTACATAATAATTAAAAAGATCACAGTATTTTGTCTATGGCATGGGATTGCATGAAATTACCAAGAAAAACACCATTACTTGTTAAAACGTAGCACTTTTGTGTTTGACTGTACACAGACAGTGAGACATCAATAGTTATTTTTGTCTGCAATCATGCTAATTGGATCAGACGGCATAGCAGAGCAGCCTTAGTAGACTGAGGTTGTACTTACTTAGTATTTTGTAACTACTTTATTCAAACAAGAAACATCATTGGAGTTCAATAATTTTAAACTAGTATGCTTAGAAATATAAATGCACTTATACTAGAATGAGTTTTTGTTTAAATAGGGAATACCCCTAATGCGTAAAATAATTAGGTACTAGATATAGTTAGATAGGCACCTACCTATCTACCACAATGAGTTTGAATTTAAATGGTTCTACAGTGGCCTATATTTCAGATGGGCTGTTATCATCGTCATCAGCATGTACAAGACCACTACTAAAAATAGGTCTCCCATTAGATAGATATCCAGAAAGAACGGTTGTGAGCCTTTTTCAACAACCGTAGTTTCATAAATTTGATAGCTTCTTAACTATTATCACCTTTAAAACACTACCTAGTACCTACCTACATGATATATTAAATGATGTTTATATTTGGAAAGTTCCTGGTTAATGATTGACATACTTCACAGCTGTTGCTACTGTTCGTATTTCGGTAAAAACGAGTAGGTACCTACCTACATAAGATTAATTTCCTTGTTTAGAATAGGCACATGTGAAAAAGATAGAGTAAAGATACGTAATCGAAAGCCTATAGACAAGAGGTGCTGTATTCTGTAAGTCATTTGTTTCAACAGAAATCCGCCTCTGCTGGAAGCAAATTCGGAAGCAATTTTACATCTACTAGATAAGTTCTAAAAGAGAGGTCTATGCATAGCAGTAGGTTGAGTAGGAGTGTGGATAATTATGATGATATTGTCCCAAGTTTCATCCAAATAGGAGTCTGCGACTAGACTCAGTGCCATACCATTTTCTGAACATCAAAACTTTCACATCTTGTAGATTACATGCAATGCAAACCTGCAACCTTGACCTTACACCACCACGTCTGGGTTGGCTGGCAGAGAATGCTTCAGCATTAAATACTCCATTTTTATATTTTTTGTGCAATAAAGTATAAACAAATAATAAAATGCATAAAAAAGGTTATTGCATAAAACATATTTAAGATGACAATATTATTATGTATGTCCTTGTTAAAAAAAACACTCGCCTTTCAGCGAAACTGTCATTCTACCTCTACGTGCTGCTTCTCGCGCTACTAGATACAACACAAGCGGTGGGCGCGGGTTTGCTCGCATGGGGCTCGCTGCAGTCGGGACTATGCGTGGTAGACGTCACTACCTGGCTCTACTTCTCTCTCTACACGCCACTCGTGTACCACACCTTCCTCAGCGAATTCTTTAGGTAAGAAAGTTTTATTTTGAAGACCAAAAACCTTCCTTATTTCTGCATAAAAAATTATAAAACTATCCTTGACAGTGAATAAAAAACTGTCAAGAATCCAAGAAATAATATAAAATCTTTTGTATTCATTATAATTAACTACGCATGTGATTAATTATGTAATTAGAACAAGTACAGTCAGCACATTCAATTAATTTTAATATTTTTTATGCAGATATTTTTACATCTAATTAGAAACCTCTACACTTAATATTTTGCAAACCATTTTAGAGTACGTAAGTACCTACTTAATTAGAATAAATTGTACGAAAAATGATTTGAAGGTATGTAGGCAGGTAGGTACATCCTTTCTAAGATTACACGTACTGCCCTGCTAATTGTACTTGCAGTAATCGACATTTTTGTGATTTTCACTTTTTTGCAAAAATGACATCCCAAGGAGATAATCTATACGTAAAAAATATATTTACACGTTGTTTCTTATTAAAAACATGTTTTTTATGTAACATGAAACGCAGTACTTGCACCTAAATGTCGCTTTTGCTAAAAAGATCTGCAGCATTAAGCATGTGCTAGAAGATTATGCAGTACTTGCTACGTTTACTGTACAGTACTGCATTTTCATCAAGTTTCTGGGCTTGCGAGCATTACAGCATTACTAAGATTAAATGCAGTACTAGTGTTTATTACTGCAAAATCACCTAGCACGTGCCCAATTCTGCGTTAGTAGTAAGCAATTATTTTCTATTTTCATGCCTGGTACTAGTTAAAATTACCTACATTTTAACTTCTGTCAATTATTTAAGCGACTAGAAGACGAAATAAAACAGATTTTAAGTAGGTGTTCAAAAAATAATTTTAATTTTTTTATTATTCTTCTTATCACAATCAAATTTTTGTTTTTTTATTCGTATTCAAATTTTGGTTTTTTTATTCGTATTTATACTCAGTCTATAAAACTAGTTTCACAAACATTTTTAGGTATTATAGTCTTTAAACGTACCTTTACTCATCAAGTTATCATTCTTTTGAAATATACAATAAATTCAGAGAAGGTGAATGTAAAGTCCATGGATGTTCCGGACTTTTACAAGTATGAAGATCATTCATCTCAATATAAATTCAAAAAAAAAGATGAAAGGACGTACTATGTACATAAATAAATAAAAATACATAAATAAAATGAGGTAATATTTAGGTGTTAAATTTTTTATTTCTAAGAGTTTGTTATAAGAAGAATTGCTATTTTGAGTACCTACCTAGATTTGATTTTAAGTGCCATAACATAAGTTATTGTATATTTCAAAAGAAAGATAACTTGATGAGTAAAAAAGGTAGGTAAGTACGTTTAAAGACTATAATAATAAAAATATAATAATAAAAATGTTTTTGAAAATAGTTTTATAGACTGTGTATAAATATGAATATAAAAACAAAAATTTGATTGTGATAAGAAGATTAATAAAAAAATTAAAATTATTTTTTGAATACCTACCTAAAATCTGTTTTATTTCGTCTCCTAGTCGCTTAAATAATTGACAGAAGTTAAAATGTAGGTAATTTTAACTAGTACCAGGCATGAAAATAGAAAATAATTGCTTACTACTAACACAGAATTGAGCACGTGCTAGGTGATTTTGCAGTAATAAACACTAGTACTTACTGCATTTAATCTTAGTAATGCTGTAATGCTCGCAAGCCCAGAAAGTTGATGAAAATGCAGTACTAAGCATTTTATCTAAACAAGGCAATAAAGTAAAGATAAAAATATGTCAATAGAAAGCTTGATTTTTTTACTATTTTTAGGTTACACTTTAAAAGTTATATAACGGAGATTGCTTGCTTAGATATCAAGAAATAGGTTTCGCGCGTTTATCTCGAAACCGCCATTTTGCAAGTACTGCGTTTGCAATAAGGAGGGCAGCGTACTAATTAGGGGTAGAATGGAAGAAAAGAACATACACAGAACCACTAGACGAAGATTAAAATACCTACTTCTTCTGTGTATAAAAGTAGCTTGCGCCTGTGACTTGGTCCGCGTGGATTTCGTCGAGATTTGCTCCCTTCAATGTTAAATTATTGTTTTATATTACAGTGTCTCCCAGCCCAGCATAATGTTCTCGTACAAGGCTCAAATGGACGAGCCGATGGACGAGGACCAGGTTTCTCTACCTCATCAGCAAAGCTTCAGCTCGCTCAAGACAGACTCCGATTATATCTACCAAGTGAGTGGTTTTACTATCTCACCATACATTTATGCTCTTGTATTGATTGCGATTGTGTTATATTTTCGCGCGAGCCAGTATTTATAATGCTGGATGGATCTGACTTGTCCCACTTTTTTAAATTGAAGACGTAATAGCTTTTTCTCTCACTCGCGCTTACTAACTATCCCTTTCTTTCAGCAGAGTAACAGCGTTTACGACAGTACGCTTTTCGAAGCCGGCGGCACCACCCCGATGAATCCGGTTTACAGCGCTTCACTTCAAAGTCCCGATTCCATAGCCTCGGGCCAGTCTATCGATATAGGAGGCTTTCATAGCCGGATGCCTTCAACATAACGACAATAATCCAAAGAAATGTCCATTGGCTAGCTGGAGATGCCTTGGAAATGTGGAGCTTGGTCGGTTAAAAATGGTCAGTCATTCGTCTTTTCAATGTACAGTCTCCAATTTATGTGAGTTTGTAAATGTGAATGCAATCGCAAAATGTTACAGTTAGTTCGATCCTTAAAATTGGTATAAAGATTACATAAATTCTAAACTAAAGGTAAAAACAAAAAGCTCCCAAAACGTAGTTGAAATCTTAAATTGTTCATCAACTTTGCTGACTGTAAACAGGTATGTTCGCCAAAAATGTTATTAGGAGATGCCCGCGTTCCAATGGAACTAATCTTGCCTAGGTTTGATCAGTTTTATTGAAACATGTGTTCGTCTTTCCACTGAGAATGTGTGATATAACTTAGCGGCGTGAGTGAGAAATAATCCACCAATGAGACTGCTCTATTTTTCATGGCTATGAAAACAAAACGATCCTATTGGTGATTTTTTTCCACACACACTGTTGAGCTTACTCACACAGCTGTGGTAGCCAAGGTTTTGTAGAAAGATAATTTCTGTATTTTTGCTTTTGTACAAAAGTAAAATGGCTGACCATCTGTTTGCTCGTAGGTAGAAGTAGTAATTGGTAGTATCTAGAATCTGTCATGGATAGTGTTGATTTAGCATGGAACTACAAGAAAAATTTAGACACGGTCAAACTTTGGCTACCTACTATACAAATAGCCATCGATATCGAAAGCTGGTTTTGCGCTTACTAGGTTTGGTTGAAACACCTTTAGGATTCTATTGTAGGTTGCGCAAAAACAGCTTAAACTCTACTAAATGATGACATCTCTAGGATTAACATACTTATCGGAACCTTGTTGTCGATTGTCAATTCAAATTCAATTTTCAGAGCGATTTCGATGGCAAGTATTAGTCTAGAACGGCCTTAAAGTTTTACGCTGTGTTTAAATTGTTTCTCTAATCTAAACGATGCAGTAGGTACGTACTTGTTTGAATATGTATAGAGGCTCGCCAATGGATGACCTGATTTAGTTCTAGATACTAGATTAGGGCTTGGGTAGCTATCCTATCCATTTACTTATAAATGAATCTCATGAGCCGATTTTAAAACTAGTCAATGCTGGCCCAACAACATGACGTTTCATTGGTTGAAGTCCATTTTGACCAATGAGTTGACAGCCGTGGATAGGCCAGCATTGGCAGTATTGTGCAAACATTATTTGTCGAACCACCCTTTATTATGAGATAGGTACTGTAACCAGTGAACAATAGAAATCAATTGAGACTGCCCAACATCCCATTCTGCTAATATAGTCTTGTAATGGATCCATCCATAGTTTGACATTAGGTTTAGCTACTTTTAAGATGGGTAAGCGCATCAGTCGAAGCAAAGAATTATGCTTAGTGGAAAATGTAATTCTCCTGTTCTCATTTTAGCAAAATTACCCACAACTCGATTTGAACCGACTAGGTTCGAATCTCAGTCAAGTATCGTAGAATTTTTAGAAATACATTTTTATCTAAGATGAATCCTTGCCTCCTCTTCGACTGGTATTTCTAACCCGTGTAGATATAAAAAGTTGTGACACTTATGTGACTTGTGATTTATTTAGTTAACCATTCTGTTTTGCGCGATCGATGCTTGAAACACATAGATTTATTGAAAGAAATATTTTTATATTTAAAGGCAGGTTTTTTGTTGCACCTATTTTCTATTCTATCACAGCTTAATTTTTTTACTGATTTGTAATACCTATTTAATAGTTTTAGTACCTATACCTACTAATGCCATCATACTAAAATCAATGATCTTGCATGATCTGTAAGTTAATTAATCGAAATAATTTGATCAGTGATTATTAGGTACCTGAAGAGGCTGTAATTATTGTTATTAGGCTAAATTGCATTGAACTTATATCTTTAACTTTTTATCCAAACCATTTAAAATATTTTTCAAGAGCTTGAATGTTTCTAAGTAGGTACAATTTGCTTGTTAAACTTAAAATTTTGTTCATGGCGTACCTACCTCACCTTTTTGATAATATTACTACCTCATCTCATTTATAAATCAAGAAGCAATAATGATTCACTGTTATTTGAGTAGCATAGACGATTTTTTTCTCTTTCTATTCTTTGAGAAAAACGTGGAGCGCGAAATCGAGGTTTACTCTTTTAAATAACAACAGAGATTGAGTTGATATTAAGCATTATGTTTACAAAATCTTTACCATTCATTCTCATCTCAAGAGAAATACATTGCCTTTGCTGAATATAGCCTAAAACGGGATAGGTATCATACCTATCCCGTGTGATATTTCGTTGCTATACCTAATATTCTCCTGTTTTATTCAACCACTAAGTATTATTGTTATTTACCCTTCTACATTTTAATTATCTACTACTATTTCATTAGTGATGATTCATTCATGATACAGTGTGGTAACACAACGCCTACACTACCTATATTGTTGCAAATGCGTTTAGTCGTGAATTCTATTTTAGGCGTTCGACCAAAGTGTTGACCTGTCACCCAAATGTCTTTTAAGATGACAAAAATTACGCATACTTAGTAATCAACGGATCTACAGCGCAAGCGCAATCGCTTGTTGCACCTTACTTCAGAGGGATAATAAAGATCCGTTGTGTTGCGCCGTTGTTGCCCGTACGTTTGTTCGAATGACGTCATAGAGTGCTTGAAACTGACGTGTGTGCGAGTGGGAGGAGATTAGATATTTGGACCAATCAGAAAGTTTTCAAGGCTTGATTTATAACTTATTTTTGTCTTGATAGGTACGTGTGTTAGTGACTCATTTATTTCTTTTGTATTTTTATTGCTGTTTTTTTATTATATTTTATTGTTGATTTTTGCCTGGCGTAAATCAATCAACGAATTAGAGGTATTCTTTTAGCAAAGCTAAAATGTTCTTTAATTTCTCTTAAGTTTAGTTTATTTTAAGTTAAGAAATACAAAAGCCTGTTAAAATTAAGGAGTAGGTATTGGAATATAATTGTTTACAGGTGGTATGAATGAATGAGCGGAAAGATTTAATTAACAATTGTATGTTAAGTTATACATTGTTTAATTTAGTCATATCAATTGCAGAACCTCTACTAATTATTGATTTTGTCAATTTTTCCTTTTATTGTGATAAACCATGAAATGTATATTATTTTTAACGATATTTTGGTTGATGGCATATATTTTCGTTGATTTCATATCAAATAAAACAAACATAAAACTAAACTTTGTTTTATTTAAGTACCGAATATTATATTTATCAAATGTCTATAGTTTTAGTATCATTTTTCGAGTTCCTCTTGTATAAAGGGATGTTTTAAGCAATCGCTAACTGAAAATCTTTGGTTTGGATCCAGAATGAGCATTTTATCCAAAAGATCTTTTAATTGAGTCAACTTCTTTTCTTCACCAGGGCTTAAGTTCTTACAAGATTTTTGAAGTTCCTTGTACAAATCTTTCGTAATACTATTGTTGCACACTTCAATGACTTTATCTCTGCCAGTGAATTCATCCTTCTTATGGAGCAGGAAGTTATTGTTATAATTAAAATGTTGATCTTTGAACTTCCCTTTCCTTATCATTTTAACAGGAATCTTCCCTTTTAAATCCATAAAACATTTGAGCATTCTGTTGTTGGAATTTCCTGTGAACAAAATTCTTCCTGTGGCCATTTCAAATATAGTACAAGCTGATGACCAAATATCTATACCGTGACTGTATGGTATACCAAGGATTATCTCAGGTGCTCTGTAGAATCTTGAAACTAAGTATGGCGTGGGTTCATTGTCATCTAGTTTCGATGCTGAGCCAAAATCGCATAGTTTGAGCACATTCTTCTTTTCATTCACCAAAATGTTATCTGGTTTTATATCAGCATGGATTATGCCAATCTTCTTCAATAGTCTCAAAGCTAGCAGTAGTTGTCTGCCATAGCTCATAAGTGCTTTCATATGAATTCCATGATTTTTGCCGTATTTTTTAAGGATACTTCGCAAATCCATGTGCAATGCTTCTAGAACAATACAGAGATGCCCTTTGTGCATGAAGTTGCAGATATACTTGACACAGTGATATTTATTTTCTGGGTCTGCAACATTGATTTCTTTCAAAATAGATATTTCCTTCAAGCTTGTTTTGTACATTAGTTCATTGTTTCTAACAATTTTGATTGCAACTGAAGCATTCATTTTGGTGTTGTCCTGGGCATGAATTACATTGGCAAAGACCCCTTGTCCTAGTACTTCTTTTAAAACATATTTGTTTTTCAATATGTCTCCTGTTCTGATGTTATAGTAACCATCAGCATCATCCCAGTTATCAGTCAGTTGTGTGTTGTTCTCATCTTTAGTATCTCTTACTCCAGGATCATTTTGAGGGATAAAGTCATCTTTTTCAGAGAACATATCTGATAGAGTTGAGTTTGTATTCTCTTTCTGTGGCATGCTGTTTTTTGGGTTTACGGAATCTTTGATTTGATTCTTTACTGTTGCCTTATGTTCAGAGTTCCCATTCTTACTGATGTTATTTTCACTGTTGGCACTAGTGTCAGGAACATTGAATTTCTCTAGCAGTTGTTTCCTCTGTTTTCTTCTTTGTTCAATTATATTTTCTTCATCTTCAGAGTCCAAGTATTTATCTGCTGTGAACTCTGGTGAAACATGCCCTTTAGTTCTACCTTTGAGAGATTTTTTTGAGCTTTCAAGATGAACTGTTTTAGAAATTCTGCAGTTTCTTTTAGCATCTTCATGTTTCCTTTTGTTGCATTCTCTCGAAGATTTTATTTCAGTAGTATTTTTGGCACTTAATTGTTCTAATTCTTCTTTGAGAGACTCTCTTTGTCTTATTAGTTCTTCTATGCTGTGCCTGTTTGTAGGTAATGGAGGTGTCTTAGCATCTATTTCATATTTTTTGTATTCTTGGTCACTGTTTTTTCTTTTTGAGGATTTTGATGTTTCTTCCTTGTGTCTCCTTGATGTTTTGTGTCTGCTATATTTGTCTGACATATTTATTGTTATACTTTTCTGAAATTTTTGATGCTATCTGTAACAATAAATCGATTTTTAAAACAAGTTAGTGTAACTCACCTTTTAGCCACTTCAAAACAAAAACCAGAAGATATGCACATAAATATATTGTAAAGCTTTTGGCAAAAATCATAAATGGTATTCATAAAAAACATTTTATGTGTTTGTCAAGTAATGTAAATGATTGTATAAGTGGCACATCTAGAATAAATTAAATTATAACTATGTTTTTGATTACATTTCCACCCTGTTCCTGATTCCAACATTACTTAGTCACTCTTGTACTGTTCATGTTGTCATAGATGTGATTTCATCTTCACAGAGCCTTTCACACTTAGGGTTTGCTCAGTCATCTCGTCCGTTAATGCATCACTTTATTATACCACTCTTGGTTTTATAAACAAATACATAAACTTCCATATTGCTGATAATGTTTGGGAACTAGAAAGAAATAAATGTTAATAGGAATATCTAACAGCACAAGATAAACCAATTTATAATTTTGAAATAATAGAAAAGCATCAAATGTGTACATCATTAAAAATGATTTTACTCATCCCAATTAAATCTCAATAATTGTCCTTTTGGTGGCAAATAATGATTTAATTTCAGTAATAGTAGTCATCGCATGAAAACTAGGTAGGTACCTACTTAACACAAACATCTAAAAGGAGAGTGCTTACATTAAGTTTAAGAATTACATCAATAAGACCTCACAAAACTTGAAAAGTTGGAGTATTCATAATAATTCTAAGTTACCTATACTGAATAAAAATTTAAAATTATAAATTCGTAGTTTATGCTATGACCACTATTTACACTTTACACATTGACAATGTATAGGCACATAGGTATTTCAAGGAATCATATTTTACGAGTAGGAGCTTTGTGGGCTTCATGCCCTCGTAAAATAATATTCCTTGAGTTACACAATATAGTTTGTTTCAATTTGAAACATTAGTCATCCAGCAGAGGATGTAATCAAAACAAGGTGATATTTTGATCACGCATTTTACGTGTTGTTACTTATATAACTGATAACACGTAAAATGCATTTTCATACTGTTATTATGAATATCTCGAAGCACGCCACGTGTTTTAGATTATTTTAGGAAGAAAAGAAAACACAAAGAAATATGGTTACCAAATTTAACAAAAGAAAAGTCACATATTTATATTTACTTCCAGTCAGACAAATAGACAAACAGACATTTTTTATTGATTGGATTGACTGACGGACGCACAGACTATGACTAATAAATAGGATAGGGTAGGGACCTCTGATTCATAAAACCAATGGATATGCTCTACCTACGAAAAAAGCGTGGTAATTTTTGAAACACAATATGGCTGCCGCTTAAGTGATGTGCCGATACCGATTTAATCGATTGCTATAAATTATCGAAAATGATATCGATTATCCCCTTGACGTAAGCAAATGGCATTTTAAAAGCACGGATGTGATTTAAAATTGGTTAGATTAAAAGCGTCTAATAAAAAACTACTACTAGAACTTTTATGTAATTGAACTCATTTTACGACCTAGCGTAACCTTAAGGTGTTTTCTTTTAAGGGCGTATTTTCGGTTTTCAATGTTTTTTTACCGGTAATTTTAATATACTAGGATTATGTAATGAATGTAGGAAAATTATTGTTGAAAATGAATACTAGGAAGGAACTCGACACTGGCAGAATTGTGGCAACAAGTCGCAAAAGCCATAAATCAAGAAGTTGAAGATATATTATTCACCTCTAAAGATAAGAAATAAAAACTGGGTGGTTCTATCGACACAGGGAAGCGGCTCACCTGAGGGGCGAGTACGAGATTACAGTGTGCAATACGTCTGACGTCCAGCACACTGGTATGCGCTGATTGGTATGGAAACACTGAGCGGAAGCTTGACGAGACCAAGCTTCTCAAAAAATCCGCTCAGTGTTTCCATACCAATCAGCGCACACCAGTGTGCTGGACGTTGTAAGTGGAGATATATATAAACTATAACTTTTCTCAGTTAAAAATAATAATAAAAAACTTCAGGAGGCTATCTCCTATAATCTTGTATTAATTAAAAACAAAGCTCAAAAAGCTTGCCATCATGTTGGCAGTAGATTGTGAGTCCAAACTCAACTCTAATGTAGATTGTGGACGATCGACGTTGGGCCAACAATGCGGCATTAGGTTGGGGGTTAATATTTTACGTTCCGATTATTTCCAACCATTTTCTTTTAAAAATTTCATTAGCAGGAAACCTGTAATACAAAAGTTGCAGCATTACACATAGGAAGTAGGTAAGTTAAAAATAAAATTTTACAGTACATAACCACACAATCGATTTGGTTCTTGAAAGTAGGTATGTCACATCACTATTCAACTAGTAAACAAACAACTCCAAGTATGACGAAGAAAATAACGTCTTGAGAGTCACAAACGACTAGCAAAAGCCTTCATATTCTTTATTTAACACCAATTGTTCCAAACATTGAGCTCGAAATACAACAATCATTTTACAAAAACAGAAAAATGGTTACTAACCTATGAAAAGATAATGTTGGCTGATTGTTGGTTTTCCTTGCACCGCACTGTTTCACACAACACTTGAGCATGATTGTTATTCTTACTTAAAGTTTATAACAGACTGAAATTTAGTTTCTTCGCATACTTTCCACAAAATCTTCAAAAACATCCGGAATAAAACAGTAATTGACAGCAGATCTACCACAAAACTCGTAACCAAACATGGCGGCGCTGGGTATGCGAACATAAAATCATGACGTCACATAATTTTTTTTCAAAAATTCGAAAGGACAAAATATTGTCTATCTCTTTCAACACATTCAGTATTTGTTTAGTTAAAAAGAAACAAATATATATTTGACGTTTATGTGTCGATTTAATAGATATATGTATAACGTATTGTTTGTATAGAAGAATGGGGCTACTCCATAGATATAGCTCAATGGTAGGGACTGACGGAACGGACGGACGCGAAACGGACAGGACGAGGACGGAGTGCCTGCCACTGCAATGTTGCCAACTGTTAGCTTTAGAAAGTAGCTAAACGTCTTGCAAAAATTTGTATGATTGTAATTAAGTTTTACCCAAAAAAGAACACTGGCGGAGCTGCGCAGCGTTCTTCTTACGTGACGCGAACTACTGCGCTATACGAGAATGACATTTTTATAAATTTACTGGCCTCCAATCATCCAATGCCTCCATCACAAAGAGGTAGAAGCCATAAACATGGAGAGGCCCCATTCTACTATACAAATTAAATCGACACATAAGCCGTCATATATAATTTTGTTTCTTTTTAACCAACATTTTGTCCCTACGAATTTTTTTTGTGATGTCATGATTTTATGTTTGCGTAACCAGCGCCACCATGTTTGGTTACGAGTTTGTGGTAGATCTGCTGTCTGTCATGTCAATACAACTAAGAAGGCAGCCATATTATGTTCCGTAGTATAGGTATACGCTTTTTTTGTTGGTAGGGCGTATCCATTGGTTTAGAGCTCCATCATTATTATATTCAGAATGTCATTGCGTCAGAGGTATTATATTCTCTTTGGCGTCAGTGTCAGACCACGACCAGACGTCAAAGTCAAATTTTAACCTAGAAAATTAGCGAAAGTAGGTACTTAATTCAAAATATAAAATTATTTAGTTCAGATTGTTCGCTAAAATGACGGCTTTTATAAATTCTATTGTGAAGATATCCACAAGTTTTCATTTAATGACAACATGTAGGAATTTCTACATATCTCCAGGTTTGTTTACCTATTTTCTTACCAAGCGTGATGTTAATGGAAATCAAAAACTGGTATCATCTTTACATTAGATTTACAATGTGGTTATGGTAAAACTAGCCGATACTAATTGTCCCTTATTTTAGTTTTTTTAAATGATTTGGGCAATGTAAGATTGTAAAAATGATGTCCAAAGTTTTTGAACTCTATTAGTATATTACACTGCGATAAAGCTGCACGTTTATAAAAGGGTTCTACTATAAAAAAAAATTACACATTCTTCAGTTTTTCAGCTTTACTCCCAGTCTGCCATTGGAATCGACAACTACCTCAATTCCAGAAAAAGGATTAAGGAGCAGTTTACAAACTTCACAGACAAGTTCAGGACAAAGATGACTGTCTTTATTGCAGACCCTAAAAATATGATATTTACTGAGGATCTGAAGAATATGATTCATTTGGCTGAACCTTCTGATGTAAATCTTGTTATTAGCATGATCAAAAAGTAAGTACCAACTCACATATTCATAATAGAGGTTCTAGACATAGACAAACGTTTATTTACCACCGCAACACACTATACAGATTAACAACACTGAAATAAAACAAAATAGGTAGGTAGGTACACATAAAACAGATAGAAACAAATAAATGAAAAATTTAAATAACCTAGTGTAGTGAGTATTGTGTGCTACTTCAGCGAAATGGTTTTGATTCAGCATTATGCTTACTGTTTGAGCAGCAGACTCTGGTATTCTGCTGAAGCCATTATAATTTTTAAATATGTATTATTTTTAGGTTCAACTCACAAAACTCCGAGTTTAGATTTGGTTCATTTGTCTTTGGACCCGTTGTGATGAGAATGTTCTATTTCCTGGATGCACCTAAAGAAGCTTTACAGGTAACTTTACATATTACAAGCTTTACTTAGCGTGGGACTAGAGGGTAATGTGTAAAGTGAAATGTACATGAATGTTTATTTATTTATCTGGAATATTATATTGTTAAACTTATCTATTTTTGAAATTCAAATTGATTAAATTACATTAATATCATTAAATTAATTTATATTTTTTATAATTATAATATAATTGCTACTCAGCAGGTGCATGCACTGTGCAGGTACCTATTATAACCGTAATATTTCGTATCTAACTGTTTTTATTCACAACAGTCATATAGTGTCACCTAAGCCTTTTTATCAAAATTATCATCTAGCACATGTCATGGTTAGACTCCGAAAAACAAATGTAATGAGGTTGATATTTCAACAAATTAACAAAATGTATTAAAACATTTTTTATATTTTTTCTACAGTGTTTCGAAGATCCAACAAATAATGGTTTCTTTGATCAATTAATCAGCTATCAAATATTGCTCGACTTGCTATACACTCACGAGATGTATGAAGAGATGTACAGCGTCTTTGAAAAGGTCAAGGAAAAGCAGATAAACATGACTAAATATCCTAAGTATCCAGTGGTTCTTATTCTGGCTGCATGTTACAAGCAGGTGAGCAATGCCTTCAATAATTTATAAGTTTAAAAAACTAGAAAAACAGACTTCAATTCGACTACCAGCTTCATCATCAGATCATGATGATGACAGTTCATTAGAAATGTTCTAGTGACTATAAACACCACTTATAAGTCACAGAAAAGCAAAATACGCTATTTCGTGCACGTCGTTGGCATATTTTTTTCAGTTATTTCTATTTATAACCTAAACTACTGAACCGATTTTGATGAAAATTAAAATGACGGAGTTCTGAGGTAACAAACATTAAAAAAAAACCGAATTGAGAACCTCCTCCTTTATTGAAATCGGTTAAAACAAGCTCCACAACTGGCTAAGAATAAGTCATCACACAATATTATTTTTATTTTGTAGAATACACCTCAAAGCTTTAAGTATGCTTCAAGACTATGGACAGATATGACTACAGTTGGCACCAGACCATTAAGAAGGGCTTCCACATTTATGGCAGGTTTGTGTTAAATAAGGATGTTGAGTACCTAAGGCAATTTCTAACCTCTGAAAAAATTCGTAAAAAGAACAGGTACAGGTTTTTTTCAAAAAACTTGTATACCCAATTTTGATGCAACTGTTATTTCTTTTGTTGTAAAATTAAATTGTTTTTAACAGGTTTAGCGCTAAAACAAGGAGCTCCACACGTGGCATTAGAGTCTATATCAATGCAGCGTCAACAATATGTCACCATCAGAAATATTAAGGTATGTAAAAATTATATACCAAACACATACAGTAGTTTATCCCTCTGAAGTTAGGTGCAGTGCAACAAACGGTTGCGTATGTACTGTCATCATCATCATCATCAACCTATACTCGTCCACTGCTGGACGTAGGTCTCTCCCAAGACGCGCCATTGAGCTCGGTCTTCGGCTCTTCTCATCCAGTGTCTGCCAGCTACATTTCGCAGATCGTCGCCCCATCTCGCCGGAGGGCGTCCTACACTACGCTTGCCTAAACGTGGTCTCCACTCGAGTATTAGTTTGCTCCAACGATTGTCGGTTCTACGGCAAACATGGCCGGCCCACTGCCACATGTACTGTGGTGCGGAAAAATTCGCTGACCTCCAATTCAACCAAAAATGGGCTCTGCGCAGATACTTCAGAGGGACAAAGATCCGCTGTGTCTACTATACTTACTTCTTTAAGTAGATTCATAAGCAAAAGTTAAAGTATTTTGTAATGGCATTTATTCAAACATATTTAATTATGTTCCCACAGGCATCTGCATTAGCGGACATGGGTAGGCCAGACGACGCGTTGCCAGTGCTAAGGTCCGTTTTAGACATCGATATCCCAGAACAAAAGGATAAACACACGTTCTTTGAGGAGACTGTAAGTAATACATGTCTTTATGATTATTGATTACCTATCTGTATATTTTTAACCGACTTCAGAAAGAGGCCATCCACGTGCACGAAATTGCGTATTTTGCTTTCCTGTGACTTTTTAGTGGTGTTTATGGTCACTAGAATATTCCCAATGAACTGCCATCATCATCATCTGATGATGAAGCCGGTAGTCGTATTAAAGTCGATTTTTCTAGTTTTTTACACTTATAATTATATAACTTCGTCAGGTACATACCTATGTACCTAAAAATTATGCATTTTGAATATTATACGTTTTGCCATGTGTACCTATGTCAAAAAATATGTACACTTGAGTTTCAGACTTGAGCAATGTTTTTGAATTTAACAGATGTGACCATTAATCAGATTATAGTCTCTGTATCTACTCTAAATGTATAGTTATGAGCTTATTTCGTTTTGCTGTGAACAAACTTTGTTATTTCTAGGTGGCCAAAGTAAGAGCAGCTGTTGAGAAATCAAATAACAAGGATCTCCAGAAAGAATTCGAAAATGTTGAAAAAGCTCTCAAAGATAGAGGTCTCATTGATTACGATCAGGTGAGCTAAAATAAAAACAGTATCTAGACACCCTAAACAGTATTGGTTTTGATGTGTATCAAAAAAATTCTACTGATGAATTTTTTTTTAAATATTATCGCAGTACTTATTGGCATTTTAGCCAACAACAGGCTTACATTCAAGTATTGCAGTCTTTATTCAAAATAATGTGAGCTTAGTCAGTACGATGTTTTATATACTGTGATGTATGATAGAACAATTGATTGTAGGTAAATACTATCAGTTCGTTCGTTTGTATGAGATAATGACCTACTCTGGAACGGAGGTTTTAGGCCGCTTTAAGGCCTCCGTGGCCTCCGTGGCCGGGCCGAGGTAGCGCTAAATACCTAAAGTTCTCGAGTATCCTCGCCTTAACGGCTACTAGAACCGTGACCGACAGTTTAACGTGGTCTCTGAAGCATGGAAGTGCTTAGATGTAAATATTGTAAATGCCACTAGAAGGCACCTTGGACGAATAAACACACCCATTCTAAAACTATTTATTTAATTAATTTATTTGTTACAGTCGCTGGATAAACTGCTAAACTGTGAAATCACAATGTCGCTGCCAAAAACCCAAGACCAGCCGAGGGGCATGCCATCCACACTACATAGAAAAATGCCCTTCGGTCCAAGAAGAAATAATAACTTCATGAACTGAGTACTCTGTAAAATGTTGATAGTTTATATGTGAAATTACGAGTGGGTAAAGTCACTGACAAAATTTGACGAACAGTTTTCATTTGTAAATCTCAAAAAATTCATTGCTTGCAGTACACTGATGGTCTAAAATTGTGCCTAAAAAATCTGTTATGTTTTGTGGACTCTATAAAATAATTGTTTATCTACTTTTGTCGTTGACTGTACGTTGATTGTTATTTGTTGTGAAAGTTGACAGCATTTTTGTTTTAAGTTGTACAAACAAAATAGAATAGAATCGATATTTAATATCATTAGTTTTTTAGGTACGAGCCAGTTTTCTTTTTGTTTAAAAATCACTAGCCAATAAAATGGATAATTTAATAAAGATTAGACGAATACACAAAATGTCCACAAGTTTTTGTTTCAATTTATTTTAGTACTTACCACACTATAGTCCCAGATCTTCTAGTATACCTAAATATTTATTTCTCTCCCTTAGGATGACCAAGATCTGTCTTTCACGACCTCGTCTAGTAGGTGTTCTACCTTCTGATTTATCGAGCATTTTTTTTTAATACATTATAGACAAACGTTTGACCGCAATCTCACCTGATGGTAAGTGACGATGCTCCATTTGACATGACGTCGTCCTCTAAAACGCAGAAATTAGAAAGACAACCGTAATTACTGATGAAAGGGCACTAAAATGAGAACAAGAAAAGTTGGCATTAATTTGGTTTGTGAATCAAAGTAAGCAGTACAACAATTTGAAATAAATTAGATCAAGGTGGATGGCCCACGTAATAAACGGTTATGGACTTTAAACTGCTAGATATTAGTATTCTGTGATTAGGTAC
Organism: Gandaritis pyraliata; assembly: GCA_947859175.1. Lineage (NCBI taxonomy): Eukaryota > Metazoa > Arthropoda > Insecta > Lepidoptera > Geometridae > Gandaritis > Gandaritis pyraliata. The sequence continues at coordinate 4,558,968 of OX401868.1, forward strand.
CTTCATTGAGAACGTGCCCTACTAGTCAATGCACTGCGTTCATCACTCGAGAGTCCTAATACAACTAGGTAGGTACTCGTACCAACAACGGGCGATCAAACATTCATTGCAGTCATGTTGAATACTTGTGTCATAATTGGCCTTCGCCTGATACGTTCGCGCGAATGCGTTTTTTAGGAATAGCTAGGTAAGTACTTAGAATAAATTACTATTTTATTCTTTCTATAGCGTCATAGGTGAATACTGTCATGTCATAGGTACATTCTCGTGGCGTTAGAATTAGTTTGAGAAGGTATACATTACCGAGTCTATATATATCTATATAATATAGGGTTTGCGGAGCGTGCCCTTTTTGTTTCCGAAGAGATTGACTGTGGTCAATAGAAGCCACTCTAATTAGATTCGTCTGTCAAAAAGCCGAGCAACCCGGTATCGGATTTCACAGTTTCTAGAGTGACGAATTTACCCATTTATTTAATTAGTAGGTACACATAGCCCTTCTGCAAATAAGTAGATACCTACCTAGATATTTTACCAAAATATACACTTGGAGCTTACCTACAACTAAGTAGGTACCTAAGAGGGATAAAGATCTGTTCTGCGTAGGTAGGCACTGTAGGTACCTACAAAATCTTTTCAGGGTTACCCATTTAAATTCCTTTGCATGCTTTGTGTCACTATAGTAAGTTCTATTCTAATACAGGCTGTAACTAAGAGGTGCGGGTTCAATTTCCGTAGCGGATATAGGTTTTGTAGTCCATGTTTATCCTTTGCTAGAAATAAGTGTACCACCCTATGTGCTGTAAATCCGTGTAGGTCCGCCCTTTCAAATTAGTATGTAATGTATGACACACAGTAAAGTTTTACTAGTATGTCAACTTCGCAGAATTCTAATGAAAATTACCTATAGTAAAAATATAAAGTTTAATAAGTAGAGAATCCAATGGTTAAGTGTTGGATGCAACTGACGCCATTACGCGTTACGTAGCGTAAACGTAATCTGCGTAGCATTACAATTAAAGCGTTACTATGGACCACAAGAAGTACCTACCTAGTAGAACTACAATATTAAAACAATTATTGCTTGCGCTAAACGCGTTCGATGATTAGAGGAAGCTGCTCTACTAAATTGTTTGTAATATTGTTGTTTTCTTACGTTTCTGATGGCGGGGCGTGAAGTAGCGTGCTACGCCAGAGCGTAGCATATCTACGAACCACACGGCTACGTGTTTTTCATTTATATTTAACCCCCGAATAAAAAGAACAGTGAGTATTTTTTACTTCCCCTCTTGTGAGGAACGCCATAGCCACCTTAGAATATAGTAGAAGCCGCATTTGACATAATTTGTATGAAGGATTTTGTCACCAAAATGCTATAAAAATGTTCCCGTGCGCATGATGTTCGCGCAGCCCAATGTTGCACCTACAAAACTATTTCCCAATTTTTTGGGGTAATTTTTTTTGTAAATGCTGCTTAGGTACCTAAGTAGGAGGTACTGAAATAGATATTCATAAATTTTAATAGAATTAAGGAAAGACTCAGGACGTGTTTTTTGAATGATTTTTGTCCATTGTTCTCGTCTGAGTATGTCATCAAGAATTCTAAAATTACACAAATATTTTTTCAAAATAACAAATTTAGCGCTCTATGGTTAAAAATACCTATTGAAATACCTATGCCTAATGATGTGTAGTCATAAAGATTAATATAAATTTTGTTGGGAAAAAAATGTTGGTGTTGTTTGCAACATTATTGAATTGATGGTAATTTTTCTTTAAATTGATGATTCCAAGACGATTTCTTATCAAATAGAGACCCAAATGTGATGTATGTTATCCCATCTACTTTGTTTTTAGACCCAGGCCAATTTTTGCAAGTGGGAACCACACACGCCGGCATAATTGTATAAAAATATGTTTGGCATTGGAGGTGTCAATGGCCAGAGACTGAATGACACAAAGTACTCCATCATGGTGCACTTCTTACTGTGACACAAAAATGGCTATACAGTACATCTGTACTTTTCTATAATCTGTGATAGCCACGAAGTGTGTCGCCTCTAGTCTCTTCATGACGTTTTGTGACAGATAGATGATAGAAAACTCGTTATTTACACCACAAGGAAATTCATTCAGACATAGAGTTCAAAGGTAGCGTATCTCCGAAATGGAAGCGTACATTTTCTAAGTAATATGGTTAAAATACCTAGTGACCATTTTTAAATTGTCGTGCCTTAACTGGGCTCATGTTGGTAGCATTAAAATACATTTAAGACCTTTTTGTACAACGCAATAAAGTATAGAGTAAGGTATGTTTTTAAGTTTGATTTATATTAATATATCTTGATTATTATTAAAAAAATATCAGTAAAACATGTAGGTCTGTACTTTTCGAAGACGAGTCAGTGACTCGTCTTCGAAAAGTACTTTTACGTTGTATAGCGTGTCTACGGTGTAGCTAATCACCGCCTAGCCGCTAGGGATAGGTGCCTACGTACGATTTCAATTACGACGTTCAGTCTCTCGCTCTTTTACGCCTCGTACGAGAACGGAAATTGGACACTTTTCTAACCGTCAGTGCATAAGGGAGTTGCCTAACCTACCTACTTTTATCTCTTCATCATAATTACTATACTAACCCATTTGACATGTACAATCAGCAGTACAAGTTGATAATTAATTTCAGAAAATTCAACCATGTTTTGGGAATCTTTCATTTATTTGTAACTTTTACAAGAGTTTATGTAGATCATTGTATTTTTATACTGATTTCAATAACTGAACTTCTTGTAATACTTACGAATGCATTTAATGGATTTTAAAAACTCTATTAATCGACTTATTGTGCTAACATTAGGCACGCATACCGACCTCTAGGCACTGCAGGTGGAATAATGGAAGACTTTTAAAATCAATCAAAGTCTTGGGCACGCTTCCGATTGGTACTGATTTGGATCAGTTGAGCTATCTATAAATCGTTTGCAACGGTGTGTAGATAGCTCAACTGCTTCATGTGTATTTTGTACATATTATAAATATTGTAAATACTTTATTAGTCATAATTTTATTCGTATTTTGGTGACAAATAAATTTAAAATCATAAATGAATATGACGTCTAAAAACTCGCACGTCCAGGGATTGCGAATGGGAGCAAAAACTCTCATTTAATTTCATCTCTTCATTTACAAGTCAGCAAAACGTAAAATAGGTTAGCGAAAAACCTGCGCTCTCATTTTTATTTGATCTCATCAGAACTTGGGCTCATACTTCAAAAGTTAAGCAAAATCAATGCATCGATCGTAAACTGATTATAGATCGGTAGGTAGTTTTGTAAACTAGAATTTTCTCCATAATAAATATGTCTCAAAGTACCTCAGTACCTAGTAGCTATATATCAAATTGGCCCTGAGTCGAATTTATAACATTTTTATGAAGCAATCCATAAAACTTAATACGGACTTCCTTATTTCAACTTCCTTCCGATTTTCCAATGTTTTAATGGAATATCAAAAGTTTATCAATAAGAATTAATTTAAGACCAATTTTGAATAGCAATACGATTAAGTAACAGTTATAAAACTCCTTTAAAACTCAGTAAAATTTTAATGATTTTAAAGAAATGAATTTTGCTTTGAATGCCTACTTTGTTTAACCTTGGTTTAGTTTCAGTAAAGTCTCTATAGCCTAAATTAATGTTACAATTTTGTGCCAAGACTTTACTCATTTATCAAAAGTGTCTTTTAAAGTTTTGGAGAAACTTGGTCTTGACGTGGTTCTCTTAATTATTTACAAATTTGATATTATTCTGTTATTTTGTAAGCGTTCAAACTGTTGCGAGTACGTTTTCACGTATAGCTTTGAATGAAATTTTTACTTTCAACATCACAAAAAAATTGTTTTCTTTTTAATTAAAAAAAAAACCTGGCCACACTTATAACCGACTTAATTGTCATAAATACAACGCCAATTTTTATAATTGAACGAAATTGTTTTCACTTATTTTAATTCTTACATACTATTAAAACATATCTAAATGGAAAGTTAATCTAATACCATTTTAAAAGCTTCCTATAAAAACATGGGTCTACGATTTTTCGTAGCACTTGTGGCGTAGCAACTATCTAAGAACCGCGTAGCTGTCGAGTAGAGTGTCCATAAAAGAGGAGATGAAGGTGGGGAATTTATTCAGAAAATGGATGGATAAGTGGTTGTCTGATGAGGGTGATCCGATTGTGGCGGAGAAGGCTATGGTCAGCTCCATTCAGAGGCTCGTTGGGATCCACAATGTCTGCGGAGATAAGGATACCGAGAGTACGTCAGATTTATAATTACACTTCTCAACTAAATAACATTGGAAATATAATTATTTATTCATAAAGAAAATTACGACTGATACAGCATTTACAAAATACACTTGAAACAGTTGAACTAACAACAAACCGCTGCAAACGATTTATAGATAGACCAACTGATCCAAATCAGGTGCTCAAGAATGGAATGCGTGCGATGGAAGGGCTTGGCTAATGCATTGGATAGTTTTACATTGTTATATAACTTCCTAAGCCTTTTTACATAATTATCCTTGATAAAATAAAAGAGGTAGCTAGTAGACGTAATAATGGATTAAAATTCATCATAATTACATTATAGCTGTCTTTGTCGTTTCAGTTTATGAGAAAGGGACGGCAACATTTTTAGTGCTGTCAAATTAGGTTAGTTTAGAAAAATGCAACAACAGAATCGACAGCATTACCTACCTACCTACCTACATGGTACTGGTTTTTATATAGAGACAAACATTACATACCCTTTCTTCTGATTTCCAACATCTTTTTTTCCCTCGCAAAATAGTTTATTACCTTGTGATTGCCTTGCGCTAGCAAAGTGCAAAATTGCATTATGTTCTCAGAGAGATAATCACGAACAAATCTGACAGTCGCCGCGTTACGTAAAACTAACGTATTCGAATCATATTGCGCGTCAACGCCAGCTCGACTGTGGAACGTTGTAGCGTCACCGCGCAGTGTATCTGGGATACGCTAGCGTTACGATACGTTTACGATTGTCACATTTATTCGTGATCAAGGCACTGAGGGTACAACGGATGCGCAATTTATTTACCGCCTTTACGAACCGGAACATACCAGAATTAAGTTGCCGGCGAGTTTAAAAACATTTTTCTTAGTGCATAGTGTTGGTTAGTCTCTCCAGTGTTTCGTCAACACATAAATGTGTATTATGTGTTTTTATTATTTGATGGAATTCGTTTCCAAGTTTTAAAGGGAAAATCCACCATTTTATCTTCAAAACAAATGACTGACGTATGACTCGACTTGACTAAACTTAATTCAAATAATCCACTTGACACTGGCAAAATTGTCTAAACAAACAGAAGCCATAAAAAAAATGCCATAAAGCTTTCTCATCCAACCCGACGGATTAAGAAAAACAAATAAGTAACTACTCAATTATTACTTAGGTCGTTATGTGTTTATTTTTCCGCAGAGTTCACTTTCCTCACTCTTCTCTCCATACTCGTGTTTGCTGGGACGTTCTTGTACGTGGGTACATTCAGTCAGATCGTCTACCTGGTGCAAGTGTTCCCTGATAATATGGAAGTCTTTAAGGCTATCAACTGCGTCAGTGCCACCTCGGTTCCGCTCTCCAAGTATATATTTATGTGGACAGCTCGGTAAGTGATCAGTGTGCTACCCACACTCAAATTATTGACACACAGACGTAGTATTTATACATCTTTCCTAAGCGAAAATTTAGAGTCTACAACATAGCAGTGGCAGGCAGCACGCAATGGAAATCTGCAATAAGATAGACAAGAGGGCTACTAAATTGTAGGTTACGCCTACCTACCTACATTCACAGATTTGAAAGCCGTAGAAAAGGTTATATTTAAATAACTCAGTTTAAATTGCTATCCGTCAAATAAAATTATAGCCATCTTTGTCTTTGACAAGTCTAAAGTAGAGACGGAGATATTTTTAACTGACGGATTACTCTTTTTTTTTTGTCATGGACTTCACACACAACGCCTTCTAGTCCCAAACTAAGCAAAGCTTGTGATATGGGAACTAGATGGCTGATAGAATACTAATATACTTATATACTCTAATCATGAGATAGTGAAATAGGCACTCTGTTATAGTTCTCGTCTCCGAACCATTTTCGAGATGAGTCGCGAAGGTCTGGCCTGCATTCCCTCTGGCAGCTCTGCACACACCAAGATGACATCGACGCTACTGACGGCGCGCTATGCTCGCTGGTTCGTCGTCTTCAACCAGGCCAGCACTCATATCCTGTACCTGGTGATGCCTTTCCTCTTCACGCTGTTTGGTAATGATCGGTATTTGCCTACTACACCAGGAGATTCTTATGGTGAGAGCTGAGTAATTAAATTGATTGTACAAGTAACTCGCATTCTATTTATCAAGTTTTTTTGAAGTGCTTCTAAACAGTGAAGGAAATCATCAAGAAAATACACCCATCTCTCCACCCTCTGGTTTTGCCTTTTGCAGGTCTAACCCCTAAATATGAAACGCCATTTTTCGAAATAACCTTCGTAGTGACGGTCACCGCAACCGCCTTCTCAGCTATCAACCAAACAGGCTACATAGTCCTATTCGTGACCCTACTGGCCCATGAGCTGGGCCACTTCTACTCTATTACTGAAACACTGAAAGATATCTACGAAGTCCTCAACTCCACAGAAAATGTTGAAAGTGAAATAGTTAATGAAAAGTTGAAGTTCTGTATCAAGCATCATCAGTTCCTTTTAAAATATCACGAGAAAATCCGAGAGTTGTATAAAAAAATTTTCGGCGCGCATTTTCTCATGATGACGATTGTTCTTGTCACAACATTACATACCATGAACGAGTGGGATATCAGAAATACCATTCTGACAGCGACGACAGGAATACTACCCCTATTTATTTACTGTTTTGGCGGAGAGTTGCTTATCACAGCTGGTGGGGAAATGTCGGTTGCTGTGTACACTTGCGGTTGGGAGTTCATGGACGTGAGACAAGCGAGGAGTGTTCTTCTGATGCTGTGTCTGTCACAGAGAAGATTATGCTTGACAGCTGCTGATGTCTTCGTCATGAATCGGGAGACATTCGGGGATGTAGCGCAGGTGGTCTACAAGATATATGCCGTGTTCAACTAAATTATATTCGAGCTTATTGGATTGTGTAATTGTATTTGTCATACATACTATTATGTAGATAGAACAGATATTAGATCAACAAGGCTCTAATTAAACTAAAATTTGTGGTAGGTATACACACACACAGTCTACAACCTACATCTGTAGGTACCTAGTGATTTGTTAGTATAGTTTAGTAGATGGATGTTAGCAAAATTCACATGGATTGTGGATTATTGTTTACCTAGTCTTACGAGTACATAAATTTTGTGGATAGTTTAATAGACCATCTTTATTTTTATCACACCTCTTTACCTCATTTTTACCTCCACGCAATTTTACAACATCAATGTAATTTTTTTATTGATGTCATCACACAATAAAAAAATATTTTTGTCTCTAGCCATTTTGTATGGGTCAATAACTCAATCTAATCCTCTTGCATCAAACTTTTGTGCCAAGAAAATGTCTACTCGTAGGTACAGTTACCTACAGAAGTTAATTAACTTTTGAAAACCCAAGTAATAGAGTCGCAATTTATTATGTAAATTTCTACCTAAATTTTTTCAAAAGTTACAAAATAAATAGTAACTCCATATGTTTCTGACTGTACCTATTATTTATTAGATAGATCGAGTAAGATCCCTATAATCAAGATAATGAAATACCTAGCGTCATAAGGGCCTTGCCTCACCTCACTTGAGTCACAATTTATGGCGTGCATTTGTCAAGCTTACACTCCCTGTAATATTGAGATAATAAATCTGGAGCAGTTTCAATTTGGTTTACATATTAGGCTACAGGTTCTAAAACGGTTCATATTCTAACATGAATAGAAACCGTTTTAGAACTCATCAAAAAGTGGAAGTAGGAAATAACGGAAATAGGTAAATTGCGTCTATTTTCAAAGAAGGTTCTAAATTTTCTGTTCCGAATTCACGCTTCCTGTAAATTCAGTTTGCTTCTGTATTGATTTGCGCTAGGTACTTGTAACTGTAGTAGGTAAGTGGGTACGTAAAGTCATTAGGGGGTCTCTTAACGAGTAAAAAGGGTACCCACAGCCTACAGTTAAATGATACTCTGCTGTAGCTTTTTACGATAATGTTTTTGCATGCTCGCTGGAAATGGACTCTTTTGGACACCACATTTCCAAATTGCTCTTTGCTCAAAGTGTTTTGGGTACAACGTGAGCTGTAACATAAGTGTGAAAAAAACTGTGCGTGTCTGTGCAAAATTTATAAAGTAAGGTAAGTACTATTTTCTTTAAGTTTAGGATTAGGATTTTTCACTACAAATATTTTACTCATGAAATCTAAAATATTTTTGTTTTAACCGGAAACCGCAAAAATCATGCAATTGTAAGACGACAATACCTAAACGTGGCGATGTTTGAATTTTTTTATTTGTGTTGGACTTTGGAGTTTTGTTCATGTTTATTTACAAACAAAACTGCGAAAATCATACGGATCTATGACATCTGAGAAATAATTGGGATTGAAAAGTTACTTTTAATAGCAAGTAAAATTTTGTTGGTAAATCATGAAATATTGAAAAATACTTCGCAGACAAAGCTTTCAAAAAGGTAAACATTGAATACCATACGTGAAAAACCGCAGATTTGCGACGAGATCCTCGGAGACAATTCCCACAGGATCATCCCTGTTTTCTAAGGGGATTACCCGGATTGGACGAGTCCCGTATCTTGCGCGAAAGACGACATTAACAGGGGACTGATCCATCTTTAACGTTAAACAAAGCTACGATTTCATCGTTGGGAATGCTACAGTTTTTGGAGAATATTCTGTTCAAGCTTTCAACATTGTGTTTTTAGAAAAATCTAAATAGCAATGTTTAAGACAAACTTTTAAGTACATGACTGTTACTTTTTATCCAATATAAAATGAGGTAATTCCAAAGTGCTTTACTAAGTTATGGACTTCCATGTATTCCACTTACCACTTCCATGATTTGTATAGCTGAATGCAATTTATCTTTTCACTTGGAATCCAGAAATCTTTCTATTATTGTGAGATTTGTAAAGGCTGTTCTTTTCAAATGTGGTTTATGAGAATCTAGCAATATTTATTGTGATTTATTGAGTAAAAATAAATGTAAAAGCAGTCTAGATCCGACATCGACGTTTTTATTTACAAAATAAAGTTCAGAATATTATACCAAATACATTTTTAGTATAAGTAGACATTGTTTTGCTTGCTATGGTAGTTTGTATTTTTGGTTATGGATATTTTTAAAACAGTCTCATAATAAATTAATTAATAATAAATAATTCATTTTTTTTTCAATTCATTAAATTTTTTTATAATTAAAAAAAAATTATTTATTCGTAGCAAAAAACTGAGTGAGCAATGTAAAGCAAATAGATAAATTGGATACAATGGTATGGTAGGTACCCACTTGGTAGGTAAGGTATACTTACATTTTTTTTATAAACGATACGAGGTATAAAACTAATTCCTACATGTCAAAATATTTACATTATTTATTATACCAACCAATGTCTGGGTACACATTGATTGTTAAATAATTATCGTCACAATAATAAATAAATATCTACCTAAATAGGATATAATGAGATAAATAATTTTATGCGAGTAGGTAAAGAATGTATATAGTGCCTGTGAATAAACTAATAGTGAATTTACTTTTTTTTATGTATAATCCTTTGTAATGCAGAAATATTCAAATTATACATTGCATATTACTAAAATTATTTCATGACTTTATATTAATATGAATTTACGTGTAAACTACACAAATTTAATTTTACGATATGCTCTAAATTTTATATACAATTAGCGTTTTGTTTCCCGATTTCATGCCTAAATTTACTAGATATAATTATTTTATCACGATAAAATAAAAAAGTCTGATAAAATTTGGCAACATTTACATTTTGGTAATAAGTTAATTTGAAATCTCTTAGTAGGTATTTTCTATATGAATGATAAATTTAATAAGATATTCACGTTTTATTCGTAATACATCAATATAATCACGGTGACTTTAAATAACGTTATTCATTGTGTATTTTATACATTGCATCGTACATATATTATCGATTTGACTGTATAAGACTACTTATTTAATTAAAATTTATTTTTTAAATATTGGTTTACCAAGTAACGTTTATTCATGTGAAGACTTACCTACCAATATTAATTTTCAAGATTAGTCAAGATTATATTTTTTTTACACATATTTTTAAATACCTAAGTAGGTATATAGTTATTTATTATATATTTTAAAAACTTTATTCTTATTAATAATGTAGGTGTAATTTTAAAATTTTATTTTAACTAAACTAATTAGCTCTTAATGGGTTCGTGTAAGCACATTGTAAATTCCTTATTTTCTTACATATTACATACAAACTTATTTGCCTATAGCTGCGTAAAACAGGAACAATAAATGCATTAAATATTTGATACACTTTCAATTGGGGCTAGAGTTTTCAGAGCTCGAAGTAGAGCCTTTTGAATCAACCTGATTCTTATAGAGACCGTTAGATCTACTCGAACTTTTAGGGACTGAGGCGTGCTTGCTGTCGTCAATCGAAATGGAGCTAATACAGTTGGTGAGGTTTGATTCGAGCCAGGCAGAATGTTTGGTGCAGAGAGGAGAGGCGGGAGAGGATGGGAGCGAAGCGTGGAACCCGGTGGCTTCCTCCTCGGGCACAGCACGCAGGCGCATAAGCCTCCCCCGCCCCTCATCTCACACCGGTGATTGGTCCCCGCTTGCGCTCCCGCTGGCGATATAATCCTGCGCACGTAAATATCTTTTAATATCACATATTTTGTAAATTTAAGCAAGGCTAAAGTTACAAATAAAACGACCAGATTTTTCAGACAATTGTCGCACTTCTAACGTTTCAAACTCCATGAATAAATTTGGTAGCTGTACAAACATATATATTTATATGTTAATTATAACATATAAATTATTAATGGCACCTAACTAAGCTATCAAATAGTTTGTAGTCTATAAGCGCCCTTATGTTGAATTTGTGAATTGGCGCCCAAAATGGGGCAAATGGTTGCCCCACGTCGGGTGCCAAAATTGTTTCTACTGTCAACGGTACCTATTAGCTACTCACAGCATGTAGATGACGTCCGTCCAGTGGTGGTCCTAGCGACATCCTAGGCACGAGAAGCGTAGTCGTAGTCGTCTCTGAAGCTGCTGATTCCCTCTTTGACGGGTGACTGTATAACCTGCCCCATAGCCTTCTTGTTAGCAGTGTTTATATATCTGTACAAGTAGGATAGGAGCAGATGCGTTGAGAGCAAAATAAAGAGTGCAACAAGGCTTTAGTAGTAGATAGTAAGCATGCGATACAATCACAAGATAAACATGTTTTATATTTACACTATGTAGTAACGAAAAATAAGATCACTTTCAAAATAGTTCATTATTTCTGTTGAGATTTGATGATATAACAGTAACTTAGAGTCTGGGCATAAGACCAAAGTAAAACGTCAAATACCTACCTATTAACTATGTTTACCTACCTACGAAGCTTTTGTTGGAATATAAGATTCATGCTTGCCAACCGTGGTTTTAAATTAATGCATGCGGTCTGATCCTAAGAGCTCATGCTAAGCCAAGTGAATCACTTATTAAGGTAAGTGATTTGAGATTAAACTAAACAAAGATTGAATATTAATGTTTTAGATTTTCTTGCATATTCTGCTTTGAATTTCCAAATGGATGGCAGTGTTAAGTAGTTAGAATAGGTTGATTTCCAAAACTTTGAAATTAATTCTAAATTCTAAATAGTGCCCACTCGTAAGTCCTAAATACTATACAACAATTTAAAACATGCTAAAATGTAAACTTATGTCTAATGGAGCTGATCTAGATTTACTAGGTAAGGTAATTAAGTACCTACCTATTTATAAAAGTAATTATATTAGACATAAAAATACCTATTATGATCACTGCGCCTATGGCTTTTGCAAAAAATATCTTATATTATAAGAATTCGTGCATTAAAAGTTGTGAAATGAAATAATGGAGTTTGTGAATAAAAACATCAGATAAATCTGATACGTTTTATTGCAAATAACAAAATAACACCTAAATCCAAATCCACATAAGTTTTATTTCTTCATAAATGCATTTACTGAGTTCCTTTTCGGCAAGCAAATTCGTTGAAGCCATAAATGGTTCCAGCTGTCTTCATACCGTGAGCCTATTGGGAAATAAAAATATGTGATCAAATATGGATTTGGTAGGAATAGTACGACGCAAAGAAAAAAGTCGATGAACTATATTGTTAATATTACACTGTTGATCCAGTTGCCCAAGAAAAACCTGTTTCGCGAGCTCGTTAGCGAATTGTCAAATGTTATGGCCTTTTAGACATTGAAACTTTTTTGATTTGAAATAAAAAAATTACCTTTGGCCATGTTGACATTTTACTGTTGCTACTAGAGAAAAAGAAACCAAACTTTTAATTCGTAATAAATCTATAGGTTACCTACGTGCCCATTGTGCTACAAACACAATATAATTATATATTTTGTTCTAAATGGGCAACTGTAGCAACTGTGTAGAATGTGAGCTTGGCTAGAGGAGAAATCTCAAAGGAAAAATCACGGAGTTATATAGTTGCGGAATAACATAAATGTTACAAAATCGAAACATGCAGTGCAATCCATGATGTGAAAATTCAAGCCATGCCAGTGTAAAAATACCTACCTAAACTTTAGATAATATCAACGTGTACATAGAAAATTTATTGAAAAAAGTAATCTCAAAATTATTGCGGAAAGTAAGGTCGGGGTGAATTTTAATCAAGTTTAAGTGTACTTAACAAACAATCTCAACGGCTTAGAAAATATTATCTTAACAAAACAAGAAAAAATTCAATTTAAGTATATAATATTTTATCTGTTTCAAGATTGAATTTCGAGTTTACAGATTGTAAACTTTTAAAATTTTCAATAGAACCTACATAACGTATAGGTATATAACGTAACCTATATAACGTACGTATATATAACGTATCTTTTCTACTGATGTTTTTTCACTATACCAAGTCTATCAATCCATTGGCAATGTCTTCTGCGAACTTCTTCTAGGATATTGACAAAATTGTAAAGCTCGTATCTGTATATACTTTAGATTATACTCTAGATTAGATTCAGTTTGGTAATCTAAATGATCTTTCTTGATATCTCGTTACATACCTGATGCTCTCAGTCCTGGACCGAGGTGACCAGTCCTTCGAGTAGGAAGTGCCTCTTCGACGTCCTCCGCCAATAGTCCTGCCAGTCTTCCACCTCTCCACGTGGTAACGTATCGCGTGCCTCACTTCTGTGTTCATGAAGCAGTAGAATAGTGCTACTGTGCAACCCTGTGTAAAAGAAGCTTATAATCAGCACAGGAGTATGTATAGTCACAGCTCAGAGCCCGCAGTCAGAGTTTTATTTTGATGATTTGCAAAAAGTGAGTCGCAATTTCTTGATCGTGTCTTGATCTCTGTCTCTGTCTAAATCTCTGTTGGCCTTCCGCGCTGGAGGCTATGGGTTCGATCTCCACCGAGAAAAAACATTTGTGTGTTGGCAAACATAATTGTTTGTTCTGTGTATGGTTTGAATGAACTAAAAGTATGTATTTACAAAAAAAGAATTGTAACAGCAATTTAGTACAAGCTGTGCTTAATTTAGGACTATTGTGTAAAATATCCATTAATATTTATTCATCAAATGTTCTACAGGTTCTAGAAGTAGCTTAGGGACATTTTTGGTTGGGTTGGCTGGCAGATAATGCTTCAGCATTAAGTCCTCCCTTTGTACATATTTGTATAATTTTTGTGCAATTAAGTATTTAAATAAATTAAATTCTCTTTTAAAAAGAATATGCCTCTCCTGAGTATAGTTATTAGGTAAAAGAAATTACAGTCAAATGTTATCGTTTACTTATGTATTTCTCCAGGGACCAGTTCCTTTACACTTATCATATTAAAAATGTATTTTACGAGGAACTATAGTCTGCTATGTAATTCGATATGGAGGCTCATAAAACCGACGGAAATATTTGTAATACAAATAAACGCCATATTGCTTGCGGGTGGTAAGTAGGTATTGATAAACCAATTGCTATGATGTCGTTCAACTATCGAGTAGATATACCAAACACCAGCTCCAGTGTAATTTTCAAATCTTGTAGTTATAGCAGAAGACAATGTCTGTTATTGTTTTGAGAAATAAAAAAATATTCTCGTTCACTTCACAATTTCAACTCGAGGGTCTAAATCCATAAAAGCCGCTGTAGAATTTGATCAGTAAGTCTGAGGAACCTAGGGAAAGGCGCTTGAACGCGCGTGATAAGAGCCCTTAGAAAAACAACACAAGAGACAATATTTCTCCCCTCAGTGTCGGATCCAGAATTTCATTTTGGGAGGGGTTGAACCGGTTATCTGTATTATAAGTACGTACTTACAAAAACAATCAGCAATCTAACTTTCATAGCTTTGCTTAGTTTGAGACTGGAAGAATTTGTGTGAAATGCCTGTGAATATTTATTTATTTATCAGGGTTTTTCCTGACAAACCCTGGTCTACGCTTGGGTAGACTGAGTTTTTGAAGGGGTATTGAGCCCCCCCTAGCTCCTCTCTATATCGGCTAGTGCCGCCCCTAGCTAAAGTAAAACCTGCGAGGTTGAACAAACATTTACTTACCAACTCTCATTGAGGTTACGAAACGAAATTCAACGATTATGCTGATTTTTATGACTCAAAACTGTTCGGAAATTATCCGACGCATAGTAAGTAGGTAGGTTTGATAACAGTTTTTGATTGATTTTAGATCCCTTTGAAGTAAGTTATACCTACTGGAACTACGAACATAATAAACAGGCCTTTGCATCTAATTAAGATGCTCATTCGAATGGTGAAGGACAACTACGTCAACTACACATGTATAAACCCACAAAAAATTTAGTCCGATCACGCTGAGTTTGCAATGGAATAAAGGCAACGCCAAAAAGATTCCAACATGGTCTCATCTTACCTCAGTAACTTTTCATGGTATAGTTTGTCAAATCATTTTCGCAGTACAGGCACTGCTTCCAACTATTGATATTTAAATTCTGCCATGTTTTAACTGGAGCAGAATTAACGCGGTCAGACTCTAGATTAGACGGACATAACATGAGTTTTAATTCACTTTGGCTGACGTAAGTGGCCTTTTAGTGCCACATAAACCCATCGTAAACCTATGTAAAGACGCTCATATCATTTCGCTCAAACTAGCTAGGCTAAGCGTTATCCAAGCAACATTGACTAGGATGAGTTAAAATTTCTAGTATAAAAGTCCAGTGAAACTGCAGTTTGTATCTACTGAGGTTACTGTTTTGAAAAGTGAACGACAGATTTAGGTAAATGAATTTAATAGAAATGTAAAATCCGTTCCCAACAGGCTTACACTTCCTTTGATGAAAATACTTCAATTCAAATACTTACGATTTTCGTAAGAAGCTTTACATTCTAAGTTTGAGACATTTGAGAACTTGAAAACTGGCACAATTTCAAATTGTTTCAAAAAGTTTCAAGTTGTATTGAAACTTGGTATCGCGATTCGCAATGACAAAGCTCAATTACATCTAGGTACACTTGGAAAGTCGTTTTAAATGCCAACAATGCACGCCTCATCGTTTTAAAATTTTATTACAGAGAGTTTTCTCCACTTATTTTGTATGATTTTGTGACCTCGTCAGTAAACACCCAAACACAATGGCATTCGTAGGAGTAACCCAAATACATAGATTTCCCGTGGGTACTTATCACAAACAGAAACACAAAAAAATGTGACAATCGCATTTGTATCATAGCACACCGCTTGGTGACGCGAAAACGTTCTCCAGTCGAGTTGACGTTGCCGCGCAGTGTATCTTCGATATGCTACCGTTTAGTCATACATTTTATAAAGTGGTTCTAGAATATCAACTTAGCGAGAGTGGCAGACTAGCCCGCGTGCGACTAATAAACTTGGTACCTATTACCTACTGTATTTGTTCAAAACAGCCTTTGTAAGTCAATGGTTTGCAGTATCTTTGAAGGGAACGTTGCTTCAGACTTAGAGCTTAAGTTTCAGGGTCTTAAGCCGATTTAAGGAGGCTTGCGGATAGATGAAAAGTTGTTTTTTAATGAGCGCGGTGGAAGTTATTAAGCTTCAGAAATTGATTTTGAAAGTGATTTTGCAGATTATCTCAAATCGTTTTTTAGTGGTCAAAGATTGATGTTGTGCTGATAGAGAATTGATTCGTGATAAAACTCTGCGGGCATACTTACTTCAAAATGTATTTGACTTACAGACTGACGAACCTTCTTAGACATCCTCAAAAGACCTAGGTAGGTCTAAAGAGATTTGTGAGAAGACCATGAGACTAACGTGCCTAGTCTTGGTTGATGGTACAAAATAGTCATGGTTTGCAAATATCTGTCTTGTTCGATCATTTGGTTTACTAGTAACTTTAAACACTAACATAAATGCATGTACCTTTAGTCGCTTCAGATCTAAGTATATTGATTTGGATCAGTTGAACTTTCTAACAATTTACTACAAAAAACTAACACTTCTTTATTTCAATTTTAAATTGATTTGGTGGTAAGTACCTATATAAGGTTGTAAAAATAATGACTTTGTTGAAGTCCATGACTATTATGTTTAGCGGTAAGACGGCTGGTGGAATATTTACCTGTGTAGACAGCATCAGCGCTCGCGTGTAGTCAAACGCATGAGCGAACCACGACTCGTCATTGGGTCCCCACAGCACCAGTAGGTAGGTGATGCCAAGCAGTGGGATGAGAACAAGCAACGCTTTACTAGCTTTTCTGTATTGCTCCGTTTCTAATGTGTTCGCCGATCGAAGTTTTGTAATAAGCACCTGTGAATTATAGAAATATTTATATATATAAATAAATAATAAATAAATATTCATGGACATTTCACACGTCGCCGTCTAGTCCCAAACTAAGCAAAGCCTGTAAATTGGGAACTAGATGCTGATAGAATAATTTATACTTTTTTTTGTAAATACATACTTATAATACATAGTAACACCCAGACATAGAACAAACATCTATGTTTGCCACACACAAATGTTTGTTCTCAGTGAGGATCGAACCCACGACCCACAGCACGGAAGGCAGAACTAATACCGACTGAGCTGTAACGCCTGTCATCAAATAAATAAATATCATTAACCTGTAAAATGTAGAGCAGCAAAATATTCACAGCAGAATTTATTTATCAATTCTTCCTTATCAAATAATCAATTTATTGGCAAATAAATTCAATTTTACAGGTCAATTTCGTTTATTCCTTCTAAAGTGGATAGCGAAAAGAGCGAAATGAAAATACGTAAGTACGAGTAGTTAGGTTAAGTATTTTTTCGACAATTCGTTCATAAAATTGTAAAAATTTAATGTATTAACGTATTTCTTTCTGAGAAAATCAGAAGTAAAACTAAAATAAAGTCAGATAAAAAAATTACAATACATAAGTTGTAAGTTCATGCGAACTAAAATAATGTAACCGTATTTATTAACTTGAGCTCTCAGTATACTGATTCAAAACTTAAATTAGCTTGAGTTTGCAACACGATAGAATTTACGTACCCGTTGAAATTACCCCAATTAACCGTTTTATTTAAGTAATTTTATTGGTAACTTCTTGACTTAAAATAAAAATGTATAACAGGAAAGCTTCATGGAAAGCCACGCTTCGGAGAGAGTAGCAATTATTGCATGCATCGTAACTAAATATATTATGTTTTAGTAAAATTTGCAGTAAACCGTTAGGTCCAGGCCGCACCAGATATAACGTTCTGGAAATCTATGAGAGAATATTTTCTGCATGGACGGCTGAATGATGATGATAGGTACTGAATAATAAAGCCACAGTAGGTAACTTCTCTAGCCAAATTTACATGAAATCTTTAAGAACAGAAAAATTGAAGATAATAAAAATTCCTAAATACGTAATATCATATCATTCTATTTTGATACATTTTTTGTTTGCTATTCTCTACGTGACTCTTTGCGACTTATTTTAGCTGTGTACCTAAATTAAATTCTCTCGTGCACACACACACACATCGTCTTTCCACAATACACATGGGCTATCTGGAAGATAATGCTATACAGCTATGAGTTCACCTTTTTGTTTTTATGTAATGTGCAATAAAGTATTTTCTATCTATCAAATAGGCTAGAGTTAGGTACAGATTTTCTTGAAATCAATGGACAAGGGCTATGTTCAACAGTGGTCGTTCTAGTCTAGCCCAATGTAATGAGAGTGAATATCAAATTTTACTTACCCACATGATCCTGACCAAGAAGAAGAGGTTCAGTCCGATAGCAGCCAGCGCAGGCGCCTTGTGTATCCAGTCTACTTGGTGCTCGTGCATCCATTTACACATATTCGTCTCGCCAGCGACCACCGCCTGTGTAAGAAACGAAGTTTCTAAAATATTTGATTATAAACGTCAAAGTTTAGCTGTTTGTATGTTTAGATGTTTGTGTTGCAATCACGCTGTAACTACTGGTCGAATTTGGATGAAACTTGGAATATATTATAGTTCGTAACCTGGATTAACAAATAGGCTACTTTTCCCACTTTTTTGTTAGGTTATATTTTTTTGTTTTTTTGTGTGGACGAGAAGTCGCGGGTAACTGCTAGTAGGTAATAAATAACATGCATTTTCGAATCTCTCATTCGAATTCGATGCACGTCCTCTTCAAACCACGTGCGGGTCCGATTGTGCCTATTTAAATATTTTATATTTTCCCGGGACGTGATTGAGAAAACTTGAAGTTATAAATATTTTGGGACCGATTCCCGAGGTATTTGAAGGGCGAAACGTGACCACGATGAAGTTAAATGTGGTTAGGTGTTCGCACAGTCTCCAATAGACACGCAACGTCTAGTAAACAAAAATCATCGAATTTAAAGTTACCCAAAAGATAATCTGAGGCATTTGGTTGTATGACACGTTACTTACGAGTCTCTGAAGTTAACTTTACAAATAAATCTTTTGCAAGATTTATTTTCAAAAACTGATGTATCAGTATTTACATTGGTAGATTTATTGCGAAATAGGCAGGTACTCAAATAAGAGGCCAACAAGTCTACAACTTACGCAAGTATAGGTTACTTATGTACGCCGTAGCAGAGTGGCCACACTGAAGCTATCAGCCGTCAACTAATCTACACTACGCCGTAGCAGAGTGGCTACCCGCTATCAGCCATCAATATTTCTGCTACGGCGTAGCAGTGCCTACGCTGAAGCTATCAGTCGTCAAAAAAATCTTAACTAAGTATAAATATGTCAGCTACGGCGCAGGTAGCTAAGCCGAAGCCTACAATGCGACGTTCCAAGTAGAATTTACCAAACAATTAATTAACTTACCCCATCCGATGTCGTGCCAGGAACTACAGTAACGCAACTCCGCGCTATCACCCAAATGGCTACAAAAACTGCAGGACCGCCTGATAAGAAATAATAAGGATTTACATATAGCACAGTCAATTGAGTAATGAAAAAAAGTTGATCTTTGTTTTAATAAAAAACAAAGTTCTGTTTTGTTTTGTGACAGGCGTCGCAGCTCTGTCGGTAACGGCTCTGCCTTCCGTGCTGTGGGTCATGGGTTCGATCCCCACTAAGAACAAACATTTGTGCGTGGAAAACATAGATGTTTGTTCTATGTCTGGGTGTTACTATGTATTATAAGTATGTATTTACAAAAAAAAAGTATTTAAGTATTCTATCAGCATCTAGTTCCCATATTACAAGCTTTGCTTAGTTTGGGACTAGAGGGCGTTGTGTGTAAAGTCCATGAATATTTATTTATTTATTTATTTAATAACATTAACGAATTCAAAAAATAATGTGAAAGGTACTCACCCCAACCTATAGTTGAGTAAACTTGTAATTTAATATTTTCCGCTGTGAAGGTTTCGACTACTAGCATGTACAGATAAAGTCCTGAAAAAAAAACAAAACTCAGTAACACGTTGTGAACATGTTTTTGGTGCGACTAACGTAAATGCATGACTTTTCCTAGTGTAAACCAGCTTATTCGTCCAAGGTATCATCATGGATGTAGACAATCAAATGTAGTTCTTTTATAAGTTGTTTCGACTTACCTTCAACAAGTATCCAGAAGAAATTCGTTAAGTAGAAGTAGTGCATGCATATCACTAGCACCATACATGAGGGATTATCTTTTTGAGCTTCGTCTGAATAATTCTGTAAAAAAGAACATTATACAGTTAATATCAGAAGTTAATTACTTTTTCAGAACTTCAAAATTGCGTCTTTTATTTTTCATCATATTATTTTTTTCATTTTAATCATATAAAAATAAAATAAAAAATAAGATGCTTATACTTACTTGTACAACTAAGTTTACTAGCCAGCTACAAGCTGATAAAATATACGTAGACATAAGATTCGTGTGAATAGTATTTCTAAGACATCGAAGATCCCTGAAATAAAAAAAAAACTATTTGTAAATTCAGCTTGCTACGGTTCGCTGAATAACGCTTCAAAATCCATGACAAATCGTCGAATACGTGTGCAATGCTATGTAAATCATATGAAAAAAATTAAAAAAATTATTAGTATGTTGATGAAAAAAATCACTGAAACATAAACATTGTGAATTATAAATTCATGACTTGTTCAAAAACATTATTTCTCGGACTCACTATAGCCAAGTTGCCTGTCTACAAACGCTATAGCTGAGAAAAAAAATAACGATGACATAATATATCTAAATAATAAGTAACGTGAGGTTTCCATTTGTTTCTGGCGTTTTTTATTCTTTAGAAGGTGAACTTTGCTAAAAGGGTTAATGTATGCCAGTGTAACTTTGTTTAATGTAGGGCATTAAGATTAAAATTGGCTTCAAATTCTCATTAACTTCTAAACTAGTTCTTACATGTGGCATCTACGTCACAAATCCTAATCCCCTAATCCCTAAATCCACAAATCCTACTTAATCTCCAACGTGTTTCAAAATATATCATGAAAATGATTGACATATTTAATTATTAGATACCTACCTATATTTAAAAATATTATTAGGAATGTTGGTGTTGGTTTCACTTTATCCACCTTACCAAATTAAAGCTTTGTACCAGAAGATAAGTATTGGTAAAAACATCTATGTCTAATCTAAAAATATTTTTATTCAGCTCATTATACAGATAAGTCTGTTAAAAACTGTCATCTGCGACATTACATTGTTAGTTTACGTATTCTAAACTTAGACTGAGCATAATGAAGATTTATCTTTATTCTCTTGGGATTTTACTATAACCTTCGAAAACTTTTGAACTTCGTTGACTTTGTAACAAATTGTATCAGCTATTTTTATTCCAATAGGTAAGAATAGAAAAATAGACTGAAAAATGCATAAATAATTGTTGAAAAAGGTTTCAGACGGTGTAAATATATATAACTTTAATCCTATTTTCGTTCAATAATTGAAAACTCTTTTGCTTGTTACTCCAATAATTTAAACATTGATACATATTCCAATTAGGTTAAGTTAGGTACATAATACATTGGTTCTTTGTCCAGTGGTGTAAGCTTGCACCTATCACGATGACTTGAAACCATGAAACGACCATGTCAAAGCCGTGACCCGGAAAACCAATTTGCAAATCACTTTAAAATGTTGTACCACAATGTTTCAGACTGACAACAAACCACATGTTACAAACTGACAATTAACCATGTTTGTTCGCCTCTACTTTGAAAAATGGTCTACAAAGATTAGGTAGTGACATTTGAGCTACACTATGCGCTCGCCGTGTCGCGGGCTCTTGTGAAGTAAACCTTTGAATATCGATTTTTGCAGTAGCCACTCTGCACCCACACCGTCTTGCCTGAAACCAATGCTGTTTAAAATTTTAGCGCGTCATTTTTAGCTTCGTTTAAATCCAATAACCACATGATTGCGGTTTTGGTATGATTTTGGATAATGCAAATGAGCGGTTTGTATCAACGTGATGCGCTGACACCCACATCGTTTGTGCTTACGACAGAATGTCACAGGTGTGAGTTTCATATTCCGATTTCAGGAGCTTTTAGTACTATTCAGGTCAGTATGGAGTCATTCCTGGGTTAGCTGCAAAATTCGTGGTTATGATGATATTTAAAACAATCTAGATTATTAATTTCAGAATTATAAAATACACGTAGAAATCAAGTTTTTCGAATATAATTTACAAACGCAAAAAAAGCGTGCACATTTAAAATTCATAAAGTAAATTTAATTCTAGCAGGGGCGCCAGGTTCTTCAATGACACGTTGCGAGTTGCGAGATTCTAACTAGACCGTGGCTTGAATACTAGTTCCATTATAAATCTTTTAATCGGGCAAACTCTAGAAATTTTGTTCGTACCTAATTCAAGTTTCATTCAAGTACATAAGTAATATAGATTTATGTCAGGAAAAAACTAAGTAAAACGTCTATTTTGTGCTTTTTATTTACAATTATTTCACAAAAAATCTATACACGCTTTTTTTCTAATATAGGTACTTTTTTTTTGTAATCGTTGTCTTTCAAACCAGAACTCCGAATAGGGACCAGCAGGGGTATTCCAATCTCAGTTGAACTGCAAAGTTTTAAATCATGGTCAGTTCATACTAACTCATAGTTATTCGGTGACTAAATAGTGATATTATGATGTCATTTAATTTGTTTTCGCGCATTTTGCTGTCAAGTGTCTAAAAAGAATGATCACGTGGTTCAAAATTGTACCACGTGACCTGAAGAAATTACACTGGGCAGTGAAATATAACTTGAAAGCAAAAGATTGGAATACGGGGGCTGCAGAAGCGTAATAGGGGAAAAATATTCAGTCACGCAAACTGACAAGCCTATAATCCCATTCCGACAGATCCTGAGATGTGGAATTAAATCGGATGCAATTGTATACATAAATTACATATATATATATACTCGTATTGTATACCTACATGGTTATAGATTTACGAAAATAATAATAATATTACTTTGTTTGGTTACCAATAAACCTAGCTAAAGTTCAGAATAGTTGAAATCTATAATATCTCGTTAGTGATTTTTTAATGCTGAGTATAATAAAGTACCTACCAAACAGCCAATTTTTATGGTTCAAATTGATGCTATGGTGCTATGCTGGGAGCGTTCTAGATCGCGCGTTACCGTGTTTTGTTTCGAAAAACTGTTTGAAAGAAACAAAACACAGCTTATAAGTTAGCTATAACTATTTCGAGATTACGTAACGTTTGTTGAGAATAGGGCTCATCTGAAAAGCAGGACTTAACAGATGTAGATAGATAATTAACCTTTGAAAACCCACCGGATCCCTTTGAGTTGGAAACAATAGGATATCTATTGTGTGTGAAACTCCGGTATACAAGTGTCCGGGGGTACTTTATACCCCACGAAAACCCTACTACAATTACTGTAATTATGTTGTATCTATCACTATCAGTCATCAGAAAATTACTTCTGGTTGTGGTGACCACTGAACGGCTGAAATGCGTTATTATGTGGGTACTGTTTATAGAAAACGCTAGTATATGTGTTATAAATAATAATGATCGCGTGACTTTTCATTAGAATGGTTTTTCCATACATTTTGAATAGTTTTTTTCCCTAGTAGATTTTTGGAACTATCCACTTACTTGGTATTCATCTAACTTCAAGAAAATGGTTTGAAAAATAAAAAACTACGTCGCGTAAATGAAATCGAATATCAATTCTATCTATGTATGTATCTCATGTTTGTGTCCGTGTATGTGTGTCCAATTAATTTTTTCCCTTTCTTTCAATTCACAAAACAGTCAGCAAAATATCATTTACTACCAAAGACTACCCAAAAACTATTAAAAATTCCCAATAATTCCGGGTGACTGAATGGCTGTCGGATAGTCACAATAAATTCATAACATCTGTATGAGCAAACAGCAGTAAAATCGAGCTATAAAGTTTTAAAATAATATCAGACTATTTTTATTGTCTCCATCTACGATATAAAATGTTTTATTAGAAAAGTGCTTTTGCTATTTGCAATTTCTGTCGTCATGTGTAATTTTGTAGCGAGTCCTTACATTATACCTAGGTACATACCTACCTAGATAGTTGTTTTCGTAAAGCATTCCCATAACAGCTAGATTTAGTAGGATTTAGTATCTCTAAAAAAAAGTATAAAGAAAAAAGAGGTATAAAGAATCTGTATTATTGTTGTATTAGTTTAAGTGGAGAGTACAATAAGGAATATATCTATCTATCATTTAGTCCAACCAAAAAACCAAACAAACTTTTAATATTTTCTTAAAACTCCTTATACTTTACCTATGAAAAATTGGCGGCTAACGCATCTTGCAATAAGGAGGTGTATTTATGAATTTTATGTGAGATAACCTATTGTTTTTTTTTTGTTAACCAATACTGTCCCACTGCTGGGCAAAGGTCTCCCCCCTCGTCTTCCACTTCCCGCGATCTTTGGCAAGTTCCGCCCAAACCTATTGTTTATGAAGCTAAAATCTAAAATAAAATAAAATAAATATTCAATTCAGCTGTTAGAAGCGCTTCTTATGTGAAATGGATCATAATAACTATACACTGACATTAGAATTACTGCTAATGACCCAACGCTATCAAAAAAGGGTTAAAAAACCACGTTTGCTTTATAATCTTTTCAATCAAAAACAAAAATATTAAATGTGTTCGTAAAATTTGAATAAAGCACGTCATTCATATTTTTCAGGCTAAATCACCTGATAAAATAGGAATATTATTCATGAATCGTTGTAATAACGTTTTGGTAAATGTCTAGTCATTTAATGGAATCGCCTAAACGTGGTGATGCCGGTCAGGGCCGCATTTACAAAGAAAACGGTTAATTCTACACGTGTTTCATAAAATGTACAGTGTTGTGAACTGATTTAATCGAAAAAATGGGTAAATAACCACATCGGTGTGGAAACCGAGTTATATTCAGAATATAGCTTTTAATATAAACGGTAAGCGGACAAAATATGAATAATAATAGAAATATTTGTTAAAATTTGAGTTATACTGCGCGGCGATGAAAGCTCGACTGCAGAGCTTTGCCGTGTTACCACAGATTACAAATTATTTATTCAATAGTAATACTTAAATAACATTACAGGTGCATGCAATGTGTCTCAGATATGTGCATATACCTTAGCATGAGAAATGACTTAATAGTTCTTAAAAACCAGAGAGTCCCAGGTAAAAAATCTGCGTCACATGTAGATGTGGTAGAGTCATTATTGGCGGGTTGAGAAATTGGTAGTTGGAACACAAAAACGAGGTGTTTAAGAGATCACGACATCGAAGTGAGCTGATTATCTGGTGGGCTTAACTTTAAATATACTTATAGTACGCACAACGGATCTTTATCCCTCTAAAGGTGGTGCAACAAACGATTGCGCATGTATAGGTGTGGAAAAATCGCTTGCCTCTAATTCGATCCAAAAAATGGGTTCTGCGTAGATACTTCAGAGGTACAAAGGTCCGTTGTGACTACTGTTTGCATCTTTGTCTTGCTGGCTTTAGAAAACTATTTTTCTTCATACTTTCGAATAATTTTCTACTGAAGTACACCAAAAATAACAGTAAAGTGTAAGAATACTTACTTAAAATAAAGAAAGACGAAGACAGCGAGAGTCAGCACCGCCAGACTGAGTGAGTACCCAGCGATGTAGATGAGACTGGTGACGTCAGGTGCGGACACTGTGGCCATCCGCTCGGTGCAGTTCGTGTATTCCGAATAGTTGTGCCAGACGCCGTTTAAACACAGTCGGGAGGCATTTTCTGAAACAATATGAATAAATAAATAAATAAATATTCAAGGACATTTCACACAACACCCTCTAGTCCCAAATTAAGCAATGCTTGTAAATATGGGAACTAGATGGCTGATAGAATACTTATATACTTTTTTTTGTACATACATAAATATAATACATAGTAATACCCAGACATAGAACAAATATCTATGTTTTCCACGCACAAATGTTTGTTCTTGGTGGGGATCGAACCCACGACCCACAGCACGGAAGGCAGAGCTAATACCGACTGAGCTGTGACGCCTGTCGATTACTTAGCTGGATTTTATTTTTTATTTTTTATGGAAAAAATGTCTTAGGAAATATTGACCGTCATGTGGCGACAATTACCTACCCTAAGGATAGCCTAGGGTTAAGAAACCCTTTTAATGTGATAATTAAAAGTTTTATTACAGCACGAGACACCGTATGTTTGAATAATTTTAAATGTTTTACTACTAAGTACTGCAGAATATAAAAAGTAAGACTTGACTTTACAATGATTTTAGAAGATAATGTTAAGTAAACTGTAGGCTAACGATAAAAGGAAAATTTTAAAAAAGAAAGGGTAAGTAGGTTATGAACTGTAAAACATTTGCTGTCATGCAGATAAATGAGAGAAAGTGTTTCCAACTTGGTTACCATACCATCTACGCTCTACGTGTGTATAGAAATTCAAATAAAAACAGGTAGATTTTTCAGTTTCATTTTACTCTTCTAAACGTGAAAACGCAATAACAATTTTTTTTTATATTGATTTTTATGCACGGAGAAGGTAACGAGTCAGTGGCGCGACCAGCAGCAACACGCTTGTCATCAATACAGATTTCACAATATAGCTCAGAGCAGTAATTCAGAGAAAAGTGGGTTTGTATTACTGATTATAACAGACGTGTTACTGACAAGATCGGTGATCCATACAGCCTCCGTATGCCAATCTTTTGCTGTCAAGTTATATTTCACTGCCCAGTGTAATTTCTTCAGGTCACGTGGTACAATTTTGTACCACGTGATCATTCTTTTTAGACACTTGACAGCAAAATATGCACGAAAACAAATTAAATGACATCATAATGTCACTATTTAGTCACAGAATAACTATGAGTTAGTATGAACTGACCATGATTTAAAACTTTGCAGTTCACTTTGCAGTTCAACTTTGATTGGCATACCCCTGCAGGTGTGTCTGATTATACTTACGCGTATCATCATATTGTAGTCCATTCAACTCCTTAAAACAGCGTTGTATTGCAAAAGTGTGCCATGGCGTTGGCTCCCAGCAGAGTATTCCATCGTGGTACGCCGGGCAGAAGTTATCTGACACGTTGGCGTGCCTCGCCAGACACTCCTCCTTCGCGCTGCCATTCTCAAACACGCTCTCCGCGCCTTCCAACGTCTGTAACTCCTCCAGTTTGCCGACTTTACCACACTCTATTCATATAAATTAGTGCTCTTTGGTTTGTTCTTTGGTACACTTCACAACACATCTATCTGACGAATTCTTCCATGCTCACGGCTCAAGTGTACCGCGTACCTTGGTTCGCGGGGACGGAGACTGCGTACCTTCTCCTCAGCAAGAACGCTAGCATGATAAGAGTGTTTGCTTGGGGCTTGTGTTCTAACTTATCAAATGATAACGCGATGAGAGCAAACATGGACAGACTGTAGGAGTATTTGCGTATCGTGCGAGGAACTCCACTTTTTATTTAACTGCCTTCGCTTCGTAATCCCTGCGTCCGCGCAACCTGCAAAGACATTGCTGATGTTATCGGTTTGATAGTGCTGGTAAACAGATACTAAACTCTGACAATAGTGCACTTCTATTAATTTTTCCATTAAGTACAAATGCACTGATCTGATGCGGATAAAGTTACAAGCTAATAAACACATCAATTTAATTATGCTTGAAAAAACTCATTCAAGATTCTGTTAGTATGATATAATTGAAGATAGTCTTTATCGTAATAAAGCAGATAGCACACTGGCAGCATGAACGGCACTGCGTCTACGTGCAGTTACATAATATATGGTTACTGTAACTAATAAGACTCGACGGATTATACAGAGGAGTGCAAACTCATAATCCGCTCCGTACCACCTGCCTCGGTTGGCGGTACAGGTACAGTGTGTTATCTACCTTATGTACTTAATTGGTCACAGAAGAAGTCATAGTTAGCGGTACAAAACCTTCTATTTTGCATGTCATGGGTATTAGTCATTGACTTTGAAACCGAGACGATATAAATAGTTCGTAAAGGTGAACGATTTTTGCGCGGAAATTTTCGGATGCGTGAAGTTAAGAGCATGTAGGCAATTTGAATAATATCTAATTTACCTGTCTGAATTTCCACCATTTTTTTCTTGAGAATTTTTTTGAAATTTGTAAGGTTTTTGTATATCTTTCTTAAATTATACGAAAACTTTCATCAAAAAGGTGTTAGTGTTAATTAAAACCTTATCCGAATATCTTTTCATTCCAAATTCAAATTTTTGAAGTAAACCTATGAATGAATGAATCTCGGAAATTAATTTCGAAGATCACTGAATTCTCTCTTTATTAGAGCACTAAGGTGCAGTCAAAAAGATTTGGTATTTTACTAACCTTTCAGATAGCAACAAAGGAAACAGGTGGTAATAAAATTTGATTTACCGACGACGTGAATCGCAATTGAAGACGGATCGGAGTTTTATCGTTTTCCGGTACTTTGATACCGAATGAACATACAGAACATCTGCCTCCTCTGCATGTTATTGAATTCAGTATAAATCTCTCATCTTGTTTGTAATGTTTTTATCTTTATGTTATAAAAATGCCTCCAAACATGCTCATATCGATGGCTATTCTGTAGAGGTCTACATGCATAAATAATGACCTTCCAATCGCCACAGACGATGGAGGTAAAAATACCAGAGTTCTACTCGAACCTGTACGTCAAATGTTATATTCCAAAAAAAAAAACTATTTTTATTGGTTTTTTTTTTAGCATTATAAAGACAGTTGGGACCATGTTGGGACCAAAGTTTAGTATTTTTTTATGCTGACTGGCACAAAGATCAAGCGTTTGGAGATAGCTACATAGTAGGTAGTTCAAATAAGTAACTGGATTCATTTCCAAGTTTCCAAAGATTTATAATACCAGCCTAACAAAAATAAAATGAAAGAAAACCAACCAACTTCTTTATTGATTTAATAACAGGTGTTTAACGGTACATACGACATGTTTACGTTTTATTAGGCACTACAAACAAATTGGCTGTGCATACGACTTGAAGATAAAATGTGTAGGTACGTGAATATTTTTACTCCTTATGAATGGGGGCTTGCACACTAACCGATGCCCATGTAGGTATACGTCAATCAATGGCACAAACAAGAATGGACACTTTCACACACTTTCACACACACACACACACACACATACACACACGATATCGTGCGAAGCGTAGGTACTAAGGTACTAGACGCGTCTATACTGTCAACCTATATCAGTCCACTGCTGGAAATAGGTCTCTCCCAAGATGTGCCACTGAGCCCGGTCTTCGGATTTTCTCATCCAATGTTTGCCAACTACATTTCGCAGATCGTTGCCCCATCTTGCCTGAGAGCGTTCTACACTACGCTTGCCTAAACGCGGTCTCCACTCAAGTAATCGTTTGCTACAACGATTGTCGGAGCAATTGGCATCGTGCAGTTGTCGTGTCAGTGTGCAAACGACTAACATCGGCGTCGGCGTCAACACGGTATGAAACTACTAAATGTATGATATTAGCTCTCTGCTGCGCCGATATCGTGTAGGTGTCGTATCGGTGGCAGTGTGAAAGCACCAAATTTTCAATTCTTTTTTATGAAGACGTGAAATATTCTTGATGTATTCTTTACAAGACGCTATTGTTGTATAGGCTGTAAACAAAAACAAAATACCCGGAAAATAATCAAAGGATTATTGAACAAGGAAACTTGGTTGGCTTTCATGGAATTATATTGCTTTAGGGTCTGGACACATGACCAAGGGCGGCGCCATGCCGCCACTACCGGCTCATGGCAGTAACCATCGCTTGTCTTTTTTTTTTAAGATTTAGACGCGCTTGGTTGCCTGTTCACCTGATGGGAAGTGTAGCTGCAGCCTAGGGTGGACCAGGCAGCTATAGTCCACCAGAAATTTAATCCATTTCCATTTATTTTGAAAGCAATACGGTGGATTTTTCAGTTGCCGAGCGGTTGTGCCGTAGTAATGTGTCCAGCAGGGGTATGCCAATCAAAGTTGAACTGCAAAGTTTTAAATCATGGTTAGTTCATACTAACTCATAGTTATTCTGTGACTAAATAGTGACATTATGACGTCATTTGATGTGTTTTCGCGCATATTTTGCTGTCAAGTGTCTAAAAAGAAGACCTGAAGAAATTACACTGGGCAGTGAAATATAACTTGACAGCAAAAGATTGGCATACGGGAGCAGAGCCTAGAAGAACTGGCAAGAAACTACGGCCTGGTTCCTAGTGTTCCTCGAAAACCATTTTCCGTGGTTAGTTTGAAGTGACGGATAGGTTTCGCTCCAGAGGGAAAAAGACGTAGTGTCGCATTTTGCTTTTTTTATTACTCTGAGACTACATCAAGCTCCGTCTGACGTTCGACAGGAAATGGCCGTTTAAAATTCAGCAACGGTGAAATAAAACCAGTTTTATTGGAATTCGCTTTTTTATAAACCGCCCGCCACAAAGAACTGGGAATCTTTATAGGTATTAGGTAAGGAATGGTTGGTAACATTGAAACGTTGTAACTGTCACACTAGAGTAAAATAGCGGAAATAATTACAAAAAACCTGAATGATAGAAAAGTAGGTATGAAATATGTTGTAAAATATTTTAATAGTTCTTTGTTCAATAAGTAAAATATTTATAATAAACTAAGGGCGGCTTGCACCAGAATCGCTAAACGCGTTTAACTATTAAATAGTATTTAGCGAGTTGTCAAGTCATATAAATACGTCAGATTTAAATCAATTAAGTCATTCAGGCTTCTTGATAAAATCACATTAAAATAGGTTTGTCATATTGGTAAACTGTAAAAAAAAGTATAAAACACATTTTTTTAATAAAAACAACGGCATTACAAAACAGTAATAGTTCTCTAAACGCGTGCATTTATTTGCATGACAGTTTCAATGGAAAACCGCTATCAGGTATACGCCACGTTGATTTACGAGCCTTATTAATATTACTCAGTCTACATAAATCTTTGTTGGTTTACTTGAAGCTCTAGTTTCGTTCAACAATATCTAAAATAGTAAGAATAATAAACTTGTAAATAATACAAGTATGTAATAAGCAAGTTGGTAACCCCGTCCACTAAGTTAGATAGTTTAAGTTCCGTTATACTTATTGTCGTTTTAGTAACTTTGTTTTAATAGTTATGCTCTTTTGGAAAACTACGCGTTTACGACGAGATCTTTTTAAATTTTTTTTTCTTGATTTGTTTTTGCTTGTATTTATAAGCAAAAATAATAGTTAAGTTTAGGGTTACTTCATCTAAAATTATCTTTTGTTTGTTACCTACTTTTAGTCGTTGTTCATTTTATTTAAGAAAATAACTCAACGAAATTGTATGCACTAATGGAGTAGGTACGTACATACAACAGTGTTTTAGAACCATTAGGTATGGCGAAACGGAATGGATACAATAAGAATAGGTCGGTAACGAGTCGAACAAATGGAAATCTAAAAATGGGAAAACTGTATTCAACTGAAAACTCTTTGTCCCTTTCGCCACGTCGCAGTTTCAATTGCTCGAAGAGTATTTTTGGTAAATTATGTGGGATACTATAGACTTAATATGTCTGCCTAGTGTCTATCATTGTTGGATTCTCGTCGCACAAAAAAGTATGAGAATGGTCACATGAGTACATGCTCATACGGCGGATATGAGTGATGTGCAAGGAACTACACGATAAGGTCGGTAACACAGAAAAAAAATCGTGTAGGTATTAGTATTACCTAGTATCATTTCCCAAATACTCGAAATACTACGGATATATTGATCGATTAAATAAATAAATACAAATAGGTGTTCATGGACATTTTACACAACGCCCTCTAGTCCCAAACTAAGTAAAGTATGGGAACTAGATTGTTGAATGTTGATAGAATACTTAATTTTGTAAACACATACTAATAGTAACACCATCATAGAACAAACATCTATATTTCCACACACAAATGTTTGTTCTCAGTGGGGATCGAACCTACGACCCACGTTGAGTTGTGACGGGTATTGAATATTACCAATATATTGAGCAGCTAAATTAAATTTGCAATCAGGAGCTGTGACGTGGGAGCTGTGGAGCGAACTCAATTTAGCGTTCATCTAGTTTCAGACGAACCTAGCTTAGTTGGTATTCTGTCGAGCTTTCAAATAACAATCCAAACTTGGGATCGTGGCCAAGAGACTAATAAGTACAAACCTGAGGTCCTAATGTCTCTTTGTTTACTACAAAATTATAGTACAGTCAGCATCGAAAGTTGATAACTTTTACAGTATTTCAAAATAACACAAACTACAAAAAACTACAAAAACTTTTACTGCACCAAAAATTATAGCTATCTTTGTCGTTTCAGTTTATGATACACGGATTGCAAATTAGGTTAGTTTAGGAAAATGAAATAACAGAATTGCTACCATTATTGGTTTTTATTATTATTTGTTCATTAAAATACTACTTTTAAGATAAATTTCATAATCGTAATTAAAAAACAGCTACCTACTAGTTTTCAGTCGTAAAACATTTTTGAAATATTTTGTCATCATCAACTTATAGTGTTGACTGTACAACCAAACTTGAATTACGAGAACCAGAGAGCCCGGTCAAATAATGTTAAATATTCCCTCCCTTTCGTATTTCCTCGAATTGATTGCCGTAGGACCATTTTCATGAAAAGCGTTCAGATGACTGACTCCTTACTGATTTAATCAACACAAAACCAATGCAAATAAACCTCTTTCTACAAAATAGCGCTATCTAATATCGTGCCTTTTACATTAGATATTTCCCAATTTTAACTTCGTAAGCGTCAATAGCCTGCGGCAACGATTGTGAGTTGAGTTTCCAATGATATCGACGTACGCAATGCTACGCCAGAGCTACGTCGTAGTAGGTCTACACATTTCGTAGCAGGCAAATAGCTTCCGCCTGCGGCGTTATTCATTGTTTTTAACCCCTGACGCAAAAACGACGGGGTGTTATAAGTTTGACGTGTCTGTGTGTGTGTGCGTGTGTCTGTCTGAGGCATCGTAGCTCCTGAAAGAATGAACCGATTTTGAGTGTTCCTAGTTATGTTTGATGAAAATCGGTCCAAGATGGCCGCCGCTACAAGATGGCGGATTACATTTTTTTTCACAACTCTCTCAATATGGGTATAAAAATCGGGGGATATTAACATTTTTAATTCAATTACTTGTAATTAGGAAGACTCTAGTGTAACCACACCATTTTACGCGATATTATGGGGTAGGCGGCAAAGTTGTGTGGCTGTAGCATTATGAGTAAGTACATTTATGCAAATTACATGATTTTCCTATTATATTTTGTAGTCTTATGAAAGCACATGAAAGCCACCGCGTAATTTTCTCATATAAATTGCATTATAAAATCGATACCCACAGCTTTATATTAATTAAAAGATGAGCTAATACTTTGAGTCGAGTATTATGGCTCCATTTATACTGCCAGTACTTAATCTTTATTAAAGTCGTTATCTATCGAAATTGAACCTCAGAGTTATATTATTCGGTAGTTTGTTATGAAAGGTTTTAAAGGCGGTAAGTACACTGAGTGAACTCTCAGTGAGTGATACAGGTAGACAATACTGGCGTGGTATGACTCATACTTATTTACTTTGTTTCGAAGCCCAAAAGATCGCGGGAACTACTTTTTTATTACTAGCTGACCCGGTATTACACGCTCGGCGGATCTTTATCCCTCTTAAGTAAGATGCAACAAATGATTGCGCATGTACTGTTGTGCGAAAAAACTCGCTCAAAACTCAACCCAAAAATGGGTTCTGCGCAGATACTTCAGAGAGACAAAGATTCGTTCTGACTACCTACTGTACATGCATAGGTACCTAATTGGGGGACAAATAAAAATTTATCTTATCTTATCCTATCCTATCCTACTAATATTATAGATGCGAAAGTTTAGATGTTTGGATGTTTAGATGTTTGGATGTTTGAATGTTTGTTTTTCAATCACGTCAAAACCACTGAACCAACTTGGATGAAACTTGGCATATATATAGTTCGTAACCTGGATTGACATATAGGCTACTTTTTATCCCAAATAATTAACATGATCTACAGGATAAAATGAACGAAAAGGATTAGCAGCGCCAATTGGCAAGAGGATTTCATTGTCATGTCATGTCATGTCACGTCAGTTTGACAGGGCGTAGTACTACCTCTTTGGTCTAACGACTAGCGTTTGACATTTCAGTACGAGTTCGGTGTAATGAGGTGTAATGTCAAGTTTCTCAAAGAAGTATCCGCTCGGTATACGCACAGATAATATAATGTACACGGAAACTGTAGACGCGTACGAAGTCGCGGTAACACGCGGTAAGGTAGTGTGGACCAAGCAGAAATAAATGTGCCAATATTTCAGCAGTATTGTACGCCGTCGGAGCTCGGATTCTTTATTCCACAGTTATGTCAGCCGCAGACCACCCACACGAAACGTTCCTGCTATCTGCTTTGTATATCTTTAACTAGCAGTTACACGCGACTTCGTACGCGAGTACCGTTTCCGTGTACATTATGTTATCTGTGCGTGTACCGAGCGGATACTTCTTTGAGAAACTTGACATTACACCTCATTACACCGAACTCTTACTGGAATGTCAATCGCTAGTTGTTAGACCAAAGAGGTAGTACTACGCCCTGTCAAACTGACGTGACATGACATGACAATGAAATCCTCTTGCCAATTGGCGCTGCTAATCCTTTTCGTTCATTTTATCCTGTAGGTCCTGTTAATTATTCGGGATAAAAAGTAGCCTATGTGTCAATCCAGGTTACGAACTATATATATGCCAAGATTCATCCAAGTTGGTTCAGTAGTTTAGACGTGATTGAAACACAAACATCCAAACATCTAAACTTTCACATTTATAATATTAGTAGGATAGGATTATAAAAGTAAGTCTGTATTCTAAAAAGAAAGCAAAAATTTCAAATTTCAAATCTTTGTTGTTTAGTTTGTTTAAAACGGGCCTAAAATTACAAACGAAAAAGTTCAAAACTTGAAGTTTTATCAAAGAACTTTCTTGTATATTACTTCTGTAGAATACCTTCCCCGCATCTCGATTATAATTTTTAATTTAATTTGTAATTATAATTCTATCATCATGGATAAAATTAAGCTTAGTTTATAATCCGATTTATTTATATAAAAAAAACCCTACCTACATAATTCATAAAAACGTTTAGAAACTTACGTACAAAAAAAACATTTACTAAGTAGACATTAAGGGCGTCTTGCACCAGAATCACTAAACGTATTTAACAGCTAAATCGATTTAAGTCTGACGTATTTGTATGACTTGACAACTCGCTAAATACTATTTAAGAGTTAAACGCGTTTAACGATTCTGGTGCAAGCCGCCCTAAAAATCTTTGAAGTAAACCATTAGTTCGGAGATCCATCAATCGTGTCTTAAATAAGTAGGTACATTAGTTTTAACTCAATTTCTAACCCATTTCTCCCAGGACAAGTTTTATTTTGATGCGAAGGTATGACTTACCCAGGTAACCCAATTCTAAATTTGAAAGAATCCTAAATGCTTTTACAGCCAAAAACTTTTTTTTTTCTCAAAAAAATTGAGGGTTTCCTTATCAGTTTGAGACGCGTAAGCTTTTACTGCTAGTGTTAATGCATCAGGGAGCCATTTCAATTTATAACGTCGTTAGAGCGAAGTTATCATAACTAGGAGCAATGAAATGGCACTCTCCGTCACCATCAAGACGTCGACCCTATGTGCCAGCATGGGCTTATTCCAGAAATCCCCTGCGTGTTCCCCCTGCGAAGGGGATTTTTGGACTTGTTGTCCAGAAATCCCCTTAGTCAGCCCAGTCAGACTACTTAGTTAGACTTAGTCAGCCTAGTGAGTCAGTGCTCAAGCATTTTTTATTTTCCACTGACAATATTATCTTCGCCATTTACTGTATTTTCTATGTCTATGACAGTTCTGCCCCCGTATGCCAATCTTTTGCTGTCAAGTTATATTTCACTGCCCAGTGTAATTTCTTCAGGTCACGTGGTACAATTTTGTACCATGTGATCATTCTTTTTAGACACTTGACAGCAAAATATGCGCGAAAACACATCAAATGACGTCATAATATCACTATTTAGTCACAGAATAACTATGAGTTAGTATGAACTGACCATGACTTAAAACTTTGCAGTTCAACTTTGATTGGCATACCCCTGCAGCAGGGGTTTGCTGCTCACCACAGAGAAATGTCAGATGGCCGTGACCAACCAAGACTTTGGAATTGGCTTACCCGGGTAAGTCATATCTTCGCATTAAAATAAGACTTGCCCTGGGAGAAATAGGTTAGAAATTGGTTTTGTCTCAATTTCTAACCAATTTCTTCCAGGCCAAAAGTCTAATGTAGTGTACCTACTTATTTAAGAAGTAAATGGTGGATCTCCAAATGGTAGACCATTACTAAGTAGACTAAGGGCGGCTTGCACCAGAATCGCTAAACGCGTTTAACTCCTAAATAGTATTTAGCGAGTTGTCAAGTCATACAAATACGTCAGATTTAAATCGATTTAGCTGTTAAATACGTTTAGTGATTCTGGTGCAAGACGCCTTTAGTAATTGTTTTTTTGTATGTAAGTTTCAAAACTTATCATGACTTATGAATATTGGTAGTTATGGGTGGACCCTAAGTTTGCCTTGGAGCTATTAAACTAAGATTCATTAGAACAAGTGTCAAGTGACCTACCTCTACTATATTATAGTTTGCTGAGCTCTATATAATGTTCTAAACGTTTCAAAATTGTTTAAAACATGTTTTGAGAACTTCAGATTGTTTTTGAGTTTTGTTTGTGGTTATTATCAAAATCTTATTACAAAGAAGAACAAAGAAAATAAAGTACAAGGTATTATTAACCTGCCTTTTATATTGAATTTCTCGTCGACTTTCAAAGATTACAAAGAACAGAAAACGTCAAAAATTTATGAAAATGGTCACGTGACTTATCTCTTAAAAACGTCATCTCTATTCTCTATACATTTAAAAGTTTTCTAACAATCAACAATTCTCTCAATAATCTAAAATGCCTAAATTATTTGTAAATCTAGAGTTTCTAAATTCAAATAAGCACAAAATATAACATAGTAGGTACTTAGTTGTGCGTGGCTATAAGGAAGTGTACCAGACTTACATGAGATTTGAATTCGGAACGAGCCAAGTCTCGCGATCGCAAATTGCTACAAATCGCTCGGCTCAACGACCCAAGGCCTAGTAAGGGCTTAGTAACTATTGTTTATTCTATGCTAGATCGCCTTTTACATTATTTATTTTCTTATTCCTAGGCTCTCTCTTTGCATAAAGGTCCTGGGATTGTGTAAATAAATTCAGACTAACTAAGCTTTTTAGGATCCGGTTGTACAACAACAAAATAAACTATAAATGAAAGAAAAGTATTGTTTTGGTTGTGAACGTACAAAAAATATAACACTGTGAATAAGCATCATGGTCTAATGAAATATTATTCGAATGTTTATCTTTTAGTATTATTTAATACTATTATTTACATTTGTTGTTTTCATAATTTTAAAAGCTTTGTAATCAATTTATAATGAATCGCTAAATGTATTTTAGAACTACCTACCTTCGAAGCGTATATTATTCCCGTGTTGTGTAACTTAAATAAGCCTATTTTTACACGAAGGCGGCTATAAGCAAGTGCAGTAAAGACTTTACGTCAAATACTATTTTCAAAAGTTATTTTTCAATTTCCCACTGGAACTATTATACTTTACCTACTTTAAAACATTGAAAAGTATACTTTTCGTGTAAAATACACTGACTTGTGGCTTAAGCCTCAGTTTTGTGCTACTAATATAGTATCTACAGAGCTAATAAAACTTTTAGCTTTACGACCTGATAAAAACCTTATTTTCCTGTTGGAAATAAATGAGAAGACTTTATATTTCTCTTTAGGTAGTCTCTAATAGGTTGTACTTACATAATTTGACTTGCCTATTTTATTTGAGTGTTGTTTTTAAAAAGGTTCTATTTAATTTTTGAATTTCGAATTTCCTGGCGTCTACTAAACGCTAGTACTTAAACCTTTTTAAACTTAGAACATCGGCTTAGAACGAACAAACATGGCTGCCGTTTAAACTTTAACATGCTTTAACCAAACACATGGTTTCACCTGTTAGCAAATCGCCCACGGCCATTCTGTGGAAGGTACATAAGAGCTTCCGACTGGAATTTAATATTAGGCAACGCCGTGATTTTGTGCGAACTAGGTTAGAGAACAGCTGGCTTACAAATGCAGGAAAAATAACAGAAAGTAAATTCTCGTTTTTAACTGACAAGGAAATTGAAAAGAGTTGTGAACTGGAAAAAATATTTGGTCTGTTCCCAGTTAT
Organism: Gandaritis pyraliata; assembly: GCA_947859175.1. Taxonomy (NCBI): domain Eukaryota; kingdom Metazoa; phylum Arthropoda; class Insecta; order Lepidoptera; family Geometridae; genus Gandaritis; species Gandaritis pyraliata. The sequence continues at coordinate 4,597,677 of OX401868.1, forward strand.
ATTGCTAGTTTTATTGATGGAACTAGTGGAAATTTATTATCCTAGTGGTTAACTTCATCAAAATCAAATGTAACTAATAGGATAAATCTATTTCCATTAGTTACATTGCATGTATTTCGTTTGATCCATTTTGAAATGCAAAAAATAACGCTGAATACCTAGGTATTTAACTTAGAATAAACTTCAGTCACATTACTATAGATTTAAAATACCACTGATTATTGTAACTATGTCATGTGTTTATCTATAAACTAACGTGATGAATAAATCTGAATAAAACTTTTTAATTTTATAGAATCTACAGGAGTTTAAGAGTATAATTTTTTTTATACATTATAGACAAACGTTTCAGAGCAATCTCACTTGATGTGAAATGATGATGTGGTTGACGTTGTAGTACATTTGCCTAGAAGAAACCTATTCACCTCCACTTGAAAACATCTAAATTGTAAGTGTTCGGAAACACAAGACGCAACTTTTTTAACCCCCAAATGTTCAGCAGTATTCTTATTACACCTTGTAGTCCTTGTACTACGAGACAGGATTAAACATAAATGAATGAGCTATTTTATTATCAGCTACACATCTAGCCCCTGGCTTTGAGTACGTTAAATTAAAATGTCCCTTACAATGTTACTTAACAACAACGGTTAATATTCCACATAATTTACCTACTACTTCAATTTACGTAAATGCTTAAAAAAGAATTAAAAAAATATATGTTCATAAAACTTTGTTTTATTAAATCTATTATTAAATCTTTGTCTTTGGCAAGTCTAAAGTAGAGACAGAGATATTTACACTTGACGGATATAGTAATCATGGATAGTGAAATAGGGTCTAAGTAAAACATAGCACGTACGTAGCTAAATAAAACCATAATAGGAAACGAGTAGGTAGAAGGAAATAAATTCACGGTAAAGAATCACTGAAGAAACGCAATATGCAACCTTGTGACGTAAGTAATTGGATTAGTTTTCAGAAAAATGTTCCGTCCCGAGCGAGGCATGATACAATTTATGGCGAGAGTGAAGTCACATACATATAAACCATGAGTGTGTCAGTTCTAATAACGTTGAGAATGATAAAGGATGGTATTTACTACAGCGTGACGGGGCCGAGCCGGGTTCGACGGATTGATTTAAATTTAAACTCTAATTATGTAAAAATAGAGTTCACTATAGAATTTTGCAAACACCATAGTCATGTTTGAACTGGTGGCACTGTTGTTTTATGTAGATCTATGTAGGTGAATAAAGCAGCTGCTAGCAAAGTGGCATTTCTGTCAATCTTTTTCAGTACAAAATGCTGAGCTTTGTCTTACATGGCCGCTACTGTCACTGTCATATTTTACGAATGTCAATATCCAGTTATATCCTCTTAAAAATAAGGTACAAAGTAGCCTGACTCTCGGACACGGGCCGGTCTCAGTACTGTGTAGCGTTAACCAAGCTTAAACCGTGAGTGTGTCAGCCCTAATAGCATTGAGAACGATAACGGCGTCTATTTATGGCTGGGGAGGCTCATCGTTTGATATTGTACTCTGTAAGTAAATGTTTTTGAAGAACTCGTACTTATTGAGTTATGCGTTCAGATACTGCTCATGCTCAAATTTACGTAGTTATTGCTAAAGATGCTATGGAGTTTGATTAAATACCTTCGTAAAATTAAATGCTGGGGCTTCAAATATCCTGAGCACAAGTGACAAGGGAGGTTTGAGACAAAAAGTCTCAAAATCCCCTTCAAGTTTTTACCCCTTAAGGGGATCTTGAGACTTACCACGTCTAATATCATCGTACAAAGCCCTACTATTTTAGCTGGTAGAGCTCGCCTTAATTAATTTACACGTATATTACTGAATTTCTCTGAAAATGTTCGGCATTTACGGAAAACGAAAGATAACACTCTCTATTTGCTGGCAATTATGGGCGGGTAATTGCTTTGTATTGTTTATTTTTATTATATTTTACTGAAACATTTTTCAAAATAGAGTAGTACTCTTTCAAATTGTTTTTAGTGTTCCGATCCAGTTTTGGAAAAACGGAAAACTTATAGTCTCACTCCAGTGTCCGTCACACCCACCAAAGTTAAACCATACAAGCTAGTTTTGTTAGAAACTCAAATCTTCTAAGTCCTATTCCAATCTAGTCTAGGTACTTATTCAATGTTATGGTCATATTTTCTGACTTCATGCTTGACAACTCTTATTAGTGTCGTTATCAAAGTCTAGTACCACCGTAAGATAAGTTAAAGTTTTTTCTTTTAACGATTAAATAAAGATTAATATATACAATTAAATATATAGTATTATATAATTTAATTTGTAAATTTTTTTCATTATTCGAATTACAGAATTCTATATTAATAGTCATATTAATGGAGAGATGACATCATCCAAACAGCTGGGGTCCAATGGATTCGAATGGCCCAAAATAGAGCAGACTGGCAAAGGACGGAGGAGGCCTTCATCCAACAGTGGATAGACCCTGAAAACTAGAATAATCAAATTAAAATGCAATTGTAACTTATATACAGCGTGTAGCTACAATGGCGACATTAAATGAACACACGGGTAGAGCTACTTATAAGTATTCATAAAAAAAATAAAAAAAAAATTATAGTCCAAAATAGAAATTTCAAATTTTTCAAACAAACTTAATAATAAAATACGCAACAAAAATTAATCACCCTATGAGTGTCTACCTACGTGTTACCGCGCCCGCGCCCGCGCCTGCCTGCCCGGGCGGCTCGGTGGCGGCGGCGGGGCGCGGGGCGGAGCGCGGGGCGGGGAAATCAAGCGACACCAAGGAATTCAAAGAAATCAAATAATTTCACTTCACCTTGTTCACTTTACTATTAATTTTATTGTGACCTATGCACTTAGCGCCTTACACTTATTAAATCTTCAAGTTCTCAATGTAGCCGCCGCGCCGCCGCCACCACGTCGGACACAAAGATGTAACCGGCGGCGCTGAATATTTGCCCTCGCTTTTGATAATACATTTTATTTTATTTTAGCATGAACGTCGTCTTTCACAAAGCCCCATAAAAAAATCGAGGGGCTTGAGGTCAGGTGACATTGGGCCACCTAAGAGCTCCGTGTCGTGTCGTCCTATCCAGTATCCACTGAGCACCAAACATTTAATTTACCCGCTCCCTAGTCGCAAAGGTAGACAGATAAACAAATAATAAATCAAAGCGTCTTTATCGCTGTACCCACGTAGACCTGATTGGGTACTTAGAATAGAAAAGCTAAACTAACAAAACCAAGCGTCTTTTTCGCGAAACATTGAGAATAGGTAGATAATTAGCAAAATTATTAAAATAAAGTGTGTCAAGGACACCGGCCCGCGTATCACTGGCTAGGCGGCAGGACGAGTCGGTCGAGCGAACGGCGCGGGCGGCGCTCTTCAATAGTTAGCTATCCCTTTCATGCACAACGGCGCAATTTCGGGTGTCCTATTCTAACAATACTTTCTTGCTCTTCATACGCGGTTACACGCGGTTATGACCCGTGAACCCGACAGATGACCTCTGCTCTTACGTACAGGTTGCTCCGAGGCGTTATTTAAGAAAATTGATTTATTTCGATAAATCTTATGTTTAATGAAATAAAAAATATGTCTATATTCTGAAAACGCGAAACCGGATACGCTGGTTAATTTAATGTCGCCATTGTAGCTACACGCTGTATAAGGGAAATAAAGGCTCTTTTTATTTATTTATTTTTATATTAATAGTAGAGCAGCTACACGGTATTCTAATTTAAGATGAACAACTAAAGCTGGCTCTTACCGCCAGATTTGAATAACGTATTCTACTAATAAATATCATATTCTTGCTTATTTGAAAATGAAAATATTCCCACTGATGATATTATGCTCATTATTCCACTCCTTTTGCTTTACTTAATATAATATTTGGTCTTTCTCGGTTCGTCGACGATGAACATTTTAATATTAAATTATTTAAATACCGACGGAATAGTAAATTCAATCTCTTTTGAACGTATCAAAAGAGATTGAATTACTATTTATTGCAGTAAAATAGTTAAACAGTATCGAAATACAACGAATAAAAAAATATTAAAAAAACAAAAGTCCAACAATGGAGATAATAAAGTGGCAATACAATAGAGCTTTACTACGCTACGTCGTTATATTTCTTTGGTAAAAGGAATAAAACAAGAAATGCTAGAGTATGTTTGTTGCCTAGTACTTCTTTAAGATGTTCATTTTATTAAGATATACACGCGAGAGCAATGATTCCGGGTCACTTAAAGAATGTTAAAAATCTCGGAAACTAAAAATGATAGGTTAATGCAATAAATTGTATTTAATAGACAATGTAATACTCCTTAAATGAAGGTATTAAAACTTCTTAGTTATTGTAAAGTTATATCTTAAAAAAATCAAATTTGAAAAAGGGCCACTTTCGAAGATGGAACTACGAAATTACAGCATTTGGTTTTGCTTTTGTTTGTAATCTGTCATTTATGTGGGTATATAAACCATGTTGATAGTGCTCTATATTCATTATTCAAGCTGAAATTATGTCGCTTACGCCTGAAGAATGCACCAGAATACTTACAATGCTGGAAACCGGCCGGAGTCAGCGCGATACAGCCAGGACTGTCGGTGTGTCGCTGTCAACAGTACAAAGAGTTCTCCGACGTTACGAAGAAACTGGTTCTAACCTACGCAGACCAGGAACGGGCAGAACCAGGTGTACCACAGCACGAGAAGACCGATACTTGGTGAACACCATGCTTCGAAATCGCTTTCTCACAGGAACTGAACTCACAAATCAGTTTCGACGCCTCGGAGGAAGTAACCCAAGTGCATGGACAGTAAGACGTCGGCTTGCTGAATCTAACTTAAAACCCCTTAGACCTGCAAACGGCCCTAAACTGGAGCGTGGGCATCGTATTTCAAGACTAAGATATGCCCAGAGCCACGTAAATTGGAGTATTGAAGATTGGTCAAAAGTTATGTTCTCCGACGAATCAAAATTTATGCTCTACAAGCACGATGGAAGACACAGAGTGTATCGAAGACCAGGGGAAAGATTCAAGCAAGCATGCATCGAAGAAAAAGTAGCCTACGGTGGTGGGTCTGTACTTGTGTGGGCCGGAATTTCTTCTGAAAGTCGCACAGAGCTGGTGATCATAGAAAACGGCTCTTTAACTAGCGTAAGATATGTGGAAGAAATCCTCAATGATCATGTTGGTCCATTTATGGTCAATTTAGGTGAGGATGCTATATTTATGCATGACAATGCCCGACCTCATACAGGTAGGATTGTGAATGACTACCTTCAAGAGATGAACATTACTCGTATGGAGTGGCCAGCGCGCAGCCCGGATATCAACCCGATCGAGCATGCTTGGGACGAGCTAGGCAGATGCGTAAAACAACGAAACCCTCCCCCAATCACGCTTCGTGAGCTCAAAATTGCTCTCACAGAGGAATGGGAGAATATTCCCCAAAATCGTATAAGGAACTTGGTGTACAGCATGCCAAACCGCGTAAACGCAGTAATGGAAGCACGAGGAGGCAATACGAAGTATTAAAATTCAAGTCAAATCGTAATAAAGTTCAAAAATTTCATGTTTCCTATTTTTGTTTTAAGGAGAGATCAGCAGTTTTTTTCTTTATGTAATTTTGTGTTAATAAAATGTATGGTGACTCATATTTTTTTACTTTCATTTAAGGAGTATTACATTGTCTATTAAATACAATTTATTGCATTAACCTATCATTTTTAGTTTCCGAGATTTTTAACATTCTTTAAGTGACCCGGAATCATTGCTCTCGAGTGTATATCAAGTTCTTTCGCATCAAAAAATCTAAAGTACCTGGCTACTTAGAGCCAAAGGGGCGAGTACGAGTTTACAGTGTGCAATACGTCTGACGCCCAGCACACCAGTGTGCGCTGCTTGGTATGGAAACACTGAGCGGATTTTTTGAGAAGCTTGGTCTCGTCAAGCTTCCGCTCAGTGTTTCCATACCAATCAGCGCACACCGGTGTACTGGACGTCAGACGTATTGCACACTGTAAACTCGTACTCGCCCCTCTGCTCACCCACTTTGTAACACCGTAGCGTATAAAACGTATCTACCCAGCAGCCAACGCAGCACAGGCAAAGCAGCGCGAGCAATTTCAGAATTGAATTAAAATTCAGTTGAATTAAAGTTAAAAATAGAACACAGTCGACTGCTGAAAATCTTAAATTTTCGGAATAAGAAATTTATTGCTAACAGGCTAACGAAAACATTATAAAAACTGAACATGCTGTTTGAAGAGTTTTTATAAGTGTTGACGAAAAAACCAAGCATATAAGCGCCAATGTCGTTATGAAGTTCCTAACGTATTTTCGGTCAAAATAGAGTTTTTCCTGTGTTTTGTATTTCACATAATTTAACAGGTAATCACTGTATATTTTTTCCTGCACAGCACTTAAAGATAAAATACCAATCAATGTATTGAATAATTTATTCCGAAATCACAAAAAAAATTATATTAACCCCACGTTGAGATAAAAGAATCTAACCAATTAGCTGTACCGATCTCCCGAATATCAATTCACTAGAAACATGAAACTTGTTCTAAACTTCGCAAGCAATACTACCCCAAGTAGGGAAGTTACACCCCATGCTTCGACGGTCCCATTGACAACCCTTATGAGGAAAAGTTTCAAGCCACACAGCCGGAACTTTGCTGTGCAAGTAAACCTTTTGTTATTAGCAGGTTGGCATACACAGCAGTTGATATTCCACACACACAAAAGGTAGGAAAATATTCTATTCACAATGTTTCAGACTTTCAGACCAACCAGTAGGTACCGTCAGCATCCAAGTCATAACTTTTTTTTGACAGGCGTTACAGCTTAGTCTGTCCCCACTGAGAACATTTTTGTGAGGGAAAACATAGATGTTTGTTCTATGTCTGGGTGTTACTATGTATTAACAAAAAAATTAAGTATTCTATCACTAATCTAGTTCCCAGTACGAACTTTGCTTTGTTTAGGACTAGAGAACGGTGTGTGAATATGTTTTGAAGATGTACCTACCATGTAACAACTATAATACCATGTGAAAGCAATAAATGTATTGAGTATTGAGTATGTCCATGAATATGTTTTGAAGATAATTGGAATCACCACTCCAATAAAAGCAGTAAAACTTATTCAATGATATGAAACTTCTCTCTTACGATAAGCGAACACGCCAAACATCCGATGTATCAAAGTTTATCCAATGAAGTCTGTTACTTCAAGTGTTGGTAGTTATTTTGAACTGATACTTACTAGAACATTTCTAATTCAAGGTGGGGGAATAAGATCTGCACTAGGGGTATTCCAATCTCGGTTGAACTGCAAAGTTGAACTGCAAAGTTTTAAATCATGGTCAGTTCATACTAACTCATAGTTATTCTGTGACTAAATAGTGACATTATGATGTCATTTAATTTGTTTTCGCGCATATTTTGCTGTCAAGTGTCTAAAAAGAATGATCACGTGGTACAAAATTGTACCACGTGACCTGAAGAAATTACACTGGGCAGTGAAATATAACTTGGCAGCAAAAGATTGGAATACGGGGGCTGACTGACGTCCCGCGTGACGTGGGGTGTATTGTATTGTGCATTGTCTCCCTGCTAACCTCACACCCACCTGATTAATTCCGTACGGAGACGGACTTTGAGTTGATGCCACCAATGTTCTAGCATCCCCGATGATGTTGTGTATGCAGAAGAGATAGAACATAGCTACTACTTAGGTAATATTCTGTTGAAGCCTTTTTACGAAAACAAAGAACATGTAACAATCAAGTACTTACTACAAATTCATTCCAAGATTTATTTAAGTACCAGAAAAGCTCATTTTCTTATCAGAGAATAACAATAATTGCCTCTCGATAGACCCAGAAATCCACGAATTTATTTCGAAATCTTCTTGGTAAAAGGAAATGTATTATAAATTTTACTTGAAACGTGACTTACCACAAGGACGTGGTCTGGGAACTTTGCCTCATTAAATTCGATGTGGTCAAAGTTTGAGATTAGAAATGGTGAGTTATAAAGAAATTCGACGTATAAGTACATTTGGAATAATCTCCCAAAAAATATGCTTTGTTGTTTATTACTTTTTAGTTATTTTATTCATTAAATTTGTACAAATAGAGTTAGCGTTATCTTCAGAAAATACTTTTTAAAATTTTTAATGCTTTTTTTAAATAAAATTTTATAGACACTTGTATTTGCACTGGTTCTTGGTCATATGAAATACACTAGCCTAGCCAAAACTTGTGATAATAAAAGCTCAAAATTTAAGATCTCGAAAGGTCAGACTGAAATCTTAAAATACCTTTGAAGTAAATTGAGAAACAAAGCTAATCGCAGCACGGTTCATCTAAGTGAAAATACTTTCACTGATACGAAATAAATGGAGAAAAATGGAGACAGTCGGTTTATTCTATACGGCTTCCTCGAATTATGGTAATCCTGATTTACGAGTACTTTCCTGTTTACCGTAAATAGCCAAATACAGGCTGTTTAGTATGTTTAAATGCAGTAGCCTGAGTGGTAATCTCTTAATAAAATCTAGCATAATAAATAATCATTGCAATTTTGTTGATATGTCATTACAGTTACAAAGTATGCCATTTTATGACTTTTATGATGTCCCAACTAAATAAAAATTATATTTTTAGTTTTTATTAAGAGAATTACTCCTCTATACTTTATAAGCGAACCATAAATCTCAACTGAGCTATGTGTGACTTTGAAGTAGTTTGGAAACTGTGAACGCCTTAGACAACTCTCTCATAGCGCAAGGTTGGGTAGTACCTAATAAAAGTATGCAAGTATCATTCAACGAAAATGAAAAATGTATAAAAATGTCAGCATTTCATTGATTTGTTTACCTACATTTCGGCTTTCATTGTTTATAGCCAAAATGAGTCAATGCATGCCGAGTAACTGATGATTATTAGGTACTTATTTCAAAATGTGATTTAATAAAATCTTACTTTATAGTTCACTTTGGTATAGAAAGACAAGAATACATAATCATAAATAACAGGATAGTGAAAAATACTGTAGTAGTGTCTTTGAGTAACAAAACACTACTACAACACTCGAGTAACAAGTGAGAACCATGATTTACGAGTTTAGTAAGACATCCTGTATTTTTCTAGAGTTACCAGAAAACAATAGTGTCATTTGTTGATGAAGACAAATGAAGTATTCGTATTAACATTTCAGTAATTAAGGATATTTATCTTTTTTTTCTTTATTTATTGTTCAAATAGTTTTTCGTCTTCGTTGGTTCGGTTTTAATAGTGTAAGAAAATAGGTAGAAAATTCAAATAAAAAAATGGTTAAATTAATTTGTTATAAGTAGGTTTATAAAATTTTACTATTATTATTATTAATTACTATTTGAAAGGTTTTCTTTTGCCTTGAGCGAAACTCGGTATTTTGTATATAATAGGTACTTAATAATACTTTGCCGTAAGGGAAAAATTATGGTCGCAATAGCTGATTGTAATTGTAAGTGCTAGTTTTAATGTTTGAACGAACCGTATTTGGTTTGTAAAAGATTTTGTAATATTCTGTAGTTTAGGAGGTAATATTATTGTGTTTTTTTAAATTAGGTAGAAGCTAGTTTGTTTTACAATGAGTATTTTAGAAAACTGTATATTAATAAATATTGTGTAGGTACATTTATAATGTTGTTGAAAAAAAAACCACAAAACACGGTGAAATAGTCGGTCCGATATAAAAAGAAAATAAATATCAGCAAAGTCAGACCGAGACCGGCAGGGGTATGCCAATCAAAGTTGAACTGCAAAGTTTTAAATCATGGTCAGTTCATACTAACTCATAGTTATTCTGTGACTAAATAGCGACATTATGACGTCATTTGATGTGTTTTCGCGCATATTTTGCTGTCAAGTGTTTAAAAAGAATGATCACGTGGTACAAAATTGTACCACGTGACCTGAAGAAATTACACTGGGCAGTGAAATATAACTTGACAGCAAAAGATTGGAATACGGGGGCGGTTAATAAAAAAACAAGCGTATAAATTGTAGGCACCTACTTAGGTACAAACAAAACATGAAAAGTCGAGAATGACGTGCGTGGTAGATAATAAAAGGAAATCAAAGCTATTGTGTGTTTTATTGGCCCTAAATTCGTTTTATTACCGGTACTAAGACGGTCTCTAGATCGGAACAGATAACACGAGCAACAATTTTTGTGATACATTAGTGGAAATGTGCAAATGTAGGTAGGTAGGGTACATATATATCTACATAGGCTGTATATGCGGCCACGTTGAGGCGAATTATCGGGTCCCTACTAGGAAATACGCAGAGGTGGGTACTTTGCACTGCACTTGCGGTCAGGTTTGGGGCAAATTCCCGACCTCCACTAAAATTAGTAAATAAAAACGGACTCTAAATCATGGTTAACAATAATTTGATCAAACAAAAAATGTGCTTCTCGGGCCTTATGCTCAATTCTGCCGAAAACTTGTTTCACTGTGAGTGAAACAAGTTTTCGGCCGAGATATGGCGTCACCCCTATCATAGTAAACTTTCTTGCCAAACTGAGCATAAGACCCCTGGTCCCTGTTTGGTCGACAAGTGCTTGCAGTTCCCATTGAGGTGAAAAAATATCAAAGAAAATAAATATAACAGAAAAGTCACATGAACACAACCGAAAAACCGAAACCTATGTCTTTTGTGAAGTTGGTTTAAAATAAGTTAAAAGTACACGGTGACTAACTCCTACTATCAACCATGTCATCTATATAACTCATCAATAAATGAGTTTACTGTTTATACCTAGTCTAGAACTAACATCATTAAGTTTACGATTAATGCTACGTAATTCTACGAAACTTTTAAGAATTTGATTACCATTCATCACAGAAAATATTGAAGTACCTAATTATTTAGACCAAGAAATCTGAAAGTCCCCTCTAAACCATCTGAAGAGTGAGTTCCACTTCAGAAACTGCTTCGATTTCCACAACTTGAAAGGAATTTCTAACACACATGTAAGTAGGTATTAATTAAAACCACAAAGCGCAGATTGACGAGACTAAGTTTTATTTTTTTTATATTCGAAAATCTACGTTGAAAATGCAGATTTTGTATGGAGAAAAAATAGTCTTCGATTCACCCGCAAGGAGTACTTATTGTTAGTCAATTTTTGATATGATACTCGATGATAATAGGAAATAAATAAAACTCCGACTACGCGCTCTAAAACGGCTTGAAAAGGAGTTTCACACGTGCATTAAAACCACAGAATACACTGCTACAAACAGCCCATTCGCCAACACCAAACAAACCAGCCCACGTTAAAAACAGAAGCTGTATCTGAAACCAACTTGTTGATATTAAAATAAAAGCATAGCTTTGAAATTCTCTTTGTTTTTATTGTACACGCACTCTGCGCTGTGAATAGGGTTGCCTCATGGAAAAGAGAAAACAGTCGAATAAAATCAACATTTCTAACACCTAGACTGACAGAGTTACTAGTACCTGCGTGATCTACCGACATTAGGGAACGTACCCATACTACGTGACCAGTTTAGGGGGGGGTGGGGGGTTCTTCAAAATACTACGCTTGGTCAGGGGGGGGGTTTAGGTTTTCGTCACGTAGTCAATATTCTCTAGGAAAATCTCGCGCTTTTTTAAGCTTTATAGATATGAGCCTCATTTTTTGTGTTCCAGTCCAGTTTCGGAAAACGGAACACTTATTTTAACTGTTTGTAATTACTACGTGACAATTACAGGAAAGAGAGATTGGGCATATACCACGTGTGGTCACCGAGGGGTGGAGGGGGTCTAAAAAGTGAAAAAAGGGTCACGTAGTATGGGTACGTTCCCTTAGAGAAAATCCATAATTTCAACACTGGGATTGCCCATCTTAATTTAGCTAGACAGGTTAGGTACGTGATCTAGGTTTACGCAACTAGAAATCCAATCTGATGATTTGATGTGAGTAGGGTTGCTACACAAAATTATACCTAAATTCTATAGACAAACATTTTACCAAACATTCGTTTCAATTTTGTTTAGTTTTATTTCAGCTTCAGAATTTGCCTATTTCTTATCGTGTTCAAATTCTTATGTACAGGCGCTTACTTGATGAACAATTTAAGATTGTTTATTTTTATCGTCTATGTTTATGGAACTTTTGACTATTTGTTTTCTAACTTTTCCTGGAGTTTTGACAGATATTTTTATACAAATTTTAATATTATAACTGCTTAAGTCTAACATTTTACGACTGAATTGATTTTGATTTTAATAAATCAATTTTTGAATCGATTATAGCGAACGGACCAACCATAGCTCAAAACTCAAACAATAAAATACATCAAAGCAATTTTTTTTTTCAACCAAATATTATGGCGTGTTCCTTTTGTGAGAGCGAGACACAAAATTAAATCGAAGCTCTATCACATTCTGAACTTTGCTAGCAGAATTAGCTTCACTTTGTAGTTACTACATTGCCCGTATGAAATGGTTAAAACAAGTATACCTTACCCTACCTGTGCCCTAACTGACTTAATTTTGTTACGGGTTCTTTGTAGTGTGGCCATGAAGTTGGCTTAGAAACAGATTAAAAGATGCTAGCGTTTGGTTTGCCATTAATATTAGATTAGATTATATAATCTACGTCTTCGCTTACTTATTTATTTTTCTTATTTTAATATAAGAGGTAGGAAACGGTATTAATTTCCAATATATCTGTACCTTATTTTACTTGATCACGACATTGTTTCACATGTGACCGTTAGTAATTACGTGTAGTTGCAAATAAACGAAAGAAAAAATAACAATACGCCATCATTTATTAAAAAATAATCTAAATATCAATTTCACAGAGATGAAACTAATAGGAATAGGAAGAAATTGCAATATAACGATAAGTTTAACGAACGGATGTTCAATGGAGCGAAAAAAGAAGTAGCTAATACTCCGTCGATGGTCCTTCTATCTATTATATTTAGCTCGCTGGGCCCATAACTGGATGCAACTTTAGCGAAGCGAGAACTGGTTGACGAAGCGTAGCGCTTCTCATTATGCTGACTGATTCACCAACTGCAGACGTCTTCCATTCAGCGATCTAGCTCCTTATTATTACTAGTGCTCAACTTTTGTCTTATCACTTTTTTTCCATAAAATTTTCGATTCATACTTGAGCAATGTTTCTGTGCATCTACTTCAAATAATGGTTAACAAAGATTTGGTAGTGACGTTTGTGTTACTGTGTATTTGTGAATACTTTGGTTGAAAATGAAAAATATCATGAAAGTGAAATCAATAAACCTATAGAAAAATTTACAACACACATCTAAATTGCCCAAATACTATAAACAAGGGATGTCACATTTATTCCCCAACAACCGACTTTCCATCCAACTTTTTTTAGTCATAACTTGATCGATGTTACTGTATGATCTAAAAAACAGAGGCATTATTTAGGAGGTAACATTTATCTTGCTATAGATAAACGGATATTCTATTTTGGCGAAGGTCCTTTGACCGTGTACAAAGGGTCTAAAATTATGGAGAATGTAGGGAGGATTATGAATAGAATAAAGGGTATTTATTTAAGTTGCCTTTTTTAAACGATTTGTCTGACATTTTTAATGATATACAAGTAACCTTCTTTAGCCAGCAATAATATAAACACATAAGGAACAGTATTATCAGGAGTAAATATGTTTGCTTTTGAAACAATGATAATCCCATTTTTATGAAAAAGTTCTCAAAGAGAAGTAAAAAACAGAAAAAGGTTTATCGTAGGTATGTTTTGTACCTAAAGCTCATCGTTAGCTATCATGTTTTTCTACGTTACTATTAGTGTTTTCTTTTTCAAAAGTCGTTATCACATAAACGATTTAAAAGCGATTATCTGAGTGGACCGTTTTTTGTAAAGAGATGATAGTAAATAATAAAGTTACTTATAGCTAAAAAATATGATGATTATGAACTAGGGTATCGATTGTGGGCGGTATAGGCATCAAAATTGAATAGCCCGGTGGCAAATGTGTAAATGCGTTACTACACAAAGCGTGTTGTAGAAAAATCCACGCCAGATGGGACAAATCATTATTTATTTATTTTATTTAAAAAAAACCTTCAAAATGTAGCGTAAATACTGGATAAGATGAACCTACGATGAGAGAGACCTACGTCCAGGGGTACTACAGGATGATGATGTATAGTTGATGTTACCAACTTTATCTCCGTTTATATTAGTTTGTTATCTAAAAGCTATGAACTATTTGATAGCGTGAATATTAAATAAATTCAATTGAAATTCGGCATTACCAAGTTAAGCTAACAATGACTTTAGGAAGTTCCTTACTTGGGTTTAGTAAAACTTCTCAAAAGCCGGCCAAAGTCAACAAGGGAAACCTTATCAAGTTGTTATTGCCACAGATTGTGGAAGACGACGGGCGTTTGCATACTCTGGTCGATATTTACATCTCCACGGTACCGATATGAGACCATACCTTTATGTATGAGAGTCATATACGCAGTGCGATGAGCTAACATGCTTGAAATAAGATTTTTGTTTATTTTGTTGATAGTTCAACACAGTATTCTTCAGTGACGTAATGCATCGTTATAGGCATTGGTTACCATTTAACATCATGTGGGCCATCGGATTTTTCCATCATAAAGTAGTATTAAAAAAACATGTCAGTTGATTGGATATAAATATTAGTGTCAGCGCTGACACGGTGTGAAAGCGTCTGTTAGTAAATAGGATTGTAGAATGTCGTGTAGATATCGTATCGGTAGTAGTGTGAAACAGTCCACCTCTGCAGAGCCTTGTTTTTCTCGTTAACAGCTTTATTTCCACAGTTTTGGTACCCGGATGAATTAGGGTAATCACGGCTGCAGTGTACCTTGCCATTGACATGCAAGAACAGTTGGTTCAAATTCAAACCGACAAGGCTGCTAAAAATACTGAAAATGGAAATGAGTGGTAAATATTCTCAAGCATATTAATTTAGGACCCATAAAAAGCACTAGCCTTTTTTTAAGTCTCAAAAGATGGATTTTTGTTATTTTTTGTATATTTTCAGAAAAATTCAAAACGTTGGATTTTTATACTCTATACCTACTCCACATAATAACAACAATACTTTTACTTTCCACCTTTTATGGTTTAAAAATACATACAGACAAAAACGTTTATATTAAAAGAAAAGAAAAAATAAATTCTGTAGCTTTTCACGACCCTTTTATTTTTTATAATTGAAAAAGCTGAGTATAATTCAGACTGTGTCCAGGTCCTTAATGAATCTTAATGAATTCACATCGGAATGACAATGGACTTCGTCATGCCGTGAAAACCGCTCACTAACTTTTGGGAATATGAAATACCTAAATGTAGACAAAAGAGTCGATTAATAGCCTTATTCAAACTAATGAATAAATAACTTCCTATTTTGAATAAATTGTTTTAAATATCTAGATGTATTTTGACAATATTTTATTTTTAAGGTGTAACCTTCGATTTTTAGCATATTTCCTTAAATGTACACGTTAAAAAAAAATCATAGTAATTTCCTCGTAAATGTACCTACTTTGAATCTCGCGGGAGATATTTTCAAAGTTCCTTTCATCGAGATAGTATCATTATTTTATAGTTTTTCGTGTTGGCAACCCCACCATAGATAGGCGAAACTTATGTCTTTGCAAATAAGCTCTGATGAAGCAAACGTTTTTATCCTATCAAGCATTCGTAACTCGATTCCACTTTCGTAGTCATATTATTTATTGAAATCTTGTCAGTTTGTGCGTTCGTACGTATCTTTTCTTGGTTCTTTAGCAAATTCTGTTACTCTGAAAACAGTCATCCATCTGTCAAATCGACTTGACAGAACGATCAAACTTTGCTTGAAGCAAGCAAGTCATAGATATTGATTGATGGTGTCCAGTCTCTAAAAAAGAAAGAAAGAAGGAGAGAGCTGTATTGGAGGGATAGAGTCAGAAGATGGGTTGGAAAACTTTGAAATTTTAACGAGCGAACAGAAACTACCTTGATATTTTCTATAAAATTATAACTGTTCTTCCCAAGTAAATTGAAATCTGAAGGGATTTTATTGTGGTTCGTTTACGAAATTGAGAAGCGAAAGTTCTGCGCGTCCGCAACTTTTCGATTGGTACCTATATCGCTGCGTGCGATCCATGCTACCAGCTTCCAGCACAAAGGTATTTATGAACTTCCATCGTAGTCCCAGTTGAGCTCAATAAGAGCTGAAGGAAGCCTTTCATGGTGATTAATTTCCTTCTCTCATCTTTCTCAGAGTTGCGCTTTATCTGCATACACGGATCACACCGTAAAAAGTAGTTGTGAACAGGGCGGCATCGCAAACGATTGTCCACCAGATTTTTGAGTTCATCCCGACATAAAAGCCTCAAGGTATTCATAGTAAACATAATAATAACTCCTATAAAATCACAATAAAAGTAGGGCTCTGTAACATACTAAACATATTTCTTTATTTTGCCTACCACAGAGAGGCTGTCAGGTTGCGATCAGTCTTCTTGGTGCAGCCAACGAGCTGGCCGGAGCTCCACAGCGATAAGAAACCGCGGAGACTCGAGAACGTATTCCCAACTCCCTGGAAATACAGTTTACCTCCAGCGGTTAGCCATTACTACAGGTTAGTTAGCACGGCGGGGGAAATTACTCAAGAACTACATTCGTCTTGGGGTCCAAACGTTCGCCATAGGCTCAGGACGGTCTACTCCTCACGTATTCAACGTTTCGTTAGGCAAACCTCAGTTTGAACTGCGGCAGAGACCAGACGTGCACCTCGACCCTTATTCACTTATTAACTTCAAATTACTACTTAAACTCCAATTTAATACCATTATCTTGTGTCTTATCGTAAGGATTAGCATTATCTCTAAGTTATTACCAATTAGACATATTTTGTGTATAACACTTATTTTTTTTTAATAAATTTTAATAATTTTGTTCTGTAAACTTTATTTGTTTCCTTTTGTAGTTAGTTTCCCTAATTAAGCAGGAAATATTGTTACAAAGGCCATGCAGAAAAAGCTGAATCGTAGTGAATCTAATAACCCCACTACCTACCTAGCGAATGCCAGAAATTCGTTCTTTTCTTTACCTAACTAAGTTCTTATACCAAAATCTGCCAGCACGATGATAGAGGGCCACAAAATTTACGAAATAACAGTAAGGTAGCGAGCTTATGCATACGCTTACGCGGGATAATACAGCGAGCCAAAACTTTCTTCAAGCTTTACAACGAAATCCCCAGGCACGGTAGACGTCCAACAGATATCTTGGCTAGTTTCTAAATAGTTGCAAGTGACAATATTAAAAAAAAAACTGCCCGGACTGAAAGTCTTGCTTGTCTATTGTAATCAGAGACACGAACAGTTACCAAAAAGATAAGTGTTTTTTTGCGTCCAACAAACTTGAAACATCAAAAGTGGTACACACTACAAAATCAGCAATACTTTTCGGTGTTTGGTCATGCCTCTGACTACTACGCTTAGACATCTGCAAAGAATTCTGATGGGTTCATTATAAACTCAAAAAAAAAAGTTTTATCGCCATAAAAGTAGATGATAATTGCAGTTTGTTTCTGGAGTGTAAAAATGCTTTAATTTTTTTTTGAGCTTTTCTTCTATGCTCTACATAGAAGTACCTATGAGTATTATTTCATGTTGTTGCCAATTTATCATTCTCACACATCGCTTCCGCTACCTACTCCGGTACGAACACTACTAAATAAATTCCAGCATCAGCTAAATTCTTACGGCGAAACGGAGAAGTTGTCGAACTCCGAACTAAGTTCTGCCTTCGACTGGTGATTAATTCTATATTTAATTATACGCGTGGTTCCAGCATATTGAGGCAATGGAAAACTTTGCCTGAACTTCGATGCATTAACACAGTAAGTAGCTACCACTTTCCTGCATATTCTATCTATTCTTTTAAACTTATTAGATAGTTTTGTAAACTCCACCTCTCGCATAAACTCATCCTAGATACTTCAAGCTAGAACTTTTAGAATATGTAAACGGTTGTATCACATTCAATAGCAAAGTTTTTTTATGAATAGGTGTAAATTATTTCAAGTTGGTCCTAGAGGTAGGGAAATATATTTTTTCTAGGTGATAATAAGAGTGATTTTTCAAAAGTTGTGACTCGTTTATCAATAGAACGAAATACTCGTTTTATATTCATATACTGTGACAGAATACGGCTTTCACGGGTACAGAAATAACTTTTACTTGCTTATAAGGCTTCGAAGCCGAAAAATCTCCCGAGATGTCTCGGGAGTGGTTGCTTTGGAAAAAGAGTGTACGTATGTTCCGTTTTCATTGAATAGCTCGCTTCGCTTCATAGCTTTTTTATTTGCTGAAAAATATTTACCAATAGCTCGCCTGGCTATTGGATAAGTTTATGTAACATTATTATTTTAGCTAGCTGTTGATTAAGTATCCTTATATATCCTAATCCGTAATCCTTTAAAAATATTGCAGACAAGTTTTTTTTTGTAACTACATTAAATATATTTAACATCTCCCAAAATGGTCGAGCAATGGAGTCCTCAAACTAATTCGCTTACGCTTACGCGATATAGCGCAGTAAAGGGTTTTTAACTAGTTGTATAACTTGAACTCGTGCACTCAACTTAACTTCTAGCTGAGTGCAGTATCTGGCCTGCATCCTTTGCCAATTTGACATTATACAGATGCTAGAGAATGGGTTTTAGGTGTACAGCATCAGTGGAACCCTTTTTCAGAAATTCCAATCGTTTATTTTTTGCTTTCAACCGTAATATTATTTCATAATTCACATCATCATCAACCTATACTCGTCCACTGCTGGACGTAGGTCTCTCCCAAGACGCGCCATTGAGCTCGGTCTTCGGCTCTTCTCATCCAGTGTCTGCCAGCTACATTTCGCAGATCGTTGCCCCATCTCGCCGGAGGGCGTCCTACACTACGCTTGCCTAAACGTGGTCTGCACTCGAGTATTAGTTTGCTCCAACGATTGTCGGTTCTTTATTCACAACATCATCAAACTAATCGGTCCACTCCTGGATGAAGGCCTCTACTTTTCCTCGAAGGTCTTTAGCTACTCTCATCCAGTATTTGCCATACATTTTGCAGATCGTCGTCCCATTTTGACGAATCATATAGCAGATTATAGATTCGGCAAGGTGGGACGACGATCTGCAAAATGTAGCTGGCAAACAATGAATGAATTGATGCGTTCATCTAAAAATGTATTACCATTTAATAATTTTTTTAAATACTTAGCTAGCTACTATGTTTACATTTCTATCATAATTTGATAAAAGATAACGACTTCATAGGACGTTTCTACACTGCCACGCCTTTACAATACCGACAATCGATATTATGTCGTGTCTTTTGCTCGAACAAAAACATAGTTGTCGTCGCTGACGAAGATTAGCTGCCTACAATATCGTGCAGGTGTCGTGTCGGTAGCAGTGGGAAAATTACGTTAACTGTAGGTACATACAGAGTACCTTACCAATACCTAGTTCAGGTAAAAGTTACTTCGATAAAGAGTAATAAAGAAAATGTCAGTGATTTGCGAATCTCTTTTATCTTCATCCGCATCATGAAATGAAAACAACTCGCCTGAAGTAAAGCAATAAAATATTTATGGTAAACCATAACGAACACTTCACTAGCTTTCGTGTTTCTTAGAACAGCGGTTCTGTTATGGTTATTACAAGTAATTAAATTAAAAATTTAAAAAACCCCCGAATCCTAGACTTATTTTCATCAAACATAGCTAAGAACACTCCCGACTAAATCCCGACTCCCGACGAGAAACAAAATCAAAATCGGTTCATCCGTTCGGGAGCTACGTTGCTTCAGACACACACACAGACACGTCAAACTTATAACACTCCGTCGTTTTTGCGTCGGGGGTTAAAAATAAAGCGGTGGAGATTTTATGTGGTAATGCAGATATAGACACTACTTGACTATTTTGGCCACATTGCCAGAAAAGAAAGAGATAACCTCGAAAAACTCATGGATACTGGCAAGGTGGAAGGGAAAATGATGGGCAGTCGAAGCCCATTGCGTTGGTCCAATTGAGGAATGCGATTGAAGGAAGAGGAAGATATAGGCAACTGAGATAATGACTATCAAAACCAAAAGGGATCATAACTCAGTATATATCATTAATAGCGGCACACTTTAGATAAAATCTAAAAGAACATTATGATTTTATAGCAACCAGTCACAAAAAGATATAAAATAAGTCATATGTACAAAGATACCTTTCTTAGAATTGAGAACTTCCATTTTCAGAGAGGATGTTGTCGATTCTTGTAGAGTCGTGTAGCTATGACGGAGGTTTATAAGGAATATAAAAACATTGGCAAAAGATTTCACCACTTCATTATCGTTGCCAAAAGACGGTGCTGAATTCTCAAAAACAATCTGCTTATCCAAAGTTACGTTGTAGAACTGAATATTGACAAATCTCAGGGGACTTGTTCAATGATCTGGCATAGGATGTAGGTAAACCGGAGGTTAGGTACATAGTTTGCAAAATAACCTATATATATATATAAAAGGCTTTTAACATTGAGCAGTAAAATGGCTGTTATTATTATAATAATTATTATGTCTACCGTAGTTATTAGACTATAAGTATACCCTTTTGTTTTTATTGATTTCTGTAATTGATAGTTTTAATTACTACCTTTTTTAGTTTTTACGTTTTTTTTTTAGTTTTTAATTTAGATTGTTTGTTCTTAGGATAAGAAATTTATTTTTATTTAGTTTTTATGATCTGTTACGCCTAAGTCATACGATTAAATAAATTATATTGATTTCTACTATCGAAAATATTTTTGGCAACTAAAAATAATGTATCAAAACATTGTACGTTTCTGAAATTGGTTAAAAAGATTTATTTCACACGGTTCATGGCGTTCAGGTTATAAAAAGCATGGAGGCTTACGACCTTTTCGCGATATAATCGGGCAGTGATCCTTGAATATTTTAATAGCGAGCCTCATGTGCTCTGTCCAAATTACATGGGTTATGTGTTGTATAGTCAGCAACAAAAGTTACTCCCTTTTTAAAATAACTATTGGGGTCAATCTTTATTTTTCATCAGAGTACGTTTAAGACAGAGTTTTTGCTTCTTATTCGTAGTTAGAAAAAAAAAATGAAATTCCTTGTTTTCAGTCATACAAATAATTGAAACTTATAAAAAGAATAGAATACAAAATTCTTTATTGCACACAATAATAAAATCGTACAGAGAAAAAGCTTCATGCTATTAATAAATCATGGCTTATCCGATTAATTTACTTGTGATGCTGTAAGTCAATTTTGTAAAATGATTAGGGATGATTTCAACAAGTTTGTGACTGAAAATGTTTTTTTTACCCATGATTCGTTGTTGAAAATGCTAGTTCTGATGCTGACTGTACCAGTGAAATGTGAACTTTGTACCGGGGAAACAAAGTAAATGCCGGTTACCATTGTTAAATAATATATTAGCTGAGTCGGTCATACCGCAAGTAACCTTCATTATGTAGGCTACATCACAGAACTACTACATAGTGCTCTGCACAAGTTGACTTTCTACTACACTATCGTTATAAAATAGATTAATAATAAAAATGTATGGAAATTACATAACTGAACGTAAAATAATGTGACCTTTCCCATATATTTTTGATTGACATTTTCTATTCTGTCAATATCGTGAATAACGTCCCCACTGCTACACCGTAGCATGCTACGACGTAGCCAGTAAGATTTATGAAAAAAAAAGTAGAATCCACACTGATGAGGATTTCTCGGTGGAGATTTCGAGAATGTATCAACTCGACATTAGAAAAAACATGGAGAAAACGAACATTGGTAAAATTGTGACAGTATGAGACTGCAGGCGCCAAATGTTCTATTTTCAAATTATTTTGAGGTTTGAACGCAACGGACCTATTTGGTTTGTAAGCGTGTACCAAAGATATTCTTTGACTATAGACTTTGCAGTACAGTAGACAATAGATTAGACGCTCCTGCATGAAGACATGTAAAGTTACGTCACATTTTAGGCTGTAAATTCGAATTGCTGTTCAAGTTGGTAATTTAGTAGCTCGTGACACTTCAGCAGCCGTCAGAAAGCTGTTAGAGTTGTAAAAAATCAGCAAATCAAAGGAATTGCTTAATCAAACTTTCATAAGAGCAACTCGAGCCAAAAGGTTTCTTGAAGCATTGTTTTCGATGTATAATGCTGAATCAAGCCTGTCGAGGGCTGCTCGACCTCGGGGGATGCGAGGACAGAGAGAACGCGAATTTTACGCTACATTTTTTATTATTTTATTTGAATTCTGTTTCGCAGCTGAGTTTTTTTAAGGCTTACAATAGCAGAGCCCGTATGCCAATCTTTTGCTGACCAGTAAATTGTTTGATATTCCAAAGACCAAATCACAATAAAAAAGCTGATAGAAGTTTTTTGTCACGGTGTACGAATCGATTTTTTTCGGAAAATATCGGGTTTTTCTTATCTATGTTGATTACATTACGAAACAGCATTTAACCCTAGATCACCATAACAAGACAATACTATGATTACTAAATAACCAGTTGGTAAGTTTCTTAGCTTTTACTGTTTTGGTATGTTCTATCCAACCTCATTTAGAATCTAGTAGGTATCTAGTACTCTTAGTGGCTTAGGAGTTATAGCACCAGTCATTACATAGTAATACATAGTAGCACCCAGACATAGTACAAACTTAAGGTGTATATTTTTGAACTCACAAAATATTGGTTCTTGGTGGGGATCGGAGCTACGAGCCACAGCACGGAAGGCAGAGCTATTACCGACTGAGCTGTGAGGCGTGTCACACGGGATTAAAGAGGATCAAACGGGATATGTAAATAAGCTTGAACCTTAACTAAAAAGCTTCATATCTAGTTTTTTTATTAAAAAACTTTGTTGAAGAAAAAACATATTTTTAACCGACTTCAAAAAAGCAGGAGGTTCTCAATTCGGTTGTATGTTTTTTTTAAATGTTGGTTACCTCAGAACTAACTTCTAAAAACTAACTAAGTTCGATTAAATTGGGATAACCATATCACGGAGGTCAGTAGGAAAATCTTTGCGTCCTTGCATGCCATGAAACGCATGCAAAACTTCCTTTCTTTCACAGCCAAATTAACTCTTGTCAACTCATTACTACTTCCGATTATAGACTACGCCGATGTGTGCTATTCCGACGCTACGGAAGATCAGCTCAATAAACTGGAGCGTCTACTGAATGTCTGCATTAGGTACGTCTTCGGACTGCGCAAGTATGACCACGTCTCCTATTATCGCTCTCAGTTGAAGTGGTCGAAAATCCGCTTTCGCCGTGATACCCACATTCTCTGTCTCCTTTATAACACTCTTCACAACCCTATGTTCCCTAACTATCTCAAAGAACATTTCTCCCCTCTTTCTTGTTCCGACCGCCCCGTACGTTCCTCTCAACATCTTCTCCTCAAAACCCCAGTTCATAAAACCTCCTTCTACAATGATTCCTTTACTGTCAGAGCGATACGCCTGTGGAACTCCCTTCCAGTGGATATCCGTGAAGCTGCTTCTTTAGGTATTTTCAAATCCAAATTATATCGCCACTTTCTATCAATTCAGATCTCTCAACAAAGTTGAGCAATTCATGTATGTATTTATATAGGTATTTAGGTAGTATACATATATATATTTGGTTAGTGTATTATTATTTTATGTAGGTAATTTTTATATATTTTTAAAGACGTTTCTCCCTACCAAGTTTTCCATAATATAAGCACTACCTTTTTCTCCACACTACACAAAGGTTGGTTGGAAGAAAATGCTAATTAGCATTAAGCCCGCCTCTGTACTGTTTTTATAATGTGCAATAAAGAATTTTCTAATCTAATCTAAGTTCGATAAATTAAAATTTAATTCAGAACCTTATTTTTTTAATGTTGGTTAAAAGCTTTCTTCAGTATAAATAAAATTCTGAACTCCGTTTTACAAAGCCCGCATTTGATTTTCTATAGTTAACTAAGGGTTAAAAAATATAAATAGGTAGGTAGGTGGTAACGACATGAAATTCATTACATCATGACATGACATTAACATGCATTTGACCACTTTGACATAATTTGTATTCTTGAAGCGTTGTGTCATCAAAATGCTTTTGTAAATGAATTTTGTACATTTTTACGTAATTTTAGGAGGTTGTTTGTAATACTTGATGAAGGGCCTAGTAGAATAAGGAAGAAAAAAAGTTATGTAATGTAATTACCTACCTATTTACAGCAATATAAATGATTTTGTCAAATGCACTCTAACAAAGTGTTTTTTCTACAGGAATAGAACTTAGAACCATAAAACACTTTTGAGACGAAGAGAAAGTTGAATAGAGTTTGAAGCTAGTGTAGTGTACCCAACACCCTAACTTAAGGGGATAGTCTATCTGTGCAAAACAGAAGAATCGAGTTGTCATGACATGCGCGGAAAGCAATTCGTAAATTTTATCGAATACTAAACTAAACTGAAAAATGCTTTACTGCAATCTTTATATTTATTTATTTAGTTAGTTACACCAATGGCATATTCACAATTGTTATTTAGGAGAAAAATATTACTTATAACATTCTACAGTGTGATATACCATTACAGGCATAAACAGATTTGATGTAGGTAAAATATGTCTTAAAAAATTTAGTACTTATTTTTTAAGGAAAAAAAAGCAACAACTTATAACTAAGTGTGTGATTGGATTCCAATATACGAGTAATAAGTGCTCATGATAACATTCATGATAACAAAATTAAAGGAACGCTATTGTTTGTGTCAAATAGTCAGTTAATTGGATAAAATCTGCCAAGATTGGTTTTAAATCATACAGGAATGAAAGTATTTATTGGTTTTTTGTTACTTTTGAATAATCAACTTTTTTGAAAATATGTGTGGCATATTTTTACCTTTTTAACATTTTTTGTATCATTACATTTATATCATACATTAATTATAATATCTAATGCAGGGTGATGAGGATCTAACTTACTGAGGGGTAGTTTATTTTCACACTCCGTTACACCACTAAAATTGCTTATCACTAAATCTACAGTTCTTTGAACAGTATTTTATAAACTACATAATATTTACTATTATTAGGGTTTGAATTTTTGTGTCCTTCACTAGAGGTACACCGGTCAAAATTAAAATCTGCAACAAATTATAGTCTCTACTTATATCACTTGACTGTGTCACTTTATCTACTGATATTATCCATGACGAGAAACAAAGTCTGTATAGTCACTGGGGTTTGTTTGTATACTGCACATATCTAAATATTCTTGGCAGAGTATTATTGAGTTTTAGTGAGATCTATACTTCTTCATTTTTACTTCGCAGAGCCTGGTTTCATATCAGTATGGAGTTCATATCAGCCAGTGCCTCATAGTTTTTGACTTGCTTTGCAGGAGATTGGTCATCTCTGCGGATGAATATGCGACCATTCCTAGTCCACACATATTTTTGCGACGAGAAGACTTGACGGAGTTTCCCAAACGCAGCCCAGCCCAGCTGGATTCTCCGGTTTAGCTCTTTCTCAAAGTTGTGTCTACCCAAACGCAGGGTCTGCCCGAGGTAGACATACTCCTGCACAACTTCGAGAGGCATTCCGGCGACAGTGATTGGCTCTGTGGTTATACGATCATTGATCATAATTTTCGACATAGCTTAGAGGATTAGCAGGCTGAAGTGGCAGTGGGCCGGCCATGTTTGCCGTAGAACCGACAATCGTTGGAGCAAACTAATACTCGAGTGGAGACCACGTTTAGGCAAGCGTAGTGTAGGACGCCCTCCGGCGAGATGGGGCGACGATCTGCGAAATGTAGCTGGCAGACACTGGATGAGAAGAGCCGAAGACCGAGCTCAATGGCGCGTCTTGGGAGAGACCTACGTCCAGCAGTGGACAAGTATAGGTTGATGATGATGATGATGATGGTTGTTAGACTCATCCATCTTTCTGACTCTGGAGCATGAAAGTATGTCCGCATTATCAATAGGGAGTTATATGACTGTGTCTAGTTGTTTAATTGTGTTCAGTAGATTTTCGGTCTCGTTTTCTGACACTCCATTTATCTCCAAATTGTATCAAATTTAAATTTATTTATCAAATTGTATCTTCAAATTATATCCCGTCTTGTGAATCCAAAGTAGCTGGGCGTAGACATAAGTACATTAAGTGGGTATGTTTGTTAATATTTAGGTCATAGTAAATTCTACGGAAACTCTCAAATCGATAAATAGTAGATAAGCTTAAAAACTAAAACCTTAGGTACTACTGAAAAATAACTCTCTAAATAATATGAAAAAGGATAGGGAGGGTACTGCTCCAAACTCATCTTTAACATTAACATATTGCGGAGAGTTTAACACAAATTGTGAGAGACAGATACAGATCATTGATACAGAATTGGATGTAAGTAGGTAATTTCAGAAGAAATAAGTATTTCAAAATATACGTGCAATAAAAACCAGCAGTATTTATTTCAGTTTTTTTGCATAAATATTGTTAACTGGCAGTTACCCGCGACTCCGTAAGCGGGTACAGTTTCCATGTACATTGTATTATCTGTGTTGTATTATTATATGTGCGTGTACCGCGCGGATACTTTGTGAAACTTGACATTACACCGAATCCGTACTTGAATGTCAAACGCTAGTCGTTAGACCAAAGAGGTAGTATTACGCCCGGTCAAACTGACGTGACATGACATGACAATGAAATCCTCTTGCCAATTGGCGCTGCTAATCTTGTTCGTTCATTTTATCCTGTAGATCCTGATAATTATTCGGGATAAAAAGTAGCCTATGTGCCTACTGGATTGGATTGAGTTTTAGGAAACTTGGCATATATGCCAAATTTCATCCAAGTTGGTTCAGTAGTTTAGACGTGATTGAAACACCTAAACATCTAAACTTTCGCATTTATAATAGGTAATTAGTAGGATAGGATAGGATGTGGTTCTTTGCGTTCTGGCAAGATAAAATGGTAGATTTTGTCTTGCCAGAAGGCAATGTCTCTCTCTATGTATTCTACTTTCATCAAATGTTCCTCTCCGGTCCATGTTAGATCCTTCTTTAGAATAAATAAGGTTGTTCACAAAAAGGTTTTTACAAAAGCAATAAAATAGGTTGAATTAAATGCAATACAAGTATGAGCAGTAGCAAGATAATAATTAGGTACTTACTTATCCTAATTTAATGGGAATTAGGATAGAAAAATCTATTTTCCGTGTAAACAAATAACAGCTACTGACTGATTGGCGGAGTTGACTTAAAAGAAATAAAAACTAAGTTTACATTGGTATGGTTATTGTTGGATATTGTCATGTATACAAGAGAAAAAAGTAAAGCCACTTTCAATGCGTATTAATTGGCAAACCAGGAGTTCTACTCGATAAAATTTTATTGTGACTGTTCGTAAATGTCAAATGAGCTTATTACGCGGTCTGCTTACGCGTTACGCGCAGCCGCGAGAAAAACTGCCATGTTGCTACGTAGTGTACTCAAATGATACAATAGAACCATGATTTGTAGACTTTTGTCGAGTAGACGTTTGCGTGTTCTTTATTTAAAAATCCTGAGAAATTTGGCGTGGGCCTGACGTCCGAACGTTTCGGCCGCCTAGAGGCCACTGAAGAATTTTCTTGCGATATTTGGTTAAAAACTAGTCTCAGCAATTATTAAATATTAAAAAAAATAAGACTATTTAAGTAAAGATTTTACACTTTTTATATACTTAAATATTTGGCCTATACGTAAGTTTAGTTGTTTTGTAGATAAAACAAGGGAATATTGTGGAATAGACCATTTAAAATCCAAAATTTCGAAGATCTTCTGCCACCTGGATTAAGGAAATGAAAACAAAATCGCAAAATGTATTCAGGGCGTTTTGGAGACAAGGATATGTACATCAAGACGCGCTGAGTACTTTTTGCGATTTTGTTTTCATTTCCTTAATCCGAGTGCACAAACTTGACTCGAAACGGTTTGGGCGCGAGAGAGCTGTGTTTGATCCCAGATTTATCTATTATAAACCAGCTAAATGAAGCTAAATTAAATATGTAATTGTTACACATATCCTGAATATTGATTTGCAACCAAAATAAATGAAGTTACTATCTTACTTTTCTTTTAAACACACTTTGAACTTCGCTAGTTTTGGCAATTTGGCAGATCCCCAGCCTTAACTGATGGAAATACTTTCTGGCAAAACAATGCTAAACAGGAAACATGTGTACTTACCCAACACTGAGCCAGGAAAAACATGCCTATGATGATGTGGAAGTGAGTATCTACCCACATTACAGAATAATTGAGCACTAAAACATTTAAATGTGGCTGGCAGACAATGCTCCTAGCACTAAGTACTTATTTGTGAAAATTTGGTACCTACCTAGTTACGGAGGTACTAAATCATAGGCTATTGCTCATTCCTCTTTCTTCAGCCAGCTTTTTGTTCCGTGCAGACAAACCAATCCCATTTTATATTAGTAATAACTATAGCATAGTTATAATGAAATGTACAACTTGATAAATAAATTAAATTTTATTTTGTTTCAGTCTTTAAAATACCTAACCACCACACAGTCTTAGCAAATATCAGCTGGGAGGACTTTTCATACAAGTGATGTTTAAGTTACAGTTTATTTTTAGTGAATTATTTGTTATTGTCTGCAAAACTAAGCAAAATTCAGTTTTATTCAATGTTTATGACTGTGGCAGTGAGACATAACTCTTGGAATAAATTAAAATGATTATCAACATGGTTTTATTCAGTTATTAGATACAAACCAATAATATATTAAAAAAACATTGTATGCATTGCTAGGATTTCAGCTCACAGTGGTACCTTGTTTTGCAAAGTGTGTAAGTGTATGAAATATATAGTATGCGGATTAAAACACCATTCAAACAAGACTCATTTATTGTTAGTTTGCGGTAGGCAGCGCAAACCGTATTTGCGAGTACCCACATACCTAGGTACTATCTATAAGTAAACATGGATACATTACAATTTTCCCCTCTTAGAAACTATGTGGCTAAACAAAATAAAAACTAATGGATAAATGAATCAGAATAGCTACATTACTACCTATTTGATACACGGGCAAAACCAACTCTAAACTTAGGTACCTACCTAGATTCTTACTGTAAGTTTACGTAAATCTAGTGCACATAGCAATAGGTAAAACCACAAACAGCACTAAGCTACGTACTTTCCCTCACAAGAGAAAAAAAAACTGTAGGTAAGGTACCCAACCCTGCACCCAGGTAGGTACCCAATGATTTTTACAAGATATGAACTTATTAGCTAGAAACGTTTTGCATAACGACAGTAAAATAAACTAAAAAAAGCTTCTACGTATAGGTAGGTATAAGTGTACCTATATTTCACATCCTATAATTAGGCCTTTTATTACGAGGACGAAGATAGCCCGCTGTTGGACTTGCAGAAGCGCCCTCGTCATCAACCTGCCGGAAAGTAGGTGGCAGTGGAGTCGACGGTGACGTCGCTGTCGAAGGGCGCGGAGACTCTTCTGCGTCGAGAAATGCCGCCTCAGTGGTGCGCCCAGTAGGCGCTGGATCCGTAGCTAGTTCTGGTTCATCAGCGTCGTTTGTGCTACTCTGAACGCTTCTAGCGAGTGACAACCGATTAGTTTTACGCATCGGCATAATCTGATCGATGTGTCTGGTTTTAGTCACGTCCTCGGTACGTACCTTATAAGTGACAGCACCGGTGCGTGTTTCGATGATGATGATGGAAAACTATCTTCCACAAAATGTAGGTATGCGGCGTCATCCTTGTCAGACTCCCCTTTGCAATGCTGCAACGGCAGGCGCGATAATGCGTCCGCATTGCCGTTTCGTTCCGTCGGCACAAATTTAATGTTGAAATCGTACGCGGCGAGCTTCACAGCGTACCTTTGAAGCCTGCTGGCGGCTGTCTGCGGTATAGTATAGTTTTATCGACCAGAAGTGAATTTGAATAAAAAAATACAAAACTGAACGCAAACTACAACTCTTATAATTTTAACAAAATATAAATCAACAGGTAAGTATCTATAGCTGAACTCAAATAGCTTAAGGCTTCCTAATGCGTCCGCACAGTCCGACCGCCCGAAAAAAAGTGACGTGATGCGCCTCGCTTCGAAGTCGTGACGTTGCATCGGCTGCCTAGCCGGTGCCGCTCCGCTGCACACAGCGCGTGATTTGGCCACGCCCCTTTTGTCGTCATCTTCTTGTTACACGGCCTCTCCTGACGAGTGGTCGTCCTCGGCCACTACCCTGGGATGCTCGCGACTTGGCCCCGCCTGGTCTTCAGCTGTGGTTTCAAGGTCATCAGTCTCGTCAGCTGAAAGCAACGGATAAAATTGGACACATTAAAATCAATCACTTGAAGTATCCAACTAAAACATACTCCTTTCAAAAAAACTCTTTCAGAATTATACATTCATCACCAATCGTTATTCAACTTGCAGCCAACCATGTATAGCATATTCACACATCTATCTCAAGATATCAAAGTTCATACTCGCATAGGACACTTATATAACATTCACACATATCAATCTCACTCGAGGGCCCTCATACACACACAGAACCTGGCCAGTTATATAAACGTTAGCAGTGACTAGTATGCTTGACAGCGCTGTTAAGGCTACTGTCCTGCCGTGGTAGAGATTCACACTCAGTACCAACGTGAACCGGTAAAGAACAACACTCAATACCGTGAAAACCCCGTGAAAGAAATGTACTCAATACCAACGTAAACCGGTCGAGGCCCACACTCGATACCGTGAAAACCCCATATAAGAAACGTACTCAATACCCACGTAAACCGGTCGAGACCCACACTCGATACCGTGAAAACCCCGTGAAAGAGAACATCTAGATCCCAAATAGGTATCACAAACTATATCAGCGCAAACTAGACAGGAATAAATTAACTCACTTTCAAAAAATGCAGCGCAAGTCTCAGGAGTCCACTCTCCTGCCCACAGTACCATATTTTCGGCGGCGGCCTCAGTACGTTTCCCGTACGAGCCGACCAGCAGCTCCAGCTTGTAGCGGTGGTGTGGAAGGGTTTCCAGAACCTTGTAGGGCCCGCGCATACAGGAATCCATTTTTCCTGCAGCCTGTGAAGTCTTAATAACGAACACCTTGTCATCAACATTAAATTCACGAGGCGGTGAGCGACCTTTGTTAACATAGCTGTCTTGTTTGTGTTGGTTAGCTGTTAACAGTGATGTAACACGTTGTCTGCGAAGTACCATCGTCGCTTCTCGGTTGGGGGTTGCGAGGTCAAAAGCGATGTCACGAACGAGGGCGCGTATGACGGGCGTTGAGGAGTCGCTACCAATAAGCAACTGAAGTGGGGACATGTCAGTCGTACTGTGCTTGGTGCTATTTAGTATGAGTTGAGTTCGCCACAAAACATCGGACCAGCTTTGTTCCCTGTGATTGACTTCTATACGAAGTAAATTCAATAAGGTTCGACAATAGCGCTCAGCTTGACCATTTTCATGATGCATACCAGGAGTGATAAAATGAATGTCACTGCCAAAAGATCTAACCATGTCTAGGAAAACTGAACTTTCGAACATTCGTGCTCGATCGGTAACCAGAAGTCTAGGGGACCCGAACAACGAGACCGCGTCGGTGAAGGCACGTTTTAGCTCTTCGGTATCCTGACGGTAAAGAGCATAAAGAAGACAGTATTTTGAGAATGCGTCTACCATTATCAGCACATATTTGTAGCCTTGGGCCTCTGGCAACGGACCAAGAACGTCCATGTGTACTACAGAAAATGGTGCCTCGGGTTTTGTCCAGGATTCGATCGGCTGATTAGGAGCCCGAGGAACTCGCTTGTGCGAAAGGCACACAATGCAGTGCTTCAAGTATTTTCTAACAAACGTTCGCAAGCCTGGGAACCAAAAATGGCGCAAAAGAAGTTCAACTGTTTTATCGTACCCAATGTGATCCTGCTCATCATGAAATACATGAAGTAAACTTAATCGATATCCCTTAGGGATGAAGCAAAGGAGGCGGGTTTCCTGGCCAGTGGAAGCGTACTTGACATATAGCAGACCATTCTTTACGACATAACGAGAAGAATCTAGCTGTCCGTTATTTAGCTTGTCGATTAGACCAAGGGTTTCGCTATCTGCGCCTTGAGCCAACTTAGCCCAATTTTTAGGACTTTGGATGTGACATACATCGACAGGATTTCTACTAAGATAGTCAGCGTGCGACATTAAGGAGCCCTTCCTATATTCAAAGTTGTACTGAAAGTCCTGCATGTACAACCACCATCTAGCTACTCGGGGAAGCAGGTCTTTTTTACGCTCGGTTAGTTTTAGAGCATTGCAGTCTGTGACTATCTTAAAAGGTACACCTAGTAAGTATTGCCTAAAGTGTTGAAGCGCTTTCACTACAGCCAGCGTCTCCAGCTCGTAGGAGTGATATTTTGACTCTGCTCCTTGGGTGGTCCTACTAAAATATGCTACAGCGCGCCTAAGTCCACCCTCATGAATTTGTATGAGAACAGCACCATAACCAATAGCACTTGCGTCCGTATGGACCTCAGTGGGTAATTGGGGATCAAATATAGCAAGAACCGGTGCATTAGTGAGACAGTGAATAATATAGTCACGAGCCTTGTCTTGTTCCGTTCCCCAAATAAAAGGAACGTTTTTCCTAGTCAGCTGTGCAACACAAGCTGTGCGTTGAGCGTAGTTTGGGATATAACGCCTAAAGTAGCCAGCTAGGCCAAGAAACTGCCGGATCTGTTTAACGTTTCGTGGCTTTGGAGAATCTGTTAAAGCTTGGACCTTACGCATGCTCGGCCTAACCTGACCATTGCTAATCACCCTTCCTAGATACTCTATCTCGCTACTCAAGAACGTGCATTTTTTGAGGTTTATGGAAAACCCTGAGGTAGTTAACGTCTCTAAAACTTGTCGCAGTAGAACTAATCCTTCACCTACAGAGTTTGACAATAAGAGAACGTCATCTATGTATACCAAAACTTTACCAGAATCAATAAAAGGTTTTAGGGTCTTAGAAATTATTTTTTGGTAAACAACTGGAGCGTTGGAAAGGCCATACGGCATTTTTATATACTCAAAATGACCCTCAGGAGTCACAAAAGCCGTTTTATCTATCGAGCTCTCCTCCATTGGCACTTGGTGAAAGCCTGTGGCCATGTCCAGACTTGTGAAGAAAGTGCTAGACCCTAAGCGGTCAATATGATCGTCGATAACGGGGAGAGGAAATTTGTCCTTAACAGTACGTGCGTTTAAAGCTCTGTAGTCTACGCACATTCTATCTGTGCCATCTTTCTTTTTTACCAGAATAACTGGGCTCGCGTATGGTGACTCGGACTCGCGTACAATGCCTTTACTCATCAAATCGTTGACTATATTTCGAACACGCAGCCTTTCATCGTATGACAACCTATACGGCCTATAGCAAACCGGTTCATTACTAGTTAACGCTATTTTCATGGAGCCCGTTGTGACAGTCGACGTGGCTGTACCAGTTATAAATGAACCCGAGAAGTCACTGATAGTCGACAAAAGTTGTTTTCTTTCTTCACCCTCAAGTGGAGAGTTCACATTATTCACATCAAGTTGAATACTGTTCACAGTAGTAGGTACCGTCGTGTGTGTTAAGATCTGAACACCGTTTTGTCGAATATAAGTAATTCCCTCGCGATCTAAAACATCCGTACCTATAATGACTGGCGTACTTATGCATTCATGTGGAACCACATATAAATCAGTCTCAATCGATATGTGAGGGAGTTCGATAACTAGCGTTACAAACGAAGTACTCTCAACCAATTGGCTACCTATGCCGCGCAAAGCACGATAAGTTGGTTTGAGGGTGGTTTTGAAATGTTTTACTATCGAACTCGATATCAACGAAATACAAGATCCGCTATCTATCAGAACGTCAACCGGTATGCTTTGTATGACTGCGCTTGACACGTCGTTGTTTGATTTCAAAATGCTGTCGTCTAATCTACTACAAAAGTTGACATTGTGAGAGTTCAGGTTCGATGATTCTGAACGTTGCTTGGCAAAACATTTGTCAACTGTATGACCATTTTTTTTTACAAAACGTACATGTCTTAACTGGGGGTGCTGGTAACGAAAGCAGTCCGTCAGAATTTTTCGACCCTGAATTTTCGTCTAGACGTCGCCTCTTAGCACTGTAACAATCGACTCTCTTATGCCCTAACTTTCCGCAATAATGGCATTTAATACTGCTACCTACTGGCTTAGTATCGTTATATCTCGGCGTACCTACGCTACCAGTACGCGGTGTACGAAAAGATTCGCGGGTGGATCTAAAATCGTATTTATGTTTTATGTACATTGACAAATATTGCACCAGATCGTTAGGTTGTAGCTTCGCGTTAGTTGCGGCAGCTTTGATATGAGGGTCAGTAATGCCTCTAAGAACTATGGCTACAATTAGTTCGTCTGACAGACCCCGGACCAAGTTTAACTTTAGCAAAGACCGCCTCGCATATTCGGCGTACGTCACATAACTTTTGGAATCCGTGCTCATCACTTCAAAAAGAATATTCGCAATATCAATGTCTCGTGGGCACAAGGCTTTAAAATCACGCTTGAAACTCGTCCATGAACGATCCGCACTTGACCATTCGTGCAGCCATGTACGCGCATCTCCTTTTAAACAATTTCCTATCCGCGAGAGACATTCGTTATCGTCCCAGCCATTCGTTTCTTTGGCCCTATCCACCTCTTCACACCAGACATCGATATTGTGAATTTTTGGATCAAAATTTGAAATAAAGTAATTTTTAGATCTTACTTTTACTAGCGAAGTGATGGCCTCCACGATTCTGCCAGTTGTGTCTCCTGTAGTAGCAATGCTTTCTCGCGTAAGGGAGGCTGGTACGCAGCCCACCATTGAATCGTCATCTCGCACAGCGCTATTCGCCAATGCGGGTAGGTCGGGCGGTGGTGGATGCTGTGGAGTAAAAGGCTCGGACGGCGGCGGTGGAGCAGTAATACGTTGTTCGAGATCACTTAATCTTGTAAGGATAGCATCTAGCGTGTCTTTTGTTGATTCACGCTTACGCTTCCCCGATCGTTTAGGACGGTCGTCACTAGACATTATCAAAAAAAATCATGAAGTCACCAAAATTGACAATTATTAAATCATTAATTTGCATAAGACAATTAAAATATAGGTCAGGCTAACCAAAAGCAGGTAGGCAATGGATTACCATCCCACTTCTGATTTTATCGACCAGAAGTGAATTTGAATAAAAAAATACAAAACTGAACGCAAACTACAACTCTTATAATTTTAACAAAATATAAATCAACAGGTAAGTATCTATAGCTGAACTCAAATAGCTTAAGGCTTCCTAATGCGTCCGCACAGTCCGACCGCCCGAAAAAAAGTGACGTGATGCGCCTCGCTTCGAAGTCGTGACGTTGCATCGGCTGCCTAGCCGGTGCCGCTCCGCTGCACACAGCGCGTGATTTGGCCACGCCCCTTTTGTCGTCATCTTCTTGTTACAATAGTATATCACCTCAAGCATGTTAGGCCTCGCCTGAGATGTCTTATATAGGTATGCATTATGAAGACCTGAAATAAAAGTTTATTGAAATTAAATATCAGCGGGACATACCTACTTCATTTTAATCATAGTTCATACTAATTATTATAAACGCGAAAGTTTGTAAGTATATATGGATGTTTGTTACTCTTTCACGCAAAAACTACTGGCCGATTTGGATGAAACTTTGAATCTACATAAGTTTGAGCCAATTTTTGTTTTAGATATGTAGGTAGGTAGGTAAATTTAAAGATGCCTACCTATTGAAATTGGTTCCCTCTCATCATGTTGAAATGGGAAAGTCAACAGTCACATTCATAGAATAAATACAAAATTCTTACCTTGGTAGTCTTGTTCGAAGTAGGTACCTATCAATATGTGGTAAGTAGGCACGATTCGAACATACGAGCACACACAAGCAAAATGTATATTGCTGGAGGTGTTTTTTAGCATCAACACAAAACACGAAACTGAGTAAATAGGTAAACGTAGGTGGATATTAATAACAAAGCATTTTCAGAAAAATATACATATTGTTTTTCTGTCAACAAATAACAAATGTCAATAAAACATAGACTAATAGAAACCAAACCACAGAACAATTACATAATACATGAAATGCTGACATGGTGCGTTTCAGATACTACGCAACATAATTCATCAATTTTTTGTGTGAAGTACCGGTTTTTTGTCTGATTACGAATTTTGGTTTTTTAGATCTCTGTACATTTTATTAGATCAGATTGGTTAAACATTTCTTAATTTTTGCATTTTATAGACGTTTATCTACTTACATTTTTCAGTACTTATGTGTCCAATGAGCTTATTTTAAAGTAGAGTAAAAATAATACGATCAACCACGAGGAGAGTTTTTGAACGCAATGTTTGTTACATAATTAACCCAGCAGCAATTCAAAACGGTCACATAAACCCAGCATATCAAATATTGTTACAAATCATCATTATCATCATCTTATAGTATTCCAGAAAAAGCTATTTTGGCCCATCTTCACCTATCGACTTCCCGCAATCTATACAATGTCATCGGTCCATCGGGTTGGTGGCCATCCTACACTTCACTTTCTGGTTCGCTGTCGCCATTCGAGAACTTTATTCCCCAGGGGTAGCCAGTTCTGCGAGCTATGTGGCCAGCCCATTGCAACTTCAACTAGCTAACTCTACCTGTACCGGCATAGGTGCACCATGAGTATTTGACATGATATTCGTTTCACGCATATTCTTAGATATTCCAGTGATTCCGCCAAGATGACTATATCGTCGGCAAATCGATACGTTTACTATTGATGTTGATGCCATACTCATTCATTGCAAGAGTTTGAACACATTGTCCAGTGCAGAGGTGAACAGTTTCGGAGAAATAACATCTCCAAGGCTCACGCCTTTTAGCAGTCGAATTGGATTTGTACTCTGGTATTGCAGTCGAATGGACGTGGACGACGTGGTGGCATTACTATACAGTCTACATAGGTGTACAGTACACAGTAATACAAACACTTCGATATACCGGTAGTTGATTTGGCACCGCTGAAGTAGGTAACTGTCGCACTGCCCAGGTTTTAACTGAATCAAAGGCTTTTTACAAACTATAAACAAAGTGGCCGATTACTCTTCGATCTTCTGTAGGTATAACCTGCCGAAGCGTGTGGATGTGGTCTATGGTGCTAATGATATTTTCGAAACCCGCCCGCATTCAGAAGTTCTGTTTTTATGCCGTTCTCCCCTGGCACCTTGTTGTTCTTAAGCTGCAGCTATGTTAATGCTAATGTTATTTGTATGTTCATATGCGTTGATTTGTAAAAAACCTACTGAAACCAATTTTGTTATTATTTACGGGTCATATTGATCTGAATTAACGTCGATATACACAATTTCACAGTTTGACATGACAGGTTAATATTATGACACTGTCGATTGACAATTGAGTAAGTCAACCAAAAGTGTTGCCACTTAGACTTTTGAAGCTAGATTTAGCATTTTTTTTAGCAAAAGTGACACGTATTAAAAAGTTAAAAACTCAACGCATGAGCAAGGGATATTTTAACATTCACTAATGATAACTAAACTAATTTTTATTTCTTGTTCAATCATCATGTTTAATTCAACTATGTACAATAAAAGGTATTTATAATCAAAGTATTCTTACAGTACGAACACACTTCACGTACTAGTACAGGCGTAAAAAAATTTTCAGTGAAAACCTTCTACAAATAGAATAAAACGTAAAACAGTTGAGAAAAAAGGTGCTTTTTATAACTTTTAATTAGGCAGCTCAGTTTGTGTGGCAAAATAGGGGATTAGCCCAAGTCACCAGCGTGCTAACTGGTCACGTGGTACAATTTTGTACCACGTGATCGTTCTGTTTAGACACCTGACAGCAAAATAAGCGCGAAAACACATCAAATGACGTCATGATGTCACTATTTAGTCACAGAATAACTATGAGTTAGTATGAACTTATAACTTTGCAGTTCAAATTTGCGGTTCAACTGAGATTGGCATACGGGGGCAGGACGGAATGTTAAATAAATATTTTAGGATAAACGTATAAACAGAGCAGTATTCTCTTAATAAAATTTAGCGAAAACATTATTACAATTACAATATTTATATTTTTACTAGATTTTATACAAAGAATTACTCTAAGTTTGCACCAGTAGAAACGTCAATCACTGTCTATGTTTCCACTGCTACTGCTAAATCGACGTAGGTATTCTAGCGAGAGATATCAAGATAAACCGTTTATCTGAGTATAAATCGTTGGCAACGGTTTGTAGATAGCTCAACTGTTTCATCTGTATTTTGTAAATATTGTAAATTCTGTATTAGGCGTAATTTTCTTTGTGAATATATATATTAGATTTACCTAATACAGACCACATGCAACGGGTCAGATTAGTTCTGCATTCCACGCTAGAGGTTGTGGATTAGATCCTTATTTGCTTTTTAACCGACTTCAAAAAAGGAGGAGGTTCTCAATTCAGTTGTATGTTTTTTTTTTTTTTTTTTTTTTTTTAATGTTTGTTACCTCAGAACTCCGTCATTTATGAACCGATTTCAAAAATTCCTATTTCATCTGAAAGGATATACTTCCAGATTGGTCCCATTTTATTTTCATCAAAATCGGTTGAGTAGTTTGGGTTATAAATAGAAATAACTGAAAAAAATATGCCCGGCGCGGCGCAGCGCCTACTATTTTACTGCTAGCAACGATGTAATATGCCAAGTTGTGGCGTAGCGCCTACCATTTTACTGCTAGCAACGATGGACCCTTGTGGTGCACACCTAACTTTTTACATTTTTCTAAATTTGTCAATAAACCCAGTTTGTACATTCAAACCGCATTTAATTGGAGAAAAGCAAAAACCCACCAGTTGTTCCTCTAAAGAATCAACACCAACCACGTGCACGAAATTGCGTATTTTGCTTTCCTGTGACTTTTATGTGGTGTTTATAGTGACTAGAACATTCCCAATGAACTGTCATCATCATCATCATCATCTGATGATGAAGCTGGTAGTCGAATTGAAGTCGGTTTTCCAGTTTTTTAACTTATAAATTATTATATAGGCTGTACATGGCGGCGTTCCGCTCTCCGCGTTGCATGTTTGTTTAGTTTTATTTTATGTTTTTTAGTCCCCGTGTACAACCTTTATAAATAAACTTTTTGTTGTTGTTGTTGTTATTTGAGAAAAATATTTGTGGGATGCGAACATGTAGCATGATGTTGTTTATTTTATTTCTGGGTGTTATGGTGTATAAGGTAAGTATTTACAAAAAAATGCATTAAAGTTTTTTAACAGCAATCTTAAGTTCCAATATAAGCTTTGTTTAGTCTGTGGGTAGATGACGTAGTGTGCAGTCTTTTATCAGGAAATCGTACCCTATGTTCGCTACCGTACTCCTTACTAACTTTTAGAATAGAAAACCGTGGGTTAAAACGAACATTACTGCAAAATGATGTTGAAAATTTAATTAGGTTATTTTGTTTGCCGCCGGCATTTCTTTGTTAAGCTTTACAAGCTTTCTAGCGAACTTTGCTGTACTAAACATAATTTATTATTAATTTGTGCAAGCGGCCCGGTTGTTAGAAGTGCAATTTTACCCGGGCATAATGGTATGAAACAGAAATACACTACACTAGCTTAGCACTAACAGATAAGATATCGGTAGACCACATCTAAAAAAGCTCACCCCACTACAGTCATTAAATTCTATTTTCTAATAAAATCGTTTATTGCAAGCGTGTTAGCTCATATTACATATTATTCAAAAATATTATTTAGGTATAAAAATTCTACCTAACTAAAATAATCAACTAGAAACATTTTAAACTTTTGCGTCCAGACAATTTTTCTCACACTTTATGCTACGATCTCAAATTATTGTTTAAAATTCCACCGAAATTAACCAATAACACTCACAAATACTAAAAATATTACAAAAATACTTAATTCCAAAAATGACAAAACTCAAATTCTAACCATATTAGTTTTGACTTTTACCACAAGTTTGACTTTAACTTTTACCACAGCGTTATTCAAAACAAAACTGGGATGTCGGCGAGAGATTTTGTTTGTTATAATTAATTACAGTAACATAATTAATTAAAGTTCACCAAACTTATCAAACTAAATCTCAGACACTTTACTTACTCAAACAAAGCATTGTAACATTGAAATAAGTATTTAATCATAAACTTTTAATTAAGCTCTAATCTGATTTGGTGAAACCACGACTATAACTTTGTATCTTAAAAATCGGTTTATTTTTTAATAGGTCAACTGGTTTCTCGAGAGCTCGATCGAATATGTTAAAATAAGTAAAGTAAAATACTTAATTATCTACTTTTGAAGAAGTAGAAAAAGCTGATTCAGGGTGGGTTTTGAAAACTACTTCGGTCTGACCTATAATCGCCTTTGAGAGTCTTGAAAGTAGAGACGTATAAGTAAATGATCAGGAAAATTCGTATACCTAAATATATTGTAGCTTTTCATTACGAGGCAATCAATGGTTCATGGATAGTCTCTACATGCTCCAATAACAGCACGATGGGTTCACTGAAACGAGAAATGACCGGAAAACTGACCTTTATATTACCGAAAAAACATGCTTCTTTGAAACGCCAAATAATTGTAAAGATAAGCCTCTGTTCTAAAATGCCCAATCAAATATGGGTGGAGGTATTATAAGTCTATGTGTACCTAGCTACGTATTATGAACATGCACGAGTGTGAGTACCCACCCAAACCTTATTGTGGTTTCAGGGTACAATATTTAAGTTAATCTCTATAAATAATTTGTAAGAGTAAAATAAATAAAAAAAAAGTCTGTATTTACAAAAAAAAGTATGAAAAAAATAAGTAGTATCTGCAATCTAGTTCTCATACTACAAGCTTTGCTTAGTTTGGGACTAGAGGGCGTTGTGTGAAATGTACATGAATATTTGTTATTATTTAATTAAATAAATAGTTTGGAGCGTATTTTGACAGATTAAATAAAAGCTGTATACACTTTTAAAAGTTCAGTAGCTCAAAAGCATACCTAGTTTCTAAAACATTTTTCAATATGCATACTGCACAGCATTTTTCCACCACGACTGAGCTTTTTACGTGATATCTTTTTGCACAACATTTTGTTTTGCATACCTATAGTAACAGACTGAAAGCTCGAGGGACGAATTACATGTATTCCACATAAGTAAGGATTTGTAAAGTATAAAATGTACCTAATGCACGTTGGAATAAAGTGCACGACCTTGAAGTTTCATAGGATAATAATCAAGCAATTGCTTACTTGAACCGCGATTCTAAACGATTGAATTAATCGAGCTTATGTAATCAAAGCTCGATGTTCTTTATAACGTAGTCCTTAGCATTATTATGTATTCTACTTTCACTGTTTTAGTCTACTGAGAAAGTCACTGATTTGGTCTTAATCATAAAATCTCATAAAAATCACTTATTTGGTTTACTAATAGGATTCAAACTTGAAAATGATTCAAAAACACTGTTCTAAAATATTTAATTTTTATTTCGTGCATAATTAGTCTACCTACTACAAGATAAAGCTTAGCAACTACGTAATTCCCAACTAAGCATTAAAACTAAGTACCTATCTAAAATAATTAGCAATTTTCTCTTACAGTAATACTTACCTGAAAATTTTTACAACTTAATTTTGAAGACTAGTCCAGGGTTGCCAGAGTAAAATGAGCTCTGCTCTGGCAATCTTAACAAGGTAAGTTTTACCTCGAGTCACGTAAATTATGAGGTTGAGCGGTCGTCCACTTTGCAACAGGAGGCAACGAACATCAGTTTGTGTCTGGTAAAAATAGTTTCGAGGGAGTAATGACAAATTGTTTGCAGTTTCATATAAAATGCAGTGGTTTGCGGGTGAACTTAAAAACATAAAGTGCATACCCCGATATTGAGCATTTGCAGCCCAGTCGCGGCAAACCGTCATTTTGAACGGACAACAAAAGAAGTGGCTGCCAAGCTAGCGATCATTTTATTAAAAAACTTGTGAGCTGAAGCTAAAACGTAGTTCAATCGTAGTTTTTCATTTGTATTTATCTTATTTCGTATATTATTACTTAGCTAGCTCTAGCTATTTTGTATTCTAATTTTGAACAACGATCCAACTGCACCGTGATATTTCAGCTAAGCTGAAGATCAATCGAAAGGTTGAAGCTGAGTTGTAAGTTAACATAATTGACCCTCTGGCCGTCCGTTGCGACTCAGCCGCCGCGACTCGGCTGCCAAGTGCGTGGACTATAAAAACTTCATTAGCAGAATCTCTACCGTACCTGGTAATTACAGTCGAGAGCTTTTCATTTCACAATCAGGAGGTTTTCTTTAGTCTTTTTTCTACCGTTTTTTATTTCCATTTTTCTATTTGTAATTGTGTATCTCTTTGAAAAGACAATTTACAAAAGTCCATGGTCTGTAATCAGTTCAAACAAAAAGTTCGTTCTTTGGTTCAGACGTCATTGTGTATTCGAAGGGAATACCGTTTTATTTTCCAACAGAGCAAGACTAATCGAAATGAATAGCTTTTTTCCTGTTTTGACCAAAACACAAAAAATACGAACACAGTTTAGTAATCATTTGTTTATGAAAAACAAGGAACACTGTTTGATGTCTGAATTGATGACGTCATATTATGCTGTTGAGCAAAATGCACGGTGTCGGCACGGTGTCGTACCGTGCCACGGCGCCGTGCCGTGCACAGCGTGCCGCCGCCGTCTAAATTCACGG
The DNA here is from genome assembly GCA_947859175.1 of Gandaritis pyraliata. NCBI lineage: Eukaryota > Metazoa > Arthropoda > Insecta > Lepidoptera > Geometridae > Gandaritis > Gandaritis pyraliata. The sequence continues at coordinate 4,640,706 of OX401868.1, forward strand.
CGAACCCGCTTTGTACTTGAAAAGTCCACCTTATTAGCTTATTATTATTGCACATTTAGGTATAATTTGCTATGATATACCTACTCGTACCTAAAAAATAATTTGAGCACGTTATAGGTAGTCTGTTTAAAATACCCCGATAAATGGTCGAAAATCGTGCCAAAATCACGTATAGAATGGCCCATTAATAACGGTTTATCAGTGAGCCTCCCGTAATAAAACCCTTTACTAACGATGTTGCCAGGTGGTAGTTTGGCCTTTCCCATTACGTAAAGCTTATTTTCATAAATACAAGAGTAGGCGGTTTATTTGAATATGTTTTACAATGACTTCCAAAAAGAGGCGGTCAATTTAGGTGACTGTATGTTTTTGAGAAAATATCTCGTATAGATAACCACTAAAAAAATTATTGCCTTATACCAGTTTTTTTCCCAGAATTCACCACTGGCTACGACGTAGCATGCTACGATCCCCACTGCTACCAGTGGGGATTTCTGTTTGTTTTTTTCCAGAAATCCCCATTTAATATGTGGGCCATATTAATTCTGATGTTATTTTTTCATTCATTTTACGTGCGAATTCTTTGCAAATAATGTTTTTCAAGACTGTCGAAAAAAGTTTCTATCTCTCAAAAAGCCAGAGTGCGTCACCCTTGTTGTCACCTCTTCTTGGTGGATTACGAGCCACACCTCACGTTTCAAGGGTAGTACCTACTTGTCGTGGGGTCGCAGAGAACAAAAGATAGGTACTGGATCGTGAAAAGCTTTGCCAATTAGCTTCAGCTTGCGGATCTTTTATTTTCGGAGTAAAAACCAAGATTTATTTGGTTTTAATGCAACTACAAACCCACACCAGTTGCATTCCATAATCTACAATAACAAGAGAATAAAAACAAATCGAAGTATGAAATTTTCAAAACATGAGGCAAAACGCCCGCCGGCGGAATAGTGCGAAGATCTGCGAAATATAACTGGCAAACACTGGATGAGAAGAGCCGATGACCGAACTCAATAGCGCGTCTTGGGAGAGACCTACGTCCAGCAGTAGACCAATAGGTTGATGGTGATGATGATGAAAACTTGAGGTGTAACCTTCGACAAATACACAAGTGTGTTAATGCATCCAAGGGTGTAATTTATCTTTTCTCTACATGGTATAAAACAAAGTCGCTTTCCGCGTCTGTCTGCATAACCGTTAGCTCCACCTAAACCATGCAACGGATTTTGATACGGTTTTGACCGCCTGTTAGATAATTTTTCACGGACGGTTACTATGTTTTGTAAATAAAAACTGGTGAAAATATCATCAAGATTGAGAGACGCAGCTTAAGAGCTGACTCATCATCCTGCACCACTGAAGCTTTGTGAAAAAGTTAAATGCCCTTATCTGTCACCAGACCACCAAACTCTAGTCTAATGAAGACCCAATCAAAGGTCCGCCTGACCAGAATACTAATGTTTGACCAAGTTAGCTTACCGATTGACTGTTGATCCTCTCGATCCTCACTTAGCTATCAGAGCTATAATGATCAAACTATAATATTATGGAAGTTAGAAATGTTCATGTTCATTGTTCATGGTATCACAAGCACAAGGCAGTAAGGCAAACTTAGACAAAAACTAGCAGAATTCTATGTACAAAATTTTGATGTGTCGTAATGTAAAAGTTTTTTAAACGTTTGTCCGCAATCTCACCTGATGGTAAGTGACGATGCGGTCGACGATGTAGCACAAAGTTCACTGAAAATGCTGTGTGTAATGATCACTATTTCCTGTTGCTTCAAAGCACGTCCAAAAACGATGTTAGACTTAATAAATAAATAAGTTCTAAATTCGGAGGCTTCACATAACGTTCTTTAGTTCCGAAACGTGTACTATGGGAATCTACAGAAAAAGCTCTTTAGTTTGTTCATATACCTCCGTGCCTTAGACCCAATCAAATACGGGGTTTGAAGTTGACCCCAGTTCACTTGTTTGCTTTGAATCAACGTCTGAAATTAGTTTTGAAGACATTTTGTCGTTTTGCGCAATCTCTTCTATTTGACGGCGACGTCGGTTGCTTCGTAACTTTTATAAAGTTATATTTTTCTTTCGAATATTGCGATAACTTTGATTCATTTATAGTGCCTCGGTTTTTTACTAGAAAGTGTTTTTTGTGAAAATAACTTAGTTTCGTCGATCACTGAAATCGATTTTGTAATTGTTAAGTTACATCTAAGTATCTATATTAATCCAACTTAAGATGGATAAAGTTTAATTGAAATAACTTAGTATGTTTCATTGTCTGTTTAGTTGACTTATCATGAAGCATTATGGCCTAGAGTAAAAGTGATAGATTACCCATGTTAAGTGCCATTAAAGTTAAAAGGCAAAAGCACGCAAATCCTGTAAATACTTTTAAAAGCGATTATGTTAGAGTGGTAAGATTTAAACAAACGATGCACAGAAGATAAAGCATTTGACTTTAATGAAATTTAGAAGCTGTAAATCTAAACCAAAATGTAAACGGTTTTGCTTAAAATTCATGATCAACCATGAGCTTTTAGAACAAGACTGCCTTTGCCACTCTGAATTCGATAATGTTGAGCCAAAATGCATCCAATATCATCTAAGCGCTACATTGTGTTGAGGGATCAAAAGATTTCATCGTCTATGCAAAACCTTGGTTTGCGCAACACTAATCCGACCAATATACTTAGAACCGATATCTCTTCATTAAGTAACGAGTTCAAAGGTCGGAAAGTCTGGTGGGTTCGAACCATTATAAGAAGAGCTGGTTGGTAGATTAGTATTGTGGCTGATTTGAGAGGTCTTGTGATTCTGGCAGGGTTATGAAGCTCATCGGACACGGTACACAACTCAAGCACAATGCAAGACGTGATGCTCAAAAGCGCTGAGATAAAAGACATTCAGTTATAAACGACGACGATTTATATACTGTGTCAGGGGCAACTTTTTATTTAGTTTTTTTAATATTTGTGAACTGATTTCTTAATAAAACTGTAACCAAAAAAAAGCGATTATATGAAAACTTAATGTAGTACGAAACGAAAGAAAATGAGAGTTGATCAAATTTTTAAATATAACTGTTGTTGCATAAAGAAAACAAACCAAACTCAAATGTTTCGAACTTTCTACAGATATTTTCCACAGGCATAGATTAAAACTTCCGCATCTAATGGGTACCTATATAGAACATTTCGAAAGATAAATTACTTTTCTTATAAAGTACCTATGCTACCAACATAAAAGTCGTAAGAAGTCGTAATAGCAGGAAAAACCTCTAAGAATGTCAATTTGCAAACTTCGTTTCAGTATTTTATTGGTGGTTTCCTTGGAGACAAGGTTTGATGAGACCGGTGGAAGCTTGGGAAAGTTAATAATAATAAACAAGTTTAACACTTAGATGTTCTAGAGCCGTAGGGACGGTTTTATTTGAAATAACACCAGCATTAAAAGTTATTATGAAAGGTATAATCGTAAGAAAAGAATGGAAACACGGAATAAAAGTAGTAGTGGTCACATTGGTTACACAGAACTCAAAAACAATCTCATCTATCAATAAAATGGCGTCGGATCGCGGAGGAACAAATACACACGCACTTTTATAGGTACCTCGGGACCGACTGCATGCAGCTTCTCGCGGTTTTACCACATGCGAGTCGTGGGCCGGCGGGCGTGGCAGCCTAAAACCAACCTTTGCTATTGGCTTTGCCGTTGCCTGGATACCACGCCGCACGCCGATTGGCTGCCGTCTACGCAATCCAACCGGAGTGCTCACCGGCCCGTTGCGCGCGCGATTCAAAATACGCGGCTTCCCCGAGTGTTTCCTACCTATTTTTTTTAGTCTCGCGTTACAGTCTCCCCCTATAGCCTAACTTAGCGCCCTCGCTGTTGGGCTAGCATTCGGCTATGAGTCTGCGCGGTCTGCCGCGTTTACGCTTTTCCCTAATAGGAGGTTCGCTCGGACCAACAAACGGCGTGATGTGCGAGACGTGGTACTTTCCTACGCACTCGCCGGTCTGCGTGCTCTCTAAGACAAACGTGGTTGGACTCACGACTTCCTTAATGACGTATGGGCCGTCTCGGCGAGGAATAAACTTCGCGGACTGGCCACGACCTACATCGTTTTGCCCTTGTGTCTTTAGAAGGACGAGGTCCCCTACGTGATACTCCGCGGGTGGTCTCCTGCCCTTGTCAGCGTTCCGTTTTTGAACCTCCTGAGCTTTTTCGTGGGTATCTCGGGCCTCGTCCAACGTGGCCGCTATTCCTTTGAGGAAAGGAGTAATCCCTGCTACGAAGTTGTCTCTCTCTATTATGGCCCTCATGTCCGTCGCGGAGTCACACGGAGCTCGCAACTCTCTGCCGAAGGTGAGATAGGCCGGGGAGAACCCAGTACTTGAGGTGACCGCAGAGTTCATAGCAAACCTTACCGACGCGATGTGTGAGTCCCACGTATTGTGGTCTGTACCCACAAGGATGGCCAGTTGCGGCTTTAGATCTCTATTCTTTCTCTCTATGGGATTAGCTTCTGGATGATAGTACGGCGTGAGCGACTGCGTGATCCCGAGCGTATGACATACCTGCTGCATTATCTCGCTGACGAACTGCACTCCATTGTCGCTTATGAGGCGACGGGGCACGCCGTACCTAAGGAATACCTCGTTGGTTAAAGTCCGAGCACATTCGCTGCTGGTGGCACTCTCTAGTGCAAACAGCTCGACCCAGCGCGAACACACATCTTCTACTATAAGGATCCAGCGATTCTTCTGAGGAGTTTCGATAAGAGGCCCGAAAAGATCAACGGACATTACCTCAAATCGTCTGGAAACGGCAGGTGTTTGCAACAAACCTGCTGGCTTTCTATTGTCAGCTTTATACCGCTGGCACTGTACGCAACCTTTTATATAGTTGGTCACGAACGTGCGCATGCCAGGCCAATAATAACGCGTACGGATACGACTTATCGTGCGTTCTACGCCTAAGTGGCCTGCTGTGGGTGCGTCGTGGAGGTCTGCCATGACCTTGTCGCGTTCCTGCTTGGGTACCACTAGGCAAGCGTTCTCGTCGTCATCGGCCTCCAGACTATACCTATAAAGGATCCCGTCAGACATGACATACCCTCTGTCTGACCAGGGTCTCCCCCTAGAGGGTTCATCGGCCTCTAGGTCATCGACGATCTTACATACCTCCGGGTCAGCTCGTTGGCTCTCTCTTACTTCGCCACTGCTCCTCTTCGGCATATCCACGACCGTGAGATACACTTCGCCATCGGCCTCTTGTGGACACACGGGCCGCGATAGTGTGTCTGCTACAACGTTCGAACGTCCCGGAGTATACCCGATGTCTAGGTCGAACTCCTGCAACGTCAGAGCCCATCGGGCTAGCCGACCGCTCGGAGACCTTTGATTCATCAACCAGCGCAGGGGTTGATGATCCGTTTTAACTTTAGTCTTGGCTCCTTCAATATACCCGCGAAACTTACCTACTGCCCATACGACTGCTAAGGCCTCTCGCTCTGTCGTCGAGTAGTTTCGCTCCGCGCTGGTAAGAAGTCTGCTCGCGTACTCGATAGGTCTCTCATCAGGGCCCTCCCCCTGCATGAGAACCGCGCCAAGACAATAAGCACTACTATCCGTGCAGAGGACGAACGGCTTCGTCTCGTCTGCCTGTCGCAGAATGGGAGCACTTACCAAAAGGGATTTGATGTGCTCGAACGCCTTCTGCTGTTCAGCATCCCATTTCCAAGAGCTGTCCTTTTTGAGGAGACTTGTGAGAGGTCTCGCTACTTCTGCGTAATTGGGGATGAAACGCCGAAACCAATTCGACGTTTGCAGGAAACACTTCAAGTGTTTAACATTCTGTGGAACAGCCATACCTTTTATCGCCGCAGTCTTGTCGGGGTCCACTTGGATACCTCCCGGGACGATGACGTGGCCTAAGAACTTCACAGAATCTCGTGCAAAACAACTTTTCTCCCTGTTCACCCTTAGCTTGAACATTTCCAGGCGATCGAAGACTGCTTCCAGGTCTGCCAGGTGCCTCTCAAAGGGCCCAGGCGACAGCAGCACGATATCGTCAAGATACGCCAAGAGTTCTACACCCTTGAGATTGGACCGGAAGCGATCAATGAGTCTCTGGAAAGTAGCTCCAGAATTGCACAGACCCATCGGCATCCGTTTGAACCTGTACGTACCTAGTGGGCTGGTGAACGCCGTCTTATCCTGGTCTTCCGGAGCTACATTTACCTGATGATATCCAGCTCGAAGATCTAACGTCGTCATATATTCACTCGTTTTAGCTGCGTGGAGTATGTCTTCGATGCGCGGGAGCGGGTACCTGTCGGGTTCCGTCACCGCGTTAAGTTTTCGGTAGTCGATGCATAGCCTCCAGCTTCCGTCTTTCTTCGCGACCAGAACGACGTTGGAGGCCCATGGAGACTCGCACTCCTCGATGACGTCATCGCGGAGGAGTTTCTCTAGTTCCTTCTGAAGGGCTTCTTTCCGGTTCTGTGACAACCTATAAGGTGGGGACGCAATCGGTTCCTGATCGACTCTTACCTTTATATGGTGCGTAGCAAACTCGGTCGCAGGCCCCTTAAGAGCAAACTGAGCGGATCTGCGGTCAATGAACTCGTTGAGCACCTGTCGCTGCTCACAACTGAGTTTACTGCCTTCGTCGTCGCGCAAACTAAGACTCGTGGACTCGGCACGCATCAACTTCGCGTCAGGCGCGCACACAGGATATTCGCGCACAAAATCGTACAGCTGCTCCGGTTTGTCGGCGAACGTCCACCTCCCGCGAGCGACGTCTACTACCATACCGGCGCGGGACAAGAACTCAACGCCTAAAAGCGTCCTGGTCTCGTCGCCTGGTAACACCAAGAAGTCAGCTGAGACCTCACGTCCTTCCAAAGACACAAGTACTTCGGCTTCTAACAACTTTCTTTCTACTCGAGAGCCGTCAGCAAGTCGTATTCGACACTCGATCTCGCGGAATTTAACGCCGGAATCTACTAAGATTTTATGCAATTTAGGACTAGCGATACAATGTGTGGCGCCAGTATCAATAATCGCTACACCGCTACGACCCATAACGCCAATGTTTACTAATGGATGCGAAGCACTTTTGTACGCGACTGCACTACATGCATGAGCTATCGACATTTCAATCTCATAATGATTTTTTTTCCAACTGTTGGGCTGACTTTCGACGTCAGGCTCCATTTCGAGGTCGGGCCTAATTTCGCCGTCGAACATACTTTCGCAGTCGGATACATCCTCGACGTCGGACCCAATTCCGCCGTCGGACCTACTCGAGACGTGGGAACAATTCTCAACGTGGGAACTATTCTCGACGTGGGAACTTTTCTCGACGTGGGAACCCTCCTTAACTACGGATGAATACTTGGCTATATGGTCCGACCCCGCCCGGGAATTCGACTTCGCTCTATCGATAAATGCAATATTAAAGTCTGTCACCTTTCGGTCACCCGTATTACAAACGTCGCACTTCGACCTAACTACGCCTACCTTACCACAACCATAGCACCTAATAGTCCCCTTGATATTATCCGGGGCTTGCTTGCTAGAATCTTTTTCGCGGTTGCGGCACTCGTCGGCAGAGTGCCCGTGCATTCTACAATAATTGCAACGGGTCCTTTTAGACCGGGGGCCACTCACACTCGGGGTAGTCGCAGGTACATCGGGGGTTTTTTTACTACCTACAGCGGTCACGGGGTTAACCTTATTGTGCACTTTTGAATTATTATTAGCACTCACCTGTTGAGGTTTTACCTCACATTCTTTTATGCTGTCCTCCGCCATCCTCGCCCTCTCTAACAAGTGATTCATATCGAGCAACGATTCACGGGGTACACGTTTGCGAATACGGCGGTCGAGGAGTCCGTAAACCATGTCCACTTGAACTTCCTCGGCCAACCGGTACGGAAGGCGGGCTAGCAGGGCCCGCTTCCCACTTATGAACTTATCACTCGAAACGGCAGCACTTTGCTCACACGCGAACACTTCACGGAACACTTTATAAGCGGGCTGCGGGGCGCCGTACATAGCGCGCAACCGCAGCTTGGCGTCCGGCCACGTAGCTACGCCGCTGCGCACGCCGCGCCACCAGACGGCGGCGTCGCCGGTCAGCAGCATGGGGAGGCCTCGCAGCGCGTGCTCGTCCGACACGCCGGCGCACTCCTTGTAAACGTCGACTGCGTCTATGAAGGCCTCGAGCACTTCCGAGTCGTGCGACGCGCCATCAAAGCGCGCGGCGCACCTCGTGAAGTTAGCTGTCGCTGATGATGAAGTACCGCTGCTCCCAGAGAGCTGCGGAACAGCGCCTATTGCTGGGGCGCATGGAGAGGACACCCCGGAGTGATCTCCACGGGGTGCCGCCAGAAGCGCGCTGATCAGAGCTTTATTGGACTCTGCTTGCGCCCTGGTGATGGTTTCCACTATTGAAGACAAGAACTGTTCTGTTGGAAGTGAGGGCGCGTTCGGCTGTGCTGGCCAATTGCCTACAGCGGCCGTCGGCGCCTGCTCGACGACGCTCTGTGCGTCGGAGACGCTCTCTTCTTCCGTTAATGTGACGTCACCTTCGTCGTTGCTGCGTTGTTGCCGAAGCGCTTCCCCTCTAGTCGTCGGCATTTTCACTTTTAGCGAAGCACAACGCGGGAAAGGTCCGTGCTCTTCAACGTGCGTAACAACGTACCGTACCTACTACGTAACTAGTGAGTAGGTAGGTTCACGACCTCGTGGTCCGGCCACTGAGTTGGAGCGCCAATTTAACACTTAGATGTTCTAGAGCCGTAGGGACGGTTTTATTTGAAATAACACCAGCATTAAAAGTTATTATGAAAGGTATAATCGTAAGAAAAGAATGGAAACACGGAATAAAAGTAGTAGTGGTCACATTGGTTACACAGAACTCAAAAACAATCTCATCTATCAATAAAATGGCGTCGGATCGCGGAGGAACAAATACACACGCACTTTTATAGGTACCTCGGGACCGACTGCATGCAGCTTCTCGCGGTTTTACCACATGCGAGTCGTGGGCCGGCGGGCGTGGCAGCCTAAAACCAACCTTTGCTATTGGCTTTGCCGTTGCCTGGATACCACGCCGCACGCCGATTGGCTGCCGTCTACGCAATCCAACCGGAGTGCTCACCGGCCCGTTGCGCGCGCGATTCAAAATACGCGGCTTCCCCGAGTGTTTCCTACCTATTTTTTTTAGTCTCGCGTTACACAAGTCATTTATGTAAATAGAGCGTCAATGGAAAAAAAAACGTATCACATACAATGCTCTGCATCAACTAAGCTACGTCGCTGCCGTGTAGTGTAGGTAAGTGTAAATCGGAAACGTTACGATACCGTAACGAATGTAAATCAGGCCAAAATCGCTCAAAATGGATCCACCTTTTACAATAATAATACTTTCTTTTTAAAGACTGCACGAGGAGATTACCAGCAAGAATTTATTCCAGAAATCTTTATCGAGAAATCCCAATCAATGGGAATTTTAGTCTTTCTAGAAATCCTCACAAAATATGTAAGCCATAAATACATTAAATTTTCTTTAAATGTAAGTAAATTTATGAAAATGTTGCATACATTTTCATAATTTTCTTATTATATTTTGAATTCTGTAAAATAATTCAACCAATTCAACGCAGAATTTTATTGATCAAACTCAAACGATAAAAGCTATAGAAAGACAAAAGTAAAAAGCAGTAATGATATTATTGAAGCTCATTGAAAATTTAATTGAAATAAAATGGCTTTTCAATTGAAAAATGCTATCGAGCTTCGCAGGTCCCTCGCTCGAGATTCAGCACTTCAAGTTAGCGTGCCAAGCAAATATTAGTTTTATTGCACGACGTTAAAACACAAAATAACTTATACTATCAAGTGACAAGAAGAATGTTGGTCAAATTCGACAGGCGTCACAGCTCAGTCGGTAATAGCTCTGCCTTCCGTGCTGTGGGTCGTGGGTTCGATCCCCACTGAGAACAAACATTTGTGCGTGGAAAACATAGATGTTTGTTCTATGTCTGGGTGTTACTATGTATTATAAGTATATGGTCGCTAACTGAGTCTGAAGTATGTATTTACAAAAAAAAAAAGTATTTAAGTATTCTATCAGCCATCTAGTTCCCATATTACAAGCTTTGCTTAGTTTGGGACTAGAGGGCGTTGTGTGTGAAGTCCATGAATATATATTATATATATATATATTAATTGGTACAGAAGAAATACAAAATACTGGAAACACATAGCACCATAAAACCTCCAACTAAACAAAGTTTGTACTATGAGAAACATTCATTACAATTGAAAATTCACTTATCGTGTCGTTCGAAGGCCTACAACAACGCTTCATAAGTTCCAAATTGGAAGAAAATGTCAGTATTATAAGGAAGCTAATTGCTTTCAGAGGTCTCTTTATTTATTTAATTAATAAGGTTCCGTGCACACTGTGCCATGATTTATAAACCCTCTTCATTTTAATGTTATAATTTAAGATTTAAGAATAAGAATAAGACTAAAAAGCATTTATTACGACAACAAATTATGAAACGTATAGGTACTAAATAGGGTGGTTTTGGTTTGCAACCTCAACTGCGTAGCGAAAATTGATTATTATTATTATTATAGACAGTATTTTTTTGATTCTGAATAACTTCTGTAATCACCATAAAAAGGAATACAGTTAGGTGTTTGTTTTATAAATAAAATAGTTTTTATAATTCAAATCGAGCATATTCTAATAAACGTGTCCCATTTTGTAACTTCAAATAACCAACTCCCAACTAAACCCTTACAAATTAATTTATAAATAATAAAGGGATCTTGTCGAATATACAGTTCCCTTAGCACGAGTTTCTGACTTTATCTAATGGTTGGTGAAATGGATCTTGGATTTTTGTTTGTGTAAACCTACCTTTATACTACTAACACGGCACAGTAGGTACTAATTAAAATTTTATCCAACTTTGACATGAATGCTGAGCATAACTTTTTTTATATATAATAATTTTATATCTTTGTTAAAATGTCAAAAGGTGTCATGCTCACATTTGAATATTTAGTAGGTATGTAATGAGAGTGTGGTTGACCTTTTTTATATTAAGTAATGTTCTCTTTTTCATTTCATTTTTCATTAATTTTAGCATTTACCTACGTAGCTTATGTGTGATATTTCAATGATATTGTGTAGGTTGGGTTCTTGAGGGGTTAGGCATAACCGGTCCATCGTATTTTTTTGATAGCAAAAAATTTCATTCTTGTAATGTTTGGAATTCCGCGTCAAACAAAAATGCTAAAAACTCCTGCTAAAGGACCAATGGCTTTTAACATTTCATGAAGCGTAGGTCGAATACATATTTCGCCTTTCAGTAGTGAACAATGAACCCGGGATGTATCTGAAATGCTTAAGAACTAATTTACGTAAGTAATGAAACATATTTTATGAATCTCCACGTGGAAAATACGAGTTATTGTACTCAACATTATTATTCGGAGATCCGTGGTCTTTGCTTACCAGGGTATGTGTTACTGTAATAACCCGAATTGCGGTAAATCTTATCATTTACTGGTAAATGCTAAGATTTACCGACATGAGTTGGTAAATGTAAGAGTTTTTATGAAAAGGGATGAGTTTTCGGGCTTTTACCATGAGAGTTTGGTACTTAGGATTTACTTACGAGGTACTTATCGCAACAACACGACACGCTTTCTTTCGTGGACGACAATAATATTTTTGTTCAAGCCACTGACAAGATTGTGTTGATATAGTATCCAGTGGCATTTACATTAAGCCTCTCTTTGGTCCCATTTCGCTTGATTTGGGGTAACTTTCAGGAATCGCGATGTCAAATGAGACTGAAGGTCGTGATTTTTTAGTACTTCTCCGGGGATTTCCTCTGCATAACGATATACGATAAGGATAATCTAATCACATCTATCGAAGGCTTTTACAAAATGAAATAACTTCAAGTATCGTTTCGCAAAATAAGGCCCTAGAAGCCCCTTGTAAATGTAGAAAGTTTTGATATATGAGTATACCTACATAAAGTCATCATATGCACGGCAGCGTGGTGTTTTAGGATTAAACTCTCTTTGCTTGTAGTAAAGATACTAAAAAGTACGTACTATTATATCTTCGCGGAGGTCATACCATCGTAATACCAAGATCACTTTTGATTCGAGCATATTTCTACAATATTTTGGTATTATTTCGATCAGAATAGTATTTTCCTATGTTCCTAGCGATATTTTGTTTAAAAATACATATACTCTAAACTGAAATGTAAGTAAATAGCTCAACTGATCCAAATCAGTACCAATCGGAAGCGTGCCCAAGACACTGGCTGCATTGCCGCGCTGAATAGCAATGCTGATACGCTAGCCCAGATAATCACCAGCCCTCGGGTCACGCGTAAATTTAAGTAAATTGAATTTTGCATTTTTACATGCATTATAGACATGTTTCATCTCATTTATTTCATATTAAAAACAACGATATCTTTCGTATATTGTTGACATGGCAACATAGCTTACATCATCAAATTACCATTTAGCATCACAACCAGTTTTCATTCATAATTTTTGGTATTACAGAACACGAATTTTAAGTAGCAGGACCCTTAGGTCAATTTCCTTGAAAATAATTCTACAAGTCCCTAAATTAGCACAATCAATTAGATAAGGCGACACTAAAAGGCGGGTCCTAATAAATTGGCAAAGGGTGTCGACTCGATGTCAGTTCGTAGTCAATTAAGTCAGGTTTATACAGGGTAAGTGACTGACTCCTAATTCGAGACAAGTCAGCGCTGACCTGAAAAAACCCAATAATTGATTTGAAGTAAAGTAAGTACAGCGGTGTGAAATCAGCGTTGACTTGTATATTCCACGACTACTGTTCCCATGTAAACAGTTGAAATCAGTATCGGTGCCGGTACTGGCGCTGATAGTGACTTCTGAACTTACCCTGTATAAACCTGCCCCCGTATGCCAATCTTTTGCTGTCAAGTTATATTTCACTGCCCAGTGTAATTTCTTCAGGTCACGTGGTACAATTTTGTACCATGTGATCATTCTTTTTAGACACTTGACAGCAAAATATGCGCGAAAACACATCAAATGACGTCATAATGTCACTATTTAGTCACAGAATAACTATGCGTTAGTATGAACTGACCATGATTTAAAACTTTGCAGTTCAACTTTGATTGGCATACCCCTGCTGGCTTTATTCTCTGGCATTTCTCAGGCCAAGTATTCCAACTGTCACTTTGAGTTGAATAATTGGTATTGTACTGTCCGCATCAAAAGTCAGTTTCCATGGTTTTTGAAATTGTAGATAGTTATTTTAAAATAAAGTCCCTTAAATGTCAGTCTGTTACAGGATATTTTACTTCAAAGTTTTACCAAGAAAAACTATATTTAACATCCGTCAAAGGTTATTTGTAACCCATGCATAGGGTTGGCGTAGATAATAAAACATTGTGCTTTTAGTGGAATGTTATTATTTATTTACTCTAATACATGAATAAAAATATCCACCAGACGAACCGAGATGAGACATCCATTCTGGTTGACATACCACCTATCCGCACTAACCGTTTCGCCTCAACTTTTTTAATGCAGACAGCCAAAGATAGGAACTCACTTCACATCAGGTGAGATTGCTTGCGGTCAAACGCTTGCTTATAAATTTATAAAAAAAACCCTCTGTATCGAACTGACAGTTCATAAAATTTCTCTCTAATGCTTTAGAAATATCTAGCTAGTGCTCACCCTTAACCAACAAGAGTACAAAACCTTCTACGCTATCGTACAATTTCCTTGATCATAAATATAAATTGCCTCTTGGGCACCACCACTACCTACCTAGAGTATAGTTGCTAAATTAGAAAGGGTACCGACTATGAAGTGAAAAATATTGCGATTTCCATTTGTCAGGGTGCTTTCAAATGAAACGGGTTGTGGAGACCATCTAATCTAAAATTTAACGCCCCCCGTCACGTTTTCTTCGCAGCTAGATGTTTCAAAATGATCCTTGCGTGTATAAGAATAGAATATTACTTTGAATGACTAAAGTGCGGCCTTCAGTTTTAGATTAGACTGTCTCTATCAATCTGTTGCGACAAGGGAGCAATACAACTGTTCTAGCAGATCAGTTAGTCATTACGTAAATCAAGATTAATGACAGATTTCTGGTAACGAGTAGAGACGCTAATGAAGAAAATTATCGCCCAAATGATTCGTACTATGGAAGGTATCTATTGCCTTTTGCTCGCCTGTTGTTTGTTGCTGCTATACATATACTTTTGATGTGTCCATACCCACTACCAAAACGACCGCAGTAACGTTTTCAGCTCAGAAATTCTCCACTATACCTACGACCATTTGTGTGATTTTTAGTATAAAAAGGAGAAGTTTGAAAGAAGCGATAGTATAAATTACGCTAGTTGAAAACCTGTCACAAATAACGTCCTGGCAGATCTCGTATGAACACATAGGCCTAGTGTAGCGTATCAGTAGACAGATTGGCAGTGTCCGCTGTAAGTCACTTCGTTGACACTCCAATTTGTCACGGTCGGCGAGATGTAGGAGGTAATGTACAAGGCTTTCTACGGATGGGTAAGAAGGGATGGGTAAATCGAGTTACAGGTGGACAAAATATGCACGTATTTTCCTGAATTACGGTGAAATAATATGGTGAAATCCTTGTTACTATACTTCCAGGTCGAAATATTATATTTACAAAGACAGGCAACCTCTGTAGCAGATATTTTGTACCTATCTATCCCAAATATCTTCTGGGACCTTGGAAATCTAAAGTAACAACATCTATGCGTGGTTTTTTACACTTGTAAGTAATTGACACCTAATAATCTCGATATGGATAAGAAAATCTTCACGAATTTCGATTTCTCCCCGATAAGTTGGAATCGAAAATATTGATGTTTCCGCAACTTGGAGGTGACACTCGGAGAAAAGCATTGGCATTGTGCGGAGATACAACGTTAATATTCCTGAAAATATACGCGATATTCGTATTTCAGATAACCACCTGAAGAGTACAATTACAGGCACATGAAACTTAGCAGCTTTACGTCTCAAAGCGACTCAGTGATGCCTGTGATGCCTCGCAGGGCACGTTCTTACTCTTAATGGACGTGCTCAATGAGGCAGTGGAGTGTACAGTTTGTCTCCAGCGATTTCTCTTGGGAACTATTCTGACCACGTCGTAGAACTTTACCATCTTTAAGCAGCTTATTCGGTCTGGTTGGGGATCTTCCATGAGATCGAATAGAACTTATAAGCTATAATAATCAACTGGGAAAATTTAATTTCCGCTTGATCAAACGTACCAGCCAAGCCTGCAAAGCCTTCTAATACCTGCCGAAATCCTATTCAATATTCACCGCTAACAGATTCTGATGTTCACAGCCGCGTTTCCACTGAGCAAACTAGGGGTGGTCTTATAAAAAAACCTTTGATCATTACTTATCCATCTCTCAACTGAATCACTTTCAAGCTGCTATACGACGTTTAACCTTTCTTCTTTATTTAATTTGGACACTTAGTAGCTTTGTTTAGCTTTGTGTAGCGTTCTTAGCAGTAGTTTCAACGTCGAAACGGGTTTATGGGTTTCCCTGACCCTTGGCTTATATGTCTCTAAACTTTTTAAAGACGTTCGAGAGGTGATTAATAAGCCGTAAATTGATAAACCATAATATCAGTGTACTTTCCAGCAGGGGTATGCCAATCAAAGTTGAACTGTAAAGTTGAACTGCAAAGTTTTAAATCATGGTCAGTTCATACTAACTCATAGTTATTCTGTGACTAAATAGTGACATTATGACGTCATTTAATTTGTTTTCGCGCATATTTTGCTGTCACGTGTCTAAAAAGAATGATCACGTAGTACAAAATTGTACCACGTGACCTGAAGAAATTTTACTGGGCAGTGAAATATAACTTGACAGCAAAAGATTGGCATACGGGGGCAGCCCCCGCAAAGATGGGACGACGATCTGCGAAATATAGTTGGGCATTATTGGATGAGAAGAGCCGACCCAACTCAATGGCGCGTTTCAGAAGAGACCTATGTCCAGCATGGACAAAATGTTAGGTTGATTATAATAAAACTATGTATTTTAACCTTTTTAAGGAAGGCAAAACGCAAACGCTCTGGAGCTAACTCCGGTACGACGTGATGTGATGTTTTATGCATTGTGCATGCTGCATTATTATATCTAAAAATGTTTTTTCGATAAGGCATGCATGTTTATTTTTTGCCTATAACTTTGAAATGACAATCATAAAAAGTCTTCCACATTTTCAAACTTCTACCTAGAAGTTTGACAAGGACAACCTTGTCCTTGTCAAAAGCATTGTTTTGTCGATGAATGAAAGTGACAGATATTTAAATTCCTTTAGTTTTATTCATTATCCTGTCATTTACAAGCGGCTCCATAAAGTATTCGGTCGAGGATTCTAGTTTTGTCATTTTTAGAAGCAACATAGCACTCATATTTTAATTGTTTTTGTTGTTATTGTTTAAGTAATATCAGTGAAATTTTGATCAAATAATACTTGAGTTCGTAGCATTAATTGTGAGTCATTGTAATTAATGTGTACTGAGTGATTTCCTTACTGGATGGAATTCGTTTCCAAGTTTTGAAAGGAAAATCTATCATTTTGCCAACTTGAAGAATTGACTGACTTGATGACATAGCTATTATTTGAAATATGATACTTGACACTGACAAAATTGTCTGTTGAAATGGCGTCTCTCCGTCGACACAGGCCATAAATAATCAAGAAGTTGAAGAAGAAGAAAGAAATTTTAGCTATAATATTAGCTTATTGTGCCTAGAGGCTTGAGCGACTATTATGAACAAGAGTATATTGGATTTCTGATGTCATTAGCGATTAAAATAGTGAAGGTGGTCGTAGTTACTCTACATTGCTTCAGACTTCAGCCCCCGTATTCCAATCTTTTGCTGTCAAGTTATATTTCACTGCCCAGTGTAATTTCTTCAGGTCACGTGGTACAATTTTGTAACACGTGATCATTCTTTTTAGACACTTGACAGCAAAATATGCGCGAAATCAAGTTAAATGACATCATAATGTCACTATTTAGTCACAGAATAACTATAATGAGTTAGTATGAACTCACCATGATTTAAAACTTTGCAGTTCAACTTTGCAGTTCAACTGAGATAGGAATACCCCTGCTGTGTGCTTGTAGTAAAAACGCACCTTAACTTTAGACTTGGCAATGTAATATTGAAATCGAGCGTCTGACCTTTGTAGCTATTAACTCAGACCGTGTAGGTTCCGTATTTTAGTAAAGGTTCGGACTGATCTCCTAGTGTGTTTATGCGCTAACTGTCTAGTCTAGCCGATGGTAGAATTTAATTTCAAAACTTTGAGTAACTCTCTTCATTTTAAGAAAAAGTTTGACTTGGTTTATTTAAAACATTTCCACTCTTAGGGCGTCTTGCACCAGAATCGCTAAGCGCGTTTAACTCTTAAATAGTATTTAGCGAGTTGTCAAGTCATATAAATACGTCAGATTTAAATCTATTTAGCTGTTAAACACGTTTAGTGATTCTGGTGCAAGACGCCCTTAATAATATTTGAAAAAACTTGAACTCTATAAAGCTAGATTATCAGAGTTTTGGGTTACTTAAATTAGGTAGTAGGTACTCACATTTCAGACGAATGCATTTCTTATTCCAAAATTCAAGATTACGGTTTAAGAATCTGAAAAGAAAAACAAAAACTTTTACTATTTTCTGTGGTGATTCTTATTCTTCTATTTTCATCATTATCTCAACACTCAACACGCCTTTCTGAAAAGGTAACCGACACTCGAAACGACTACGGGACTTCATTGTGATTGCCCTCGAGGATTTACCTACTTCTCTCTGGATTTCAATTTTTACACCTTCGTTGAAACAATACATATTAAACCCCTTGTGATACAAGTTGGTCTACCGTATTATTTATTGTTCGTATAGAGAAAAATTTACATTGATACAAGACACAAAATTTTATTCGTAATAAATTTACAGGTCAATTAGTCAATAAGTCGATATAATACTTAAAAATTATACAATAAATTAATTACATTAAGTATATCAATGTACAAACGAATATAATTATAAGTTAAATAAAAATTATAATTATAATATTGTTTAGGTGGGGGGTCAGATTATCGAGATGCGAGAAAAATATTCTTGAAAATGTGTTAAAATAACTGTGTTTGGCAGCTAGACAGGTCTTCAATTGTTACCAGCAAAACAGACACTTCATAACACAAATAAATTGTTGTTTTTACAATGTCTACTCTGCGAAATAGTTCACGCCTTAATAGATTTGTCTATCAATATCTCAGCGATCTATCGATCAAAATAAAACAATAACGTGATGTATCTATTTTGATGCGAATCTCTTTTGGCGAGCATCCAAAGATTCATCTAAATGTACTAGCTATTATCACAGAGCAGAATACATACAAAGCAATACTTTCGAAAAATGCGCTGTGGCAAGTCATTTCCTACATGTGTAGTGATGCAGGCAGGGTAGTATAAAAATAGAATGCTCTAATAGGATGCCCACAGCCACAAAAACCTTAAAAGACTAAACTTTTAAAAAATCAGGGAAGTGTTGCTCTGTAAGTTATTTGCGCTGTGCGATCTAGATGTTTCAGCATTAGTATTAACAGCGACTAGACAGTAAGCTTATGTTTACAGCATTGTGTTTACACTACAGTTTTGAGTATGCTGATATTTTGTATACAAACTTAAATGGTATGTAATCTTATTACATAAAATAGAGTGAGCCGATGCATGGTGATTTTTTGTTAGCACCAAAAATGTCCTAGAAGCGTGGCCAAAACTAGGTAAGTAATTCGAACGTAATTCAAACGTAATCTATTCAGAACAGGGTACATAAATCAAATTACAAGGTAAAACGATGAGACTGCAAAAGTTATAAACTGTGTAGCGTCTCAACGCCCACCTCCTAAACCAATGAGTAATTGTCCTGACAATATTGCAACGAATAAACAGTAAAATACAAACTAAAATAGTAATTAAGGTAGATACGACAAAAAATTCATAAAAAAAAACTTTTAAAAATATGTTTAATCAGTTTGTTTCGATGACTGTAACAAAAACATTTTTGAAAAAGGTATCTATAACCTCATTGCTCTTTGTATCTTCTCACAAATTTTTCGAGTAGAAAACGCATTGGTGCACGACCAAATTTGAACTCACAACCTTAAGATCGGAAGGCGCAGTCATTTCACTAGCACTTGACTACCGGTGCTCACAATTAAAAGTGTCTGTGTACCTTCTAAAATAAATGCAATGTAACTTGTGCATTAGATACTCTGTGCTAAAAGTACTTAGCATTATTGAAGTCATCAATGCAATCACATCCAGGGTCAATCTCATTGATACAAGCAGTATGGTCTTCAATAAATGCAAGTACGTTACTTGTTTGAATTCAATTTGTCTACTTACCATAAACAGTATGACATGTTATAAGACCTTGTACAAAACTTTAGTAGTCCTAAAGTTTCAGCTAGTTCAGAATACTTTAGTGGAAACCGCTTTTAGGCAAGCGTAGTGTAGGACGCCCTCCAGCAAGATGGGGCGAAGATTTGCGAAATGTAGCTGGCAGACACTGGATAAAAAGAGTCGAATTCCGGGCTCAGTGGCGCGTCTTGGGAGAGACCTACGTCCAGCAGTGGACTGGTATAGGTTGATGCTGATGATAAAAGTTTCAGCTACTCGAGAGTTATCCCAATAGCTTGAGAAAAATGAAGTTTTCAACCGTTTTCTTATCCGGTTTTCATAAAAAGGCACTATTCCATTATTCGTTTCGGTGAACAAAACTCAGACTAGGGTCTGAGTTTAGTTGATTGTGTTGTGCGATCCCTAAATCGCTCAATAAATAATTTCGATTGTTTTATTGACATCAGAGTGAAGAAGAGAGAGTTCATTCGTAGACAAATCACTGGCTGAGGCGCTCATTGTCAACAATTTTGCCAAAGTACTTGCCGGAGGGAAATCTAGGATTTTTCGCCCTTTTATAAGACTTAGGACTTATTTATTTCCATTATTCCGTTTTAGGGTAAATAAAGGCCTGCAGACATTACTTAGTAACCCAAAAGGCTCCACGTGCTAATTATGGCCGCCCTCCGGAAATAACAGCCCATTCCGAATTCCGGTGCTAAATTGATTAGCCGATATCCGGTATCAAATGAGATTGCCACCGCAATTGATTAGGCCCTAATTTCCGACAGTACAGTCAGCCACTAAAAGATGTATATAAATAATAATTATGAATATAGTACCTTACAAGATTTTATGAAAATGTATCCGGATGAGAGAAATGTATTTCGATCAGAGACCCGTGACATCTTTTTCATAATATTATATGTCTTATTATTGCTGTCTGTACCGTCATCGTTATTAAGATACGTATAATAAGAATCAACCCTTTGCATCTAATTTAGATAATTTATTTCGGTCACTTTTTATCCATACCCCTATTAACGGGATGCTGTGCCTGGGACACAATCTAGATGGAGTAGGCTGGCCCAGCACCTATACCAACCCCTCAGCCTAGTCGTCCTTATCCATAATTAGCAGATTCGCTGTGTTTTGCAGAAAGTAAGCATCATTAATGGAAGAGAAATTCTTTCGCGCGAAGAATTTTAATCGTTGTCAATGGTGGTGCGTGAACTCAGCGAACCGTTCTATTGGCAAAGGGTAATTTGGCGAACCGTACGGGGTTTGGTTTTAAATGAGTGTACTTAGATGGTTATCGTCTCTTCGAGAAATCCAAAGTTTCAAACATTTATATCTAAATAATCTGAATCTGAAATAATCTGAGAATCTGTTTGCAGCTTATCCATAGCTTTGTAACTCTAAACGCTACTTAACTAGCTAATGCACTTAATGTAAATCGGTCATTAGATACAGTCTGTACGCTAAACTTTGGCATTTGATATCCGTCGCCAAAAGTAGCTCCCACCGCAGCGATTAGCGCGTTTGATTAGTACCCACGCAAGTGTTTAACTCGTTTGCTAAAGCTGCAGTTCCCTAAAACCCGTGACTGTCAACATACCTTCAGTCAATAAGTACCTACGTACGATTTTACGTACACGCACAGATACTATGAAAGGCACCGCAAAAATAAAATTTTAATTTATCAATAATGAAAAATCAATACAAGCCGATTTTGTAGCTAGCTATATTGCGGGGGTTAGTAATTCAGAACTAACTCCTAAAGTAATTTTATTATTAAAACATCTTGCATACTCATTTTTGTACTAGGCGTAAATTACGTTACATTATTGCTTGTTGACTAGACCTTAAATATTGTGTCAGATTACGCCAAATATTGACTTTACTACGCGTGACGTCATACCACTTGATTTGGGAGTGCTAAAATCTAAAGAGACTATTACTCAGGCATCTTTATAACTAGCACCAGTCAAAGAGTCAATTTTAGTACCTATTAGTATCTAAATACTTTTTACTAGATAATACGTAAGGAGCTCGTAGTGAAAAAGTTTGTTTGAGTTTGCATTATTGTGGTGACGATGTATGAAGAGTATGGGTGCTGGTGCTATTATTCCAGCTACAGACCGACCCAGCAAAATCAAGCGATAGCACAAACGCCTCAGCATGCTGGATGCAGATTGCAGTGCAGTCTTACGGAGCCCAGTCATAATGGACGTGCTCCGTAAATGAAAGCCGCATGCTTCTTAAGGGGATAGTCTATCTGTGCAAAACAGAAGAATCGAGTTGTCATGACATGCGCGGAAAGCAATTCGTAAATTTTATCGAATACTAAACTAAACTGAAAAATGCTTTACTGCGATCTTTATATTTATTTATTTAGTTAGTTACACCAATGGCATATTAACAATTGTTATTTAGGAGAAAAAAATTACTTATAACATTCTACGGTGTGATATACCATTACAGGCATAAACAGATTTGATGTAGGTAAAATATGTCTTAAAAAATTTAGTACTTATTTTTTAAGGAAAAAAAAGCAACAACTTATAACTAAGTGTGTGATTGGATTCCAATATACGAGTAATAAGTGCTCATGATAACATTCATGATAACAAAATTAAAGGAACGCTATTGTTTGTGTCAAATAGTCAGTTAATTGGATAAAATCTGCCAAGATTGGTTTTAAATCATACAGGAATGAAAGTATTTATTGGTTTTTTGTTACTTTTGAATAATCAACTTTTTTGAAAATATGTGTGGCATATTTTTACCCTTTTAACATTTTTTGTATCATTACATTTATATCATACATTAATTATAATATCTAATGCAGGGTGATGAGGATCTAACTTACTGAGGGGTAGTTTATTTTCACACTCCGTTACACCACTAAAATTGCTTATCACTAAATCTACAGTTCTTTGAACAGTATTTTATAAACTACATAATATTTACTATTATTAGGGTTTGAATTTTTGTGTCCTTCACTAGAGGTAGACCGGTCAAAATTAAAATCTGCAACAAATTATAGTCTCTACTTATATCACTTGACTGTGTCACTTTATCTACTGATATTATCCATGACGAGAAACAAAGTCTGTATAGTCACTGGGGTTTGTTTGTATACTGCACATATCTAAATATTCTTGGCAGAGTATTATTGAGTTTTAGTGAGATCTATACTTCTTCATTTTTACTTCGCAGAGCCTGGTTTCATATCAGTATGGAGTTCATATCAGCCAGTGCCTCATAGTTTTTGACTTGCTTTGCAGGAGATTGGTCATCTCTGCGGATGAATATGCGACCATTCCTAGTCCACACATATTTTTGCGACGAGAAGACTTGACGGAGTTTCCCAAACGCAGCCCAGCCCAGCTGGATTCTCCGGTTTAGCTCTTTCTCAAAGTTGTGTCTACCCAAACGCAGGGTCTGCCCGAGGTAGACATACTCCTGCACAACTTCGAGAGGCATTCCGGCAACAGTGATTGGCTCTGGGGTTATACGATCATTGATCATAATTTTCGACATAGCTCAGAGGATTAGCAGGCTGAAGTGGCAGTGGGCCGGCCATGTTTGCCGTAGAACCGACAATCGTTGGAGCAAACTAATACTCGAGTGGAGACCACGTTTAGGCAAGCGTAGTGTAGGACGCCCTCCGGCGAGATGGGGCGACGATCTGCGAAATGTAGCTGGCAGACACTGGATGAGAAGAGCCGAAGACCGAGCTCAATGGCGCGTCTTGGGAGAGACCTACGTCCAGCAGTGGACAAGTATAGGTTGATGATGATGATGATGATGGTTGTTAGACTCATCCATCTTTCTGACTCTGGAGCATGAAAGTATGTCCGCATTATCAATAGGGAGTTATATGACTGTGTCTAGTTGTTTAATTGTGTTCAGTAGATTTTCGGTCTCGTTTTCTGACACTCCATTTATCTCCAAATTGTATCAAATTTAAATTTATTTATCAAATTGTATCTTCAAATTATATCCCGTCTTGTGAATCCAAAGTAGCTGGGCGTAGACATAAGTACATTAAGTGGGTATGTTTGTTAATATTTAGGTCATAGTAAATTCTACGGAAACTCTCAAATCGATAAATAGTAGATAAGCTTAAAAACTAAAACCTTAGGTACTACTGAAAAATAACTCTCTAAATAATATGAAAAAGGATAGGGAGGGTACTGCTCCAAACTCATCTTTAACATTAACATATTGCGGAGAGTTTAACACAAATTGTGAGAGACAGATACAGATCATTGATACAGAATTGGATGTAAGTAGGTAATTTCAGAAGAAATAAGTATTCCAAAATATACGTGCAATAAAAACCAGCAGTATTTATTTTAGTTTTTTTGCATAAATATTGTTAACTGGCAGTTACCCGCGACTCCGTAAGCGGGTACAGTTTCCATGTACATTGTATTATCTGTGTTGTATTATTATATCGACGGTTAAAAGGCGACTTGATTTAAGCGCCATTTTGAAAACTTTACAGGAGAGCGATTTGAAAAATAAAAAAATGGAAAAAAAATAATTTCGTGGAAACTACTCATTGAATAAAAACAAATCTGCTGAATATTGAGACTTAAAGAAGGGTTCTATGATATTATGTAAGTTTTATTAATAAATTAGTTATTATAACTGAATTAGGTGTTACTTAAGACAAATTACACTAATTTCCGGTCAAGGCTAATTGGTTTAAATACAAATACAATAAATAATAGATTAAGGTAACGGCACCTGTTTCCGTGGTATTTTCACTAAAACTCGTAAGGATATCAAATATTAAGCATTTACTGTACCTTTCTGAAGGTTCGGCTTCTGTTATGAGAAGCTCTAGTGTTTTTACTTTCGGAAACTACTTAAGTTTTGACGGTCCGACCTATATTTCTATTTGAAATTAAATAAAATGTAACTCAAGTCGAAATCGCCCAATTCCGAGGCGAAAATCCTTATTCCGTGGTATTTGGTACCTAATTGCGTGGTATGAAAAATGTATACGAAACGACAGTAACAAACTGATAAAATAATGTTAGAAAGATTAACTTGATTGTTCTCTAGGAATACAGGTCACTTTTGGTGGTAGTACTATTATCCTATCCTATCCTATCCTACTAATATTATAAATGCGAAAGTTTAGATGTTTGGATGTTTGTGTTTCAATCACGTCAAAACCACTGAACCAAATTGGATGAAACTTAGCATATATATAGTTCGTAACCTGGATTGACATATAGGCTACTTTTTATCCCGAATAATTAACAGGATCTACAGGATAAAATGAACGAAAAGAATTAGCAGTGCCAATTGGCAAGAGTTTATCATTGTCATGTCATGTCACGTCAGTTTGACAGGGCGTAGTACTACCTCTTTGGTCTAACGACTAGCGTTTGACATTCCAGTAGGTACGAGTTCAGTGTAATAAGGTGTAATGTCAAGTTTCTCAAAGAAGTATCTGCTCGGTACACGTACAGATAATATAATGTACACGGAAACTGTAGACGTGTACGAAGTCGCGGGTAACTACTAGTTATTTAATAAAACTTTAAATGTGGTTTGGTATGAGTGCCATAATGCTATTAATATTATAAATGTAAAAGTTTTTAAATACCTCTTTGGATGTTTGTAACTCAACCTTTCACACGTCAGCGGTGTCAACTTTGCTATTATCTTCATCCTGTGATTGCAAACCCGTATAAATACACAAAATGCTGATAACGGGAAATCTTCCCGTGTGATAAATTAAAAAAAATACTTTTGCTGTTTCCTAAGCACACACACACATTCACATACACATTACACATTATTAACATTACTATAGGATTTCACATTATAAATACGACATTTCGCGAAGAAATAAAACCAAGCGTGCAAATAGTACAAAATATATCACCGCAAGACTGAAGCGTGGTCGACGCGTGTAAGGCAAATGAGTGTCGGTGCCGACAAAAGAAACGCCGACAAAGGAAACACCGCCAAAGACGCCGGCGGCGCGTCAAAGACACCGCCGCGATGCGTCGCTTCGAGGCGGTGTCTTTGACACTTTGTCACTCGTGCCGCCGCCGCCGCAGTGTAATTCGAAAGGCGACTTTGCTTTGACGGCATTTACAAAGAGTGCCGCCCAACTCACAGCTGTGGAGACTAAAAAATCCTAATTTCTAGTACCTAGTAAAAGCAAAAATTTTTTATATACCTATCATTCTTAATGTTAGCTGATGCCAAATTGTTAAAACTTTTGTTAAATATTAACTTCTTAATAAAACATGCAGCCAAATGTGTGGAAAATAAATATTTTCGTATCATAATTTTCTATACAACCAATAAACAAAATACATGAGTAGGGTTTTTTTGATGTGTTATAACTCGTAAATATTATTAAAAAGTATACCTCGAAATAAGGTTTTAGTCTCAATCGATTATTTGATTTGTCAAATCTATCGTTAAAATCACAAAAACCTAATCCCAGTTTGTGAAATTCAAAAATAAAAATAGGTCTTTCAAATTGCTATTCCGAGGTACATTTTTCACATAGCTCGGAATTAGGTACTAGGTGAAATATTTGACCCCTAATGCCGCGGTTTTTTCAATATGTAATTTTACCTCATTACAATTAAAAAACCACTTAAACATGTAACACATACGGTAAAGAATATACTTCTTTCGAAAATTTAACACTAAAAATCTTAACCTAGAACAGAAAAAATCATAATAACCCTTATTTAAAAAAGCTTGCTACTCTCGTGCAGAAAGGCAAAAATGTATGGAGAGTGCACTTGGACCAGCCACCGCTGCGAATTTATCCAATTATTTTGGAATGTAAGCCCGTTCTAAGTTTCGTTTTTAGATTTATATATAAAAAAATATATTTCCTAATGACAAATAAATTTTGCAACAAAAAAGAACCTAAGAATCAGAAGTAAATGCTGTTTTTCTAAATACCACGGAGAAAGGTGCCACTTTTGGAATACCACGGATTTGGGTGCCTTTACCTTAAGGTTGAAAGATTTAACAGCCATAATTAAAAGAAATTGTGCAAGGCGAATTGATTTAAATCACAGGGGTATGTCTTCATGGTATGAAGCACAAGAGTTTAAGTGCAACAAATGTTTTAAGTAGATTTCAGCAGAATAATTTAAATCACAACGGATCATGTGTTAAGAAAAAGAAAACTAATTAAAAAGACAACATCAGTCTTACAATATTGACTCATATCCTTCACTTTACTTATATTTTACTATAGTTGGGTTTTAAGCTATTGCGTAAAAAAATGAAAACCTAGTCTAAGCCTACCTAATCTAATCCAAATTAGACTTCTATTTTCAACTGGATTGTTATGTAGGGGTTGTAGATCAAAGAAAACGAAATATAATTTAATAATTATGTTTTACAATCAGCTTTTATTTTTTCTTAACATCTTTTCTTAACATTACTCAGCAAGCTTGTATGTAATCTAAAATAGTTCTTAATAGTTCTTTCATTTCTCTTTCTTAAGCCTCTTAATTGTTATATTTTTGGTATGATTAGCCTTCGTTTTTATTTTTATTAGTAATATTCCAAAATAATTTTCTTTTCTGTTTCTTTTTTAATCAGCTTTTTATTCGTTTCAATGTCTTTAATTTAAAGTTTCCTCTTCGGATTCATCCTCTGCGTCTGTTTCAATTAAAACATCTCTTCCATTACCGCATGGTAGGCTCAAATATTCACGATGGAAAATTTTGGGGATGAGCCTGTCTCACGTAGTTTTTTAAAATCATTATGCTTAGCTTTCGTGATCGGCAATACTGACTTGTATAATTTATGGTTCATGATTTTTTGTTTAGCTGTGACTGGTATCAGCTCCGCTGGTGATCCATCTTTCATCGAGTATTTAACAGAGACATTCTATCCAGCCATCAACCATCGCAATGGTTGACAATTTGCCAAGTTGCTAGAAAATTAGTTTCTCCATACCATGTTGAATGGCTGGACCACACAGATTTCAAAAACTTCGAAGAATTTTCCGATAAATATTTCAAAGGAAACCTTACAGGAAAAATAACTAAAATTCGAATTGCCACTTTCAAAAAATCTTCTTTGCAGAATGTCTGTGTTAAATACTCGATGAAAGATGGATCACCAGCGGAGCTGATACCAGTCACAGCTAAACAAAAAATCATGAACCATAAATTATACAAGTCAGTATTGCCGATTACGAAAGCTAAGCATAATGATTTAAAAAAACTATGTGAGACAGGCGTCATCCCCAAAATTTTCCATCGTGAATATTTGAGCCTACCATGCGGTAATGGAAGAGATGTTTTAATTGAAACAGACGTAGAGGATGAATCCGAAGAGTAAACTTTAAATTAAAGACATTGAAACGAATAAAAAGCTGATTAAAAAAGAAACAGAAAAGAAAATTATTTTGGAATATTACTAATAAAAATAAAAACGAAGGCTAATCATACCAAAAATATAACAATTAAGAGGCTTAAGAAAGAGAAATGAAAGAACTATTAAGAACTATTTTAAATTACATACAAGCTTGCTGAGTAATGTTGAGAAAAGATGTTAAGAAAAAATAAAAGCTGATTGTAAAACATAATTATTAAATTATATTTCGTTTTCTTTGATCTACAACCCCTACATAACAATCCAGTTGAAAATAGAAGTCTAATTTGGATTCGATTAGGTAGGCTTATAACAATCCAGTTGAAAATATACAGATTCATTTTTTTTATGTGCTCGAAGCGCACTATTGGCAAACAAGTAATTATGCATAAATGGTGTAAAAAATACCCGGCCAATTAAATTGGTCATGAAGATTATTGATTGATGTGACATGAAAGATCGACACAGGTTTTGTCAAGAAGGCTGAAGCGACTTACCTACAAATCAACGATCAGAGTAAAATGAATGAAGCGACATTTATGCAATTTTGTAATCAAGGCCAAATGCTTTAAACCCCAGTGCAAGTAAATTTTAGATTAGGTTTAAACGATTGAAAAGACGTTATTACGAAAAAGAATAAAAAGCAAATTAACTTAAATCACAACCATCTAAAATAATGCTTCATTTGAATCGGCTCAAATACATCAATAAAAAAAAAACTGAAAAATAATGTCGCTTATTTCTGTGTTATTAAAAATGATGCCAAAATTGGTCATAGACTGAAGCGCCAAAAAAATGCTCCGATTTGAGTGAAACCCGGCTCAAACGACGCAGAAAAAATAGACGAATCGAAGTACGTATATAACTCAATATCGCAAAAAATGTCGCTTAAGTCAAGTCGCCTTTTAACCGTCGATATGTGCGTGTACCGCGCGGATACTTTGTGAAACTTGACATTACACCGAACCCGTACTTGAATGTCAAACGCTAGTCGTTAGACCAAAGAGGTAGTATTACGCCCGGTCAAACTGACGTGACATGACATGATAATGAAATCCTCTTGCCAATTGGCGCTGCTAATCTTGTTCGTTCATTTTATCCTGTAGATCCTGATAATTATTCGGGATAAAAAGTAGCCTATGTGCCTACTGGATTGGATTGAGTTTTAGGAAACTTGGCGTATATGCCAAATTTCATCCAAGTTGGTTCAGTAGTTTAGACGTGATTGAAACACCTAAACATCTAAACTTTCGCATTTATAATAGGTAATTAGTAGGATAGGATAGGATGTGGTTCTTTGCGTTCTGGCAAGATAAAATGGTAGATTTTGTCTTGCCAGAAGGCAATGTCTCTCTCTATGTATTCTACTTTCATCAAATGTTCCTCTCCGGTCCATGTTAGATCCTTCTTTAGAATAAATAAGGTTGTTCACAAAAAGGTTTTTACAAAAGCAATAAAATAGGTTGAATTAAATGCAATACAAGTATGAGCAGTAGCAAGATAATAATTAGGTACTTACTTATCCTAATTTAATTGGAATTAGGATAGAAAAATCTATTTTCCGTGTAAACAAATAACAGCTACTGACTGATTGGCGGAGTTGACTTAAAAGAAATAAAAACTAAGTTTACATTGGTATGGTTATTGTTGGATATTGTCATGTATACAAGAGAAAAAAGTAAAGCCACTTTCAATGCGTATTAATTGGCAAACCAGGAGTTCTACTCGATAAAATTTTATTGTGACTGTTCGTAAATGTCAAATGAGCTTATTACGCGGTCTGCTTACGCGTTACGCGCAGCCGCGAGAAAAACTGCCATGTTGCTACGTAGTGTACTCAAATGATACAATAGAACCATGATTTGTAGACTTTTGTCGAGTAGACGTTTGCGTGTTCTTTATTTAAAAATCCTGAGAAATTTGGCGTGGGCCTGACGTCCGAACGTTTCGGCCGCCTAGAGGCCACTGAAGAATTTTCTTGCGATATTTGGTTAAAAACTAGTCTCAGCAATTATTAAATATTAAAAAAAATAAGACTATTTAAGTAAAGATTTTACACTTTTTATATACTTAAATATTTGGCCTATACGTAAGTTTAGTTGTTTTGTAGATAAAACAAGGGAATATTGTGGAATAGACCATTTAAAATCCAAAATTTCGAAGATCTTCTGCCACCTGGATTAAGGAAATGAAAACAAAATCGCAAAATGTATTCAGGGCGTTTTGGAGACAAGGATATGTACATCAAGACGCGCTGAGTACTTTTTGCGATTTTGTTTTCATTTCCTTAATCCGAGTGCACAAACTTGACTCGAAACGGTTTGGACGCGAGAGAGCTGTGTTTGATCCCAGATTTATCTATTATTAACCAGCTAAATGAAGCTAAATTAAATATGTAATTGTTACACATATCCTGAATATTGATTTGCAACCAAAATAAATGAAGTTACTATCTTACTTTTCTTTTAAACACACTTTGAACTTCGCTAGTTTTGGCAATTTGGCAGATCCCCAGCCTTATTTTCATTAAAAAGAAAAACAAACGAGAAGAGAAGAAACAAGGACTATATTTCCAGTTGCCTGAACGTGATTTCAGTAATTACTTCCTTTGACAAACTCTTTATTTCACCACAATTTTAGTTAAGGTTTTTCTAGAGTGAATAAAAATATGGGACACAAAACGGCGACCACGAGTCATGCAGCCTGAGAATTTTTATTAAAATAGAGTTAGCATAAAGATTGTCGCTTGAATTGACCACTAAAGAAAAATCTATGACGTGTGACAATCAAAACACGCGCAATATATAGGCGGCGATAAGCTACGTACGGTTTAAAATAACTTGAACAATTATTATTTTTTGTTAATACCTACATAATATTAATATTTATTTTATTCATTTAGAACTCTCTCCAACCATCACTCCAACTCTTAGACTCCAGACTTAGACTTAGACTCCAACTCCAACAACTAGACTCATGTATTGTTTTTTTTATATAACTAAATGATGGAACAGGCTGAATGATCTCCACCATCGGTTTTCTCTATTTAAAATAACAGTACCCTGTCTGTAGCTTTTATTAGTCTGTGCCGCAGACGGTATGTAATTCCACCCATTGCTTTACAGTGGAATTTATTAAACCCAGCTTCGACGGTATCTATGCGCAGCACTCTCGTTTAGTTCCAGCTAGTAAAGTATTGATGGACGGATACGGTATACAGATAGGGTAAGTTTTAAAAATGATGTGGCACATTTCGAAAAAAAAAAGTTCGGCAAGAGCTTTTGTACGTTTATTCGATTGAGCCGTTGATATGTTACTTATTTGACTACCATATGATATTTTGAATTAGTTATGCGTATTTATATATCGTCTTTCTCTTCTTCTTTTATCCGACTAAAAATTTATTTCCGTAAACCTTATAAATTTTTCCTACCTGGCCTATACGCGTTATTCTCCAATCATCAAAGAAAAATTATACCCACATCCAATTTTTGACGTAAAAGCACCATTAGATGAGTTTTTCACCTTTCCCGGTTAGTTTAGGTACCTTTTCGGTGCGTTTCTTTTCAAATACAACAGAAATGTTTGAAAAAAAGATCTTTTGCTATGAAAATTTCTACAAAAGTATTCTCCCGAAAACCTTCCGCTTTTTTCTTCAGCAAATTAATATTTCTTTTCAGAAAACTCTGTACTTCGTTCTGTTTTCTTTTTATTATATGTATGGTCAGCTCATGTTGAGGATTAGGTACAGTAATTTGTAGAAAAGCGGTGCGGGCTCATAGGATTACGGTCGAAGATGCAACGGAACCACTCCGATCTAATCCGGTGCTTTCATTCGTGTGCTTAGCTACTCACGCCCTGCAGAGGTACGTAGACAGAAATATATAGTTGGAAAACGACTCATTTAGTTTCATTAGAACCAAGATGTTTATCTTTTAAATGCAATGATTTTACGTTGCCTCACACACACACGGACACGTCAAACTTATAACACCCCGTCGTTTTTGCGTCGGGGGTTAAAAAGATAAAAAGGAAGACCATTCAAAAGATGGAATAAAGAAATTAAAATGTCATACAACTGTTCAAATTCTTTGTCCAATTTTTATTTGTTAGTTTTTATTTATGTGCACTGTCGAATTAAACAAGTAATATTTGGATTCATATATTTGACAAGTGGTCTACTATGGTCTTAATAATTTGGAGGTAAGTACTTCCTATATAATATAAGGGTGCACACTACAAAACTCAACCGAGAGGTGCAAAGTTCGATTCACACAAGTCTAGCATAAAATGTGCTAGATTACGTTTAAAAGCGTAGATATAGGTATAAACCTAAAACTTTTAGAATGACTTTTTCATTATTTTTTCACTACCTCACATAAGTATTCAAATAATAGCCATGAAAACATTATGGACGTTTGCGTTATCAGCTGCATCCCCAAAGCAATTTCGCAAATCTCTCGGCTTCTCATACATTGAAAGCTTTCGAACTCTATTACTGGAGAATTGCATTGCGTCTAGGTACCTACACTTACCATTTAGTGAGGATACACATGGATATAATCATTGGTTGTATGTTATACAAAATATAACTGCACATAATGTAAATATAATCTGCATTATAAAAAAAAATATTTTATCACGCAGAACAAGTAGGCACGTGACACATGTTATTATCGATACTAAGAATGTCTATCATGTTTGTTTCAA
Organism: Gandaritis pyraliata; assembly: GCA_947859175.1. Lineage (NCBI taxonomy): Eukaryota > Metazoa > Arthropoda > Insecta > Lepidoptera > Geometridae > Gandaritis > Gandaritis pyraliata. The sequence goes on from OX401868.1 coordinate 4,673,361, forward strand.
TACTATCGGACAGGATACTTAGTTTTTTCTTTGATATAGGTATGACACTTCTCTGTATCAAGTTCTATTCATCCGAGAGACGTTTGAGTTCTAGTCGCGCTATTCATCAAAATTCTATTCAGAAATGTTGAATGTAAAACAAATAAACGGTAACGGTTTCTTCTTTGTATTTTCAGAAAATTTTAGAAATATTCGGACTTGATAAAAATGTAGGCTGTGTCGTGATTTCAAGTTGGTATTTAATTTTACACACAATAAAGTTCCCTACCTAGCCCTTTTTTATATTTCTCTCATTTTGAGTGGGTATAGTGATAATTAAACATCGTAAACCGGTATTATAAAAAGATTAAAAAAAAAAAGATTAAAAAAAAGTATATAAGTATTCTAACTAGTTCCCATATAGCTTTGCTTAGTTTGGGACTAGAGGGCGTTGTGTGTATAGTCCATGAATATTTATTTATATTTATTTATTTATTCAATTCCAGTGCATTGAAGAATTTTTTAAGTAACCTTACTTACTGTTTTTTTTATTTTTTTTTATATAGCCCGTATTGGGACAATCTCGTTACGTCTCCGTAACGTATACCTAAGTAGAAGACGACGTAGCGTATAGACTCGTAAGTAATAAGTATCCTGATAGCGGTGGCTTTGTGTTATTGTCCGTTCGAACGTATCCAGTCATGGTTATAATACGTTATTGGTAAAAAACATCACCCAACCTTGACATTCTGGATAACCAGACATAACGGTTCAGTTATTTCACTTTGTTACCCTTATTTTCTGGTTATGTTTATATTTTTAGGGATATAATTCCGGAGTTAGGCCTAACAAAATAACCAAGCAAGGTATCCGCTCGGAAAGAGTACTCGCGTACGAAGTCGCGGGTAATTGCTAGTAATTTATAATTTGGACTCCTCGCCTTGACTTAATTCATTCTTCGTTCTAATCAAGTTTCAGAAACATACATTAAAGAAACTTTAAATTAATTAAAATGGTACGTTTACTTGACGTTTAAAACTCAATTAACGAAGTTAATATACATAATATGGTTCTACGTTGCCTTGATAAGTAACTAATACTTTATTGCACACCACTTAACATTTTTCAATGAGAGAAACAAATAAATAAACGACGGTGGGATACAATGCGTGGCCTTATCACTAAAAGCGAAATCTTCTAGACAACCACATTTTGGTTCTCTTTGAATTGAAACTTGGCTATAGGGCTTCTATACAGAGATTTAGAATTTGTTAGGTTACCATACGTACAGTCGAAGACACGTCCACTCATATTGTTTGGACTTTGAACTATTAGAAATTGGACGTTGCGAGAGAGACGACAGTGTATTTGTGTAGGACGGGATGCGAACGCGACGCGCGCCTACGCCTATTTGCACTCCCTTTCCAACGATTCTCTGCATTGTATGTAGCGTAGTTATGGTTGTATTGGGTGTATAACCTGACCTGTGGCCGTGTGTACGTGTAAAGTCACGTCCTCCAATAAAGTCCTGTGTCATTCCACGAACCATTAAGCTTGCCCATTCAGGAACTCTGATTGTCTCCTTTTATTGTTCATCGTTCGTTACGACTATGTACTTAATTGAAACGGTAGATAAATCTATCAGCATAAAAATAAAAACAATGTAAATTGTTTCAATTAATTGCTTCTTCCCGACTTCATCTAATACTTGAGTGGAGACCACGTTTAGGCAAACGTAGTGTAGGACGCCCTCCGGCGAGATGGGGCGACGATCTGCGAAATGTAGCTGGCAGACACTGGATGAGAAGTGCCGAAGACCGAGCTCAATGGCGCGTCTTGGGAGAGACCTACGTCCAGCAGTGGACGAGTATAGGTTGATGATGATGATGACATCATCTACATCGTGAAAATTTTTTTGCTGACTTAAAAAACTAAGAGGTTTTTAATGATGCATGAAAGGCGGAGTTTGAACCCAAATAAAAAATAATATCGATAATTTTTATAAGATGTTAGATTTAGGTAGGTACCTATGAATTTTGTAACTAACTTTGTAAAAATATTTAATACAATTATCTATATGAAAAGTGCAAAATGCTACTAGAGTTCGACCGAGCTAAGCCTGCAGTTGATTTCATTTTCGTAAGTATAGGCTGTCAAATCGTTTTCGTACAGACAGTGTTTCCAACTAGGTATAGATTTTCAAATTCAGCCATATATATATTTTTATGCAACTAAATGATGGAACGAGTTGATGGCTCATCTGATGTTAAGTTGTAAGCACTGCCTAAACCAAAGCGTTGCCTCACTGAGTACCTCCACTGGAGACTTACATTCTAGGCACTTCCACTGTAGACTCAGCGTGGTAAGGCTCTACTCGTAGACCTTTCACTTTGTAGGTAGGTATATAGTTTGGCTTATTCCCAGAGGTCCACGATTCTATTGTTTTCAAAAAAATTAGGTTCATACATTTATTTCCAAGAGGTCCACGACGTGTGCGCCTGAATATTTTATATAATAACAATAAAAACTCCGAAATTTTAAACATATACCAACATAAATTTTGTTGAAAGGCAATACGATAAAAATTTAATTACCTTGGATAGGGATCGTTCGCTTGAAAATGCTCTTTCATTTTATAAATTGAACGGGAATGGACATAAATAAAAGTTTAAACTATGCTGAATGAGAATATAAAAGTTTTTTTTGCCAATTAAACGATAATTGAACTCAAACCTTTCAGCTGGTTAGTCACCCGTTCAGAGGTCATCAATTACCTAGGTTAAGTGCCTATACATAACATTTTTTTATGCCTTAAGTTTTAAGCTATTTCTATCATTTCTAGTAGCCTCAGATGGCCAAATATACAGTTTTATCCTTTTAAGAAACTAGATTGATTGGTATTCCACTAATATTATAAATGTTCAAGTTTATATCACGTTTAGTTTCAATCACGCTGTAACTATTGGTCCGATTGAGATGAAACTTGGAATACATATAGTTCGTAGCCTGGATTAACAGATAGGCTACTTTTTATCCCGGAAAATTAACAGGATAAAACGGAACGGGCAGAAACTAGTCAAAAATCAAATTGGTGTAAATTGCTCATTCTCTCGCAAAATGTACCTCTTTTACAAATTCTGTGAATGCATGGATAAATATTTAAAAAAAATAAGGACAGTCCAATGATTAAGCTATGACCCATCGCAAAAGTCCACCCTGTATTGCTGTGAAATTATTTATTATATCGTATCTATAAATTATTTTATAGATCACAGAATCAGGATTTCCTGGACATATTGGTAACTACGTACTAGGTACCTACGTATATAACGGTGTATATGCACCTAAATTTTTCAGCAATGGTCTTTTCAGACCCTGTATTGTACACGTGTAAACTGCCTGAAATGACAAGGTCACGAAGGCTTCCGCGATAATCTGATCATAAATGATCCAATGGATTAAACCATCCCACTGTCACGATAATTGCGAGTATTATGACGTAGGGTAATCACTATACCTACTAACCTATAATTATGTATATTTTATGGCTTCTTTCACCATCTTGGTGTTGACACTATTTATTAAAGATAAAAATATTTCTGTCTTAAATTTTTTTTAACTGTTTTTGTCTAGTCGAAAGTAGAGACAGAAATATTTATACTATGGATAGCGTAAGCATGAGATGGTAAAATAAATAAATAATAATAATAAATATTCATGGACTTTACACACAACGCCCTCTAGTCCCAAACTAAGCAAAGCTTGTGATATGGGAACTAATAGATGGCTGATAGAATTTTTATATTTTTTTTTGTAAATACATACTTATAATAAATAGGCCCTTATTTGATTATTATGTCGTACTTTTTGAGGTTGACAGCTTTTTTACACAAGGTAAGCGCAGTTTGCAAGCCCATCTCCGCTAAAATATTATAACTGATTTCCTTAAGATCTTTTCCGTTGCACGAAGTAATAATGCATTGCTCTAGCGATTATAAACAAAAACTAATATTTTTTTTGTGTTTAGAATCATGGTCTGAGCCAAAAGTCTTGCTTTGTCGGCCGAAACAAAATCGAAAAGCGACCTCGGAATTATTTTGTATGAAAACCGGATCCTCTAGCGAGAGATTTGTAAACAAATTTCTTCATACAAAAACTGCAAGTTTCTCGATTCTCGTTATTCGGAGATTTACAAAATAAAACTCAGACTACGGGCTATGAATGCACTGGTTTAATCCGGCAGAAGTTTTTATTGCTCTATAAATTATGAAGAAACATGTTTAGACTACTGTTTAACAGTATGTAGTTCTAATTAATTTATTCAATCACAGCGTTCCAGTGATAGATCCCTTCTGTGTTGTCCTAATTAGCAGTTAGTTGCCAACACCTATAATTAAATTCACTCTGCGTGCCTTTCACAATAACTACGACACGACATCAACACGATATCGACGATCAGCGAATCTCATTTCTTCTTCTTCCTTTATATATTATGGCCTCTGTCCGTCATTTCGACAGATAATTTTTTAAATTTCCAGTGTCAAGTGAATTATTTGAAATAAGTTTAGACAAGTCGAGTCATTCATCAAGTCGGCTGTCATTTGTTTCGAAAGCAAAATGGTGGACTTTCCCCTCAAAAGTTGGAAACTACTTCCATCAAATAATAAAATCACATAAAATATACATTTATTCCAATGGCTCACACTTTAATGCTATGTCGTCAAGTATTATTGGTTAAAATTCCACCAAAATTAAATAATAACACACGATACCATCAAGAAAAACAAAATAAATGTGCCGTGTTGCTTCTACAAATGACAGAACTCGAATTCCGCCGCTTCATTTATGTTCGAGATACTTACTTACTGGCATGTTGGGTATCGTGTATATGTTGGCACCGGCCAGTGTGCAAGCGCCCTAAGCTGTGTTATCCCACAGATGGCTCTTTAAAAACAATTCAGAATCCTGTAGAGAGAAGTAAATTGTTAGGCAATTACTTGGACAAACAATGAAAAGTACCTATTTCATTTCTTGGTACATTTTTATTTTCTAGTAAGATATTCTTCAATTACACAGTTCATTTTTTCCACCCGAGCTTTTATTCACGATGCTACTTTGAAATCGTTTTTCTCAAATTTTTTTGATCTAAGTTTTACACAAACTTATCCAGTTTGTTGGCATGTTTTAGTGACAAACATGCATCATTTTATATTTTTTTATTAAACACAGCAATACTACTTCTTGAAACAAATTGGTCAAAAACACTTCTTGATATAATTGAATCGTACAAAAAACTAAATTGTTTTTGGACAGCCCGTTATACCATTAAGTTTTTATATTAATAAAAACTAATAAATACAAAGTGGCACTTTGTATAAACTAGGCAACTCGTATTTCATTAAATTAATAACTCAAGCTTGAGTTAGATGTTCGATATTATTATAATCACTACAATTAGGCCTCATAAATCTTTTATTTAAGCTGCCTACTTAAATAAAAGATTTATTATTTATGTGAACCAAATTAAGTCCATAATACTTTCATGTTTCAACTTTCAGGTTTTACTCCGGGGTTTTGCTTTAAATATTATCATAATAGGTCAAAGGTGCGCCTCCATTAACAAGGTAGGTAGTCTCAAATATTTGCTATTGTCCAACAAACCTTGACGCGGTGTGAACAGGACTTGTGACGTCACCGTATGGAAATTCTGAAATGTGTGCGAAAAGCGACGAATGATAAAGACGCCTGAAACTTGGGAAGTTTGGAATATTTTCCACACTCACGTCAAACACACGTTGATTTAAGAGCCCATCATGGTCATCATCAGTCTACTGCTGGAAATCGAACTGCAGATCTCCCAAAAGTATCATTTGACAATAACAATATTGCCAGATTATCAGTACGACTTTATCCTCCATGTTGTATTGTTGTTTGTTTTACGGCTGGGTTTATTATTCACAGTATTCTATCAGCAATCTAGTTTCCTTAACACAAACTTTGTTTAGTTTGGGACTATATATAGAGAGTGTGAAATGTCCATGAATATTTATTTATTCCTTTTGACAACAATATGTTTTGATCGAAGTTTTCGAATTCACGCATCCTTTAGAAGCCCTTAGCCGGCTCATTGAAATTATCAGCTGAAAGTTCACACCATATCTGGTGATCGTTCATTGATATTGTTTTTTTTTCACATCCACTAACTTTACGTAAACTTAAAAATCTTAATGTGGTTCATCAGAAGCACATCTTTGTCTGTTGTTTTGTGATCGACATTCTAGAACCTTTGTACATGTGCGGATAGACAAATGAATTACCTACCTTCCAGCTTCATCATCAGATGATAATAATTCAGTCAAATTAAAGTCGATTCTTTAGTTTTCTAAAATAAATAATTATACTCAATCAACTCTGAAAATCCTAAAATAAGTAAAGTATTACGTATTACTGTCCTGTTTATTAACATTCCTTTTGCGAGTTCTCAAGCGTTATAGAGTGTTTGAAGCTCAGTAGGAATTAGTAGAAATACATTTACGGGTGTTTAAACTAGCGGAAAGTTTCGTGATAGTTGGATTACACACATAGGATGCCATCAAAGGACTCGTAAAGGCTCTGTAGGCGGGAATACACATTATTACACACGCCTGCAAAATAAAGTACTGTGGGAATTCTAAGTACTGATTCTAAAAATACTTACTACAACACCATTTTAGAAGGAAACAACTGCGTGAGTACGAAAAAATATATAAAAAAAGAAAAAAAGTTTTATCCATCTATTTTTGCTTCTATATAAAACAGGACATTTTTTCGATAGCATCTCTACATAATTAAAGCAAGCAAAGCCGTGGCAATAAGCTAGCGATATGTAATTACTAACCTAACCATCTGTTACCATAGAAACGTGTCTAAGTACCTACATCTAGTTCTGAAGGACTTGTTTCAACTGAACTAAGATCATAGATGAATCCGATAATGGGCACTCCAAGACGCGCAAAACGGAGTTTTGGGTTTTGGTAACTTCTGATAAGCTAGACATTTACACATTTAGATAACTTTATGTAATCAGGAATATTTGGAATGTTCATCTAGTCCTTAATGTTCTGTCATTCCATAGCAACTAGTAACTGAAATTTTAAATATTCATGAGACTTACCATTATACTCAAAAAAAGCAGAACCCCAAAATCCGATCAAATTCTCCACTCTGTAAGAACCTTTTCTTTACAGCCTGACACATGCAATACAAACAAAGCCGGACGAAAAATGTAGCAAATTTCAGTATTTCAGTATATACCTATTTATTATCATCATCATTGTATGTTTAACATCATCAGATTTTAGGACTATATTTTTACAAATACAAAATGTACCCAATATTGGTGTCGCATACTGTAAGCGCGGACCAATACCAAAGAAACATGCAATTTAGTAGGTGAAAGTATAACTAGAATAAAATAAGCAAACAAGATCATTGCAGGCAAAGAGAAAATAAGCAAATTCTATTTATCGATGTGTGGAACTGACTGGCAATATTTCACAGTAGCTGAACAGCGAATAAATATCCGTCAAATACAAACAAACAAAATAAATTGTTTTGGCCACAATCAATCAGTCGGCTGACACTATTTTGTGGTTGTTAGGTATTGTAAAGTAATACTCAGTATGAGTCGACACTTGGGCGAAATTTTTCGACGAATTTTCATTGAAAATTGTCAAAACGAGTAGAGACTCGAAAACACCCAGAGCTTGCATCTTTTATGGAGTTCATTTCATGCACTCATAACATTACAAAATAAAGATAGGAAAGCCTTTACATCACTTTTTACCGAGCTAGAAGTTAGATAATTATTCTATGCTATGGGTAAGACCTAATTTACACAGTCATAAGTACAGTAGCGAGTAAATTAGTGCGCGGTAATGATTCGATAACTCGAGCGCGCGGCATTGCCACTCTACCACGCATTGTTACTCTCTACCTACCGCTACTACTTTTACTAATATTCTGTGCCACTGTACGTATGGTAAATCGGTCATAAAGCTGAGTGTAAGTATTCAGTCTCGTAATGATTTAGTGTTAATATTTCGCTGTGGTATCGCAGTAGTAGGTATCCTTTGTTTCCAAAACAATGCAGAAAGTTGTTCTGGAAAGTTCGATTTAAGTTCACGATCCACATGGAACCCTGGAATGTTGTGGAAGTTTAAGCAAAATTTAGCACTTATTTGTTTTTGATTTGTTCACTAATTTTTTACTTGTTTTCTAATTAAACTCAGTTTTAGATATCAAAACTTAATTACCTTTTAACTGCTAGTGTTTTGATTTTAGCATGATTTTTAATTTGAGTATTTAGAGCTATTTAAAAATCTAAACGATTTAATCAAAAGAATTATTATGCATCAAAATTCTGAGCCAGTTCAGAGCATATTTTCTTAATCGGACATTATCTATATGATGTACCTACTGTCTCTTGTAAAGGTATGTTTCAGCTGATTGAGAATCTCAAAGGTTAGGTAGTTAGTGTAAATCTTTGACAATGACCGTACAATCAGTGCGATGCGGGCGGGGCACGGGGGTCATCGCATTCGACCTCGGGTGGCGATTACACTAACTGTGACATAATCGGCCTCTTATCTAGAACTACTCTTAACCTATCTGAGAACTCCTGGTACCAATAAACTCGATGATAAGAATAGTTTAGCGCTTTGCCTCATCATTTATCCTGAGGATCGCCAAGGAGTGGAACTCTTTGCCGGCGTCTGTGTTTCCGAACACATACAATTTGAATGTTTTCAAGAGGAGAGTGAATAGGTTTCTTCTAGGCAAATGTGCTACATCGTCGACCGCATCGTCACTTACCATCAGGTGTGATTGCGATCAAACGCTTGTCTATAAAAGATAAAAAAAAAGGAAAAAAAGTTATGCTGTGTTTTGTTACAAATTCGATTGAATTAGACAAAATTTGGTGTAATATTCCAAGTCTACATCGGTCTTGCATTCTTTCAGATTAGGAATGCCAATCTTGACAGCTGCTAGAGCTATTGTTCTTTGTTAAATTACAAACAACTGAGTTACTGCTGTATTTGCTGATAACCAATGCTAAAAAATAGTAAAGACAAGTTTTTGGTACTACCAATTAAAGATCTTCATTGCAATAGAGTTGGATACCTAGGTCCTATTAGATTGAGGCTTTATCATCAACTGCAAATAACAATTAACCTACATAGAATAATAACAATTGGTTTGTCCAACGGGAAATCGTAAATAATCGCAATATTCGCAATGATAGCAAATAACTAAATCAATTCAAGCCAAATCAAATCTGATGCGCACCGATAAGAATAGGCGTTTGCACACTGCCAGACACCGATACGGTATACGGTACGTATATCAGTGTTGGCACCGTAGACACGGTGTGTAAGCGTCTAGAACTAACACATTTAGATGTACGACATTAGCTATTCAATGGTATCGTATAGGTGAATTATCATAGTAATAATCAATCCTTTGCATCTAATTTAGATCAATTATACCGCGTCAGGGGCCACATTTTGCCCATACCCTATGAGCTGGATGTAGCCTGGGACATGATTTAGAAGGAGTTGGCTTGCCCAGCACCTATACCTTCCTCTCAACCTAGTCGGCCTTTTCCACTGGAGATATCTACCGTCAATACATGTGGAGTCACAGAACAATAAAAATTAAATAAATATTAATGGATATTTTACATGATGATTTTTTTAACCAATAAATAATAAGCAGAAAATTAGCTTTCATATATTTTCTTATATGAAGTGTGGTGCTGGCCTCTAATGCCTCTATACGGTGTGAAAGCGTCTTACTAAATGTATACGATACCTCTCCGACGATATCGTGAAAGTGTCGTGTCGTTGTCAGTGAGAAAACAGCCAATGAATACAGTTAATTTGTACCAAATCAATCGAATCACGAAACTCAAATACGATTGGAGAACCCATTCAAAGTTTCAAAACGTTTTTAACAATGAATAAATTGAAAGGTTGGAGTTTGTATTGAATGGCAAAGTAAAATAAACAGACATTTTACATTTAGTTACAGTGATACGGTTTCAGGCATTCAAATAATGTTATTTCAGTGCGAACTATTCACTCTTTAAATTTACGGGATATTTTACATATACTCTGGGCAAAATTCAATCCAGTGCTCTCAAATCCTGAAGAAAGCTCCGTACGTATTGACTTTGTATTTCCTATGGATAAGGCCGACTATGCTGAGAGGATGTTATAGATGCTGGGCAAGTCTACTTCATCTAAATCATGTCCCTAGCACTGCAGCGTTCCGTTCACCAGTGCAGACTCCTAACGCTGTTTAAATCATCTATATTAGATGCAACGGCTTGATTTGTTGTCCGTGTAGTTACGCACTATAAGTGCTGTGCTGTAACTGGTTACGAAACCTAGTTTCCTGTAAGGAAAAATACGTGTTTTCTCGTAACTGGTAACGTACGAGGACGAACTATGTTTAGTTCGTAACTAGTTACGAAACTCCGGTTTCGTAGACGGCCAAAGGGGATTATTATTATATCCACTCGAAATATATTGGATTTTAGTCATATTGGACGCTGGATGGTCGAACTGTCAGACAGACTGGACCTGCTGGTGTATTATCTTATTCAGTGTAGAGACTTATCATGTTACATGTACTTAACAATAATAAGCCTCTACACACTATAACCACACGTAGACCGAGATCCTCTTAGTTATGTTTATGTAAGAGTTATAGGTAGGTATATAAGGATAACAGCTGTGAGCCCATTTCACGTAAACGTTATGATGTTACGAGAAATTAATAGGCACCAAGAATTCTGATGAGTTTAAGCTTTGATAAACTTTTTTTTTCTGGCCTTGCACCCTGCTTGCCAGCGTCAGATGTTGAACAAATTTTGCAGAATGTAAAAATCATCTCAGACTACATGACATTTCTGTACGCAGTCACGTGACCAATCCTATCGTGTTGTTACGTTTTCTCATACTACGCTATACGTAGGTTAGGTATAAGACAATTTACTATAGCGAAGTGCCCTACTAATATGATGCTACGTCCGTCCGTATTACTAGGTGTTACCTACTCTTCCATACAAAGGTCAAGTGTCTTGGCGAGCTCACGAGTACTTCTACCCGACATACCTATATCAGAATATTGTTAGCGAACTCATTTTTTTTGGGATTGAAACTTTGATCGCCAAATGTCAGTGTCATGTTTAAAAATTGTATTTTAATTAAGTTTTTATCATAATTTTGTTTGGGTTCAAATTCTTCAAACATAACTTTTTACCCTTCCGGCCGGTTCCGCAACCAATTTTCGTAACCAGTTGCGAAAACGGAAATATCATTCTTTACCCGCAACTGGTTGTGGTAGAAGAATAATTACTCTTCATTACCACCGGTCATTCACCTTCGTGCCAAGGTCTAACAAAAGGTGACATTGGCAAAATTGCGGGAAACACAGCAAAGGCCATTCAAACAAGAATTGAATTAGATTTTTTACAAGCGCATATAAAGCATTCGACCCGCCTGATGCGATGCTGTTATACTGTAGTCAGATACCTGTAATACCAGAGTTATCGCCCGCCCCCAAACCGGGGCCTTCAAAACCCCGTTTAGAAGAGTCTCATACTGCCTGTAAACCCTCAACACTTCAGAAGGGAGTTCATTTCACAATCTCAGTAGATTATCGCAGGATAAATTTGCTCTGAAATTAAACTACTTCAATTCTATCTTTCATGATAGTCAATATTCATGTATTCAGTAAAACCACAAGGATCATTTAGAATGTACTCGCATTCACGTGAATTCACATCACAGCATCATAGAGCATCAGAGGACGTGCTCAGTGAGGCAACGCATTGATATAGGCAGAATATAGTTAACATCAAGTGGGGCATTGGCTGGGTGGGCTGGTCCATAAGCTAAAAGTCGTTCAGCGAGCTATGGAGAGAGCTATGCTCGGAATTTCTCTCAAGGATAGAATCCGAAATGAAGTTATCCGACAGAGAACCAAAGTCGTCGACATATCTCAGAGTATTAGCAGGCTGAAGTGGCAGTGGGCCGGCCATGTTTGCCGTAGAACCGACAATCGTTGGAGCAAACTAATACTTGAGTGCAGACCACGTTTAGGCAAGCGTAGTGTAGGACGCCCTCCGGCGAGATGGGGCGACGATCTGCGAAATGTAGCTGGCAGACACTGGATGAGAAGAGCCGAAGACCGAGCTCAATGGCGCGCCTTGGGAGAGACCTACGTCCAGCAGTGGATGAGTATAGGTTGATGATGATGGGCCATTGGCTTGTTCCATAATTTAGTTGTCTAAAAAAATTGCCCCGGCCTGAATATGTCATCCTCTTACAAAATAAAGGTGTGGTTATTTCAATAAGTAACTTTATTGTGTCGCAAGAGACGGGAAGTGCCTGCTCTAACGAGTTCAGCTCGGTTTATTGCTATTTTTATGGATGGTGTGGCTGACTGACTCGAATTACTCACACATCCTTATCTGTTGAATAGTTTTAGGTGACTGTTATCTAGCTTTTACTTTTCTTTGATAATGAACGCGCTGAAGGCCTACTTTCCTTTTTCATGGGAAAGAAAATTAGTGAGTTAATTTTCTGTATTCACTCAAAATCGAAGCTTATTGAGGCTTGTTTTCTTTATTCAGTTAAATTGATTGATTGATCTTGATTCTGACTACCTCAGAGTTTCAATAATATTACCGTTTTGTGAGACTCATTACTGGTAAAAGGTGAATTAGTCGGCAGTTTTCTTAGCTATGTTTGTAGAAAATCGGTCCAAGATTCGGGGGTTTTTAACTTTTTAATTTAATTACTTGTTGTTGTTGTTGTTGTAGTAGACAGTCGGTATTCTAAAGGGTACACTGGCATGACCCTTAGGTACACGACACCGCCATGTTATTTTAGTAACTCAAACCAAAATATCGTTGCCGTTAACGACACGATATTTAAACGTCTCTCCACGTTATTATTGATGTCGTGTCGGCGGCTACGGCAGTGTAACAACGTGTTTACGTCCAAAGGCTGGTGCTAAGATTAAAAATATTTTCTAGATTTTCTCAGTGTTTTTTCTAGGTTGGAGAAAACTTGCTTTAAAACTTATTATTGTTGTTTTTATTGTTACTGGACTCGAAACGTTGGATCAAAGAGCCGTGTTGTAATTCATTATTAAGAGAATGCAACATAAATATTACCCAATTAATTATACTGCTGAATGAATATTGAGGTTCCGTTATTATAGATTAAGTGGATTTCAGAGGGAGTGGATAATATGGTTTTTATGCTCATCAATCACCCGCTCGAAAGTTATTTTGGTGATATTGGCTGGTAGCGCAGTTGGTTAGATTTTTACGAGCTCAAGGTAGATTGGTACTCCTATCTTAGAAAGCTTTAGTTGTTTTTTTTTCGTGTAAATATTTCTTAAGTTTACTTGGCTTTACAGTTCAAAATACTAGGATACAAAACCTCGTATGTTGTGTTCCATAATACTATTCGCAAAGAGAGATTCCTCTTTTCTTAAAAAAAAATTCTAGAAATTATTTGTTGAAGAAACGGCCAGAAACGTAATTTAAATTCTGACACCTCTAAAACCACCTGTTTCTACGTCTGGACGTAACTAGGTGATTGATTAGGGTTAACAAAATAAGATTGTCAAAATGTCAAAACTTGTGCAAAATAAATAAAATCTATTTAGGTTACGTCATAGTTCTTCCCACCCAACAATAAGTTTTCTTGGTCGTATCAACCCTTTCTTTGGTTACATAATTCAGGCACGTTGTATCGAAGGTAAATAAAAGTTGAATCTCAAACTACCTGACCAATGGAAGTATTTGGCTGACCCAACAACCCTTCCATCAAGCAACTTTTGCCCACCAGAACTTTGACAGCAACAACGCTAAGCACTTCCTCAAGTATAAGAAGTTACGGAGAACTTTCCATTTTATTGACTAGTTATAAGAGTTATATTATTTACCGAACTTTTTGTTACGTGGGGCATTACGTCACAGATCATATGGATTATGAGTTAGGTACATACTTTTGTTGAATTTAGGCTGCAATAAGAGGATGTTACCTATTAAGTAAACCTACTCCATCTAAATATTATCCCAGGTACTACAACGTTCCGTATCATCAAAATAAATAAATAAATATTCATGGACATTTCACACGACGCCCTCTAGTCCCAAACTAAGCAAAGCTTGTAATATGGGAACTAGATGCTGATAGAATACTTATATACTTTTGTTTTTGTAAATACATACTTATAATACATAGTAACACCCAGACATAGAACAAACATCTATGTTTTGCCACACACAAATGTTTGTTCTTGGTGGGGATCGAACCCACGACCCACAGTACGGAAGGCAGATCCATTACCGACTGAGCTGTGACGCCTGTCTACAATATTTACAAGTATCACTAACGTGGTTTTGAGAAGTAACGCGTAGAGAAACCCATACTCCGACCTGATAGTCGTTTTTCAAGTCATTTTTTTTTATTATAATACGAAAAATTGTGAAATCTGAAGAAATTTTTTCTTCAGATTTCACCAGCAATTTTTATATGATATTTTGATTGACATAAGGAATAGTATTGTTTGAAATTATGTTATTAAGGGCGTCTTGCACCAGTATCACTAAACGTATTTAACAGCTAAATCGATTTAAATCTGACGTATTTGTATGACTTGACAACTCGCTAAATACTATTTAAGAGTTAAACGCGTTTAGCGATTCTGGTGCAAGCCACCCTAAGTATTGTTTCCATGACGAATAAATCAGTTGCAATTATCTATTGTATGTTCTAAGTACACTGCTTGTAACTATTGATTGTAACACCCATTACGTACGCTTTGATTATCTATTTACGGTGTGCTAACTACATCAAAATGAATGACGTACTCCTTCATGTTATGCATGGTTAAAAAATGCATTTATGCTTTTGAATATCTAAGGATTCAATATTCTTTTTAAAAGCCAGTTAAATGTAATAGGTACCTTACCTACTCATGTCTGACTTCAATCACGGTAGACATAGGTACCTACCAAATTTTTGGTATTCATATTTCTTGAGAATTACCCCTATTCTATTGAAAAGCAAAAGAAATTGCGTCTGGACTTCGGATTTACTAAGAGTGATAAAAGTAGAGTTTACACGGCGCGGTCGCACGGAAGCCAACGCCGTATAGTAGTCGTTGCCGCGCAATGTAGTTCTACCACTACTGTAATTATTATGAATGTGTAAATTTTCTCTAATACGATAGGTAAACATGACATTAAAAGAATAATATATACAACTAAAAATACATCATGGTTCTAAACATTGTGTATAAAGACAATAAACATGTTTTATTGGACATTCTTTTCACTTTATTTTATTATTATATCAAACCAAACGTTGTAAAGTAATGTATAATGAGCCGATACAATCATATATTGGAAATAGGGAATTCTATTTTATAGAGTCCGTTTTATAAAAAAAAATTGAAAGAAAGATTGAAAGTATACCTAGCGTTTCGATAAATATTTATGCACTAAGAACTCATCTGCAAGGTAAATGGAATATTCTTATTTTTGGAAATAAATTGCTAAGTAGTCAAAGTTTTCTACTAAACAGTTTCAGTTCAACTACATAAGTAATTTAAAAATTACCTATTTGCTATCAACCATTTCTCAAAGGAAGATGTAGTGTAGACCTCTACATCAAACACGTGTATCGTGCGTATAGTTTTCAAATTGACACGTCCTTACAAAGGGCGGCTGTGAAATTGAACAAACAGCTCTCAGGCTCAATGCCGAGGGTCATACGATAACAAATCCACAGGTCGATGCATAACAGTTTGAAATAATTAATGGAAAATTTACATACCTTGAGATTTGACGTGAAGTAAACTTTCTTCCACCGAAAAATAATCAAAATTCACTGAAAGTTCACAACACAATCACTGATTTAAACAATCGTTTAATGTTTTATTTGACAAACTATTTTTTATTTTGTTCGATAAGTTTGCGATCCGAGGGAAATTGGGAGAGCCACCCGCGCGTCCACTCGCCTCGACCCGTCTGATTACACTGACGCTTCTCAAGATAAAATAGATAGTAGTTCAAAATGCCCTTTGGTAAGCAAGAATTTGTTTCAAATTACTCAAATCACTCTTTGTTTCTTTATGACAAAGTGGGAAATATTTCACCCGCTATCAAAGAAAATCATCCTCAATTTTCGTGTCGGTATGTGAGGGAAATGGGAGGGCCTTTTATGATTCAATTTGCGATAAGAACTTTTGGTAGCTTATAAAGCTAATTTTTCCATCGCTGAAGTGAGTGGTATTTGGGTAATAGGAACCCGAGCCCAGTGTGCGGTCGTACGGACAATTTTACATTGTTTTAGTAATTTTCGTGTAAAAACAAAAGGCCCACTTACTTTTCCTAAATGGTTTTGTGTATGTTTATGCCTTCCTAGTACCTGTATTTATGCGGAAGTGCGTAGAGTCTTTGAAACCGTCGGCTTTGATTATTTCTAGCAAATACTCACCACGATTGCGTTGCTGATTTTTTTGGACATAATGAATTGAAAAAAAAACTGTGTAGATATTTTTTATACCTGTCTTCTATAGCTTCAATACAGGTGACGTATCTATGTAGATCTATCCATAGATATGTAGGATAAATACTGATGGATATTATGTAGACTATGTAGACGTTCAAGTGAGGAGAGAGGGGTTGCTCTGACCTAATTTAACATTCAATTTCCATTATGTATAATGCAAATTACAGCGATTGACCTTTTACAGCTTTTGTTTTTCTTTGCTTCCCTCGATGTAATTACTTTGGAAACGCGTTTAGAATAATAATTAACTAGAAAACATAAAAACAATGCTTTTTTTTTGTATTTACACACAGCTTTTGATTTAAAAATAAAAGACAGACAATCGTTTTGATAGTCTATTTTAGATTTTGCTCTCTAAATTTAGTAGTAGTAGGTACCTAGTAGTGCTCTTTAAAGATGAGAGTCTTGAAAAAAAAAAAGGAATTACCTATTTGCAAGAACTCGATTTTTTTAGGTTCAAAATAAAATAACTGAATTGTTATTTCCCTCTTCACCTTCACGAAACGTGGTAATAGTTTACGTAACACATTTTCCAACTTGTCCCACAAAAAAGCTCCCTTGAAGTGGTTGAGTGGAGACCGGGACTGTCCCTACGTGATTATTGACATGAAGAGTGACACTCCACAGATCAAGGCCACGGAACCACAAGAGTACAGTATCGACAACTTGCCAAAAAACATTCTTTGTGATATTTGGTGTGGTAGAGCGCACTCTGGCTCTTGCCAGTGATTCGGTGCAATGACGCTTTAGTCTAGCACCAATGAGAAAACATAATATACAATCAAATTGAGAACCAACTCCTCTTAAATGCGGATAAAACAGATTGCTTTTAACTTACTAACCATCAATGTGCAGTGTTAGAATAGATAGAATGGTTAGACGTGATAGATCAGCGTTTTCAACTCTTTTAATCTATTTTTGGACAAAATTTAATCTGAAAAATAACCTTATTTTCTGTTATTTATTTACTCTTTGAGCCCTTGAACAGGGTCGCCGTGGAGAGCGATTTTTTGACAAAAGCATTTTTCAGCAACGCTTCAAGTTTTTTTGCGCCGAAGATGGCTGGAAAGATGGCATTTGTGGAGTTTTAGGTAACTTAAAAAGTTACTTAGCTTAGCTAATCTACGAAGGGTTTTTCTAACAACCCTTTGACTATTTTTCATATTTGTTTGAGCTCATTTGCGTTTCACTGAAGTTATTTTCTAGATGATAAAAGCTAAACAATTTGAAAGATTTTTAACCTGTGACACAATCATTCCAACACAAGTCTCGACATTATTAGTATCTGGCTATATGAAAAGCTTGTGACAACGATATAAAAAAACTGTGGACTTATACCATCAGTTTCGACAGTGTCAAGTGACGAGTGTGAACTTAGTACCATTAGGAAACCAGATTCCAAGTATATCGAGTATCGACTTGCCTAAAGTATGCGTACCTACCAACGTATCGTAAAAGTAAAGCATTTACACTAAAGTAAGGAGTTAAGCGGATTGCCCAAAGCATTACCCACAGAGCGTTGCAATAATTGAAACTAGCAATGCATTGCACAGACTGCACTGTTTAAAAAGCAAAGTCTTGAGTAGCTGTACGAACTCAATGTAAAATGTTTTATTCTTAGGTAAAAGCGTTATTTTCTTTTGCTATTGTGTTTTTTTACACAGTGATTTTGCTATTTTAGCTTTAAATAAAGCTCCATTGCACCAAGACGTTGCCCCCGGCACTACGAATAATATTCTTATGCCAAGAAAAGAATAACAAAAGTCTCAAAGCGTAATACCGGGCATTCATTAGAAATTTCAATTTGCTACACCTTGTACCTACCTAATTAGGTACTTACCTACCACAAAGAAGCCGGGTAGAGAGCCCCTTGTTAATTTTGCTCTTAGCTTTTATTTATTTTTATCGTTATTTCCTATGAGTAGGTAGGTACTTATAATAATAAATTGTTATTAGCTCACAGAACAGAAAAAACAAGGAGATACTACTATACTAGACAACAATAGAGTCTAGTTGCATTGATACCTATTGAAGACTTTTTTTACCAAAACCACAAACGCGAAGATGTTTGGTGTATTCAAATACAGCATTGTAAGGACTGAATTGATTTGGGTAAAACTTGCAACTGTAATAGTTCACGACTTAGAATTTCCGCAGACCGACCAGACTGTTAAAAGATTTATGAGGTCTACTTTTCAAATCTTGTTCTTATTCTAAGAAGAATTAAAACTTATGCTGGAGAGGATGAGAACTAGTAGATGAATTTTTCTTTTCTCTTTTATTTTTAAGCACTGGCTTATTTTTATTTAAGCTTTATAAAGTAGGTCGGTAAGCAAGTTGATGCCTGATAACTTAGCACGCTCTGGGCGACATCGACGCTGCATTTGCCTGAAATAGACGAGACAGAGGATGACTAGAACACTTTGACTTGATTTACGTTCATGTAATTTTAATACAAAATTAAAATTGAATGTGATATCATCATTATCATAATAATAATAAAATAATAATAATAAAAGTTCAAAGTTCATTTATTGGGACAACTTAGTCCATATTGTTAGTAACAGAAACTTATTAAACTAGGTTAGTAACTTATAACTAATAACGATTTTGTCCTCTGGGTGAGTTTCCACGCCAGAGGACAACTATATTTTTCCGCAATCACTTTTAGGATGCTGTTGCTGCTCCCGTGCAGTCTGCTTAGCAGAGATGCGGTTTTTTTGCGCCAGATGGCGTCGAAAGAGTCAGTGCGCGCCGCACAGAACATAGCAAATAAGCTTTCCATATAATTTTATTCTCTAGTCCAGAAATTGTAGAATGCCCACTGGGCTAAAAAGGCTTGCGTCAGCGCGTGCATTTGGAAACTGCCTGGTAGTTTATTACCTACAGTTCTACACCCTAGTTCTGTACTAATGCTAAAATTGTTAGGCATAATGGATTTATTTGGGTCAAGTGTGTCGCAAATTAGGGTGAGTACACACTATAGTGGGCCGCCCATTGCGCCCACAGCGTAGCTTGGCCAATTACCTTAAACCCTTATTTTCGTAAAAGCGGCAACAATAAACGGGCTTCCACCCACGACTTCGGCTGCGTTTCGTTCGTTCTGTTAGTTTTTTGCGATAAAAAGTAGCCTGTGTTACTCCAGGTTACGAACTATATATATTTCAAGTTTCATCCAAATCGGACCAGCAGTTGAAGCGTGACTGAAACATAAATATCTAAATTTTGTTATTGATAGCATTAGCAGGATAGGATGGGATCAGTGGGATCAACGCTGAAACTCAATGCAATGCGATGGAAGAAGGTACCTATACCTAGTCGTACTTTCCCAGAAAGCAAAAAGGTCTGACTATTAGGATGAGAAATAAAATCCGTATGCTCATCATGTTTTTACCGAGACAGATCCTTATCTACGTAAGGTACCTATGTCAGGGGAGTTTCACGTTGATTGGTCAAAAATAAATATCAGTACCTACCGTTTATTTTATTTTTTTATATTCTACGGCAATTGCTTTATAAACCTATGATAGGTATATATCTCACTATTGAGAGGAATGTGAATTAAGTACCATAAAAAAAATAAAAAATAAATTCATATTCATGGACTTCATACACAACGCCCTCTAGTTCCAAACTAAGCAAAACTTGTGATATGGGAACTACATAGATGGCTGATAGCATACTAATATACTTTTTTTTTGTAAATACATACTTATAGTACATAGTAACATCCAGACATAGAACAAACATCTATGTTTTTCAAGCACAAATGTTTGTTCTTGGTGGGGATCGAACCCACGACTCACAGCACGGAAGGCAGAGCTATTACCGACTGAGATGTGACGCCTGTCTTAAACATAAAAATTATATCCTAAAATATTTTTTTATGGTAAGTTATAGTTTAGGCGAACGCATTTTAAGTTATCTGTTTCTAACAAATGTTAAAAATCTAACAATCGTATTATTTTTGATTCTCTTACGGATTGTATCGCGTAGAATCCACCTATGTAGACAGACAGTAAAACTAATAAAAATATTTCTAAACCTTAGTGAAATTATTATAATAGAATCAATATAAGCTTAGGTAATGCATTAATGATGCTCGCCCGTCCTTTGTACATTTTGTCTTACGTGTGTCCTTTATGTGTTTATTATCTTTGTTTGGTAAAGTGTTTTCATTCATTCATTCATTCATACTCGTGTGCTCTTTACCAGCTTGTATCGAAGTGCATCTCCAGGGTATTAGCCGTCTATTAAATCCACTGATCAAGTTAACGACGATAATGCACTTGCATTGTAATTACGGCTTTGAAACTGCATCCTGTCTCATAGGAATTGAATTAGATAGATAGATAGATAGATAGACACTTTTATTCAAACCACCACAAAAGTACAATATTAATAGGCAAACAACATACATAAAAACAAAGCAAAGCATAACTTAAAACTAAAAATAAAAGCGAGTAATAACTAAAACAAAAACTAATATTAAGATCTACTCTGTGTGGTGGTGAATCGGCCTCAGCTCAGCTTAATGCTGCAGTATGTTGTATACTGCAGCGCTGGTTTTCTGCTGAAGCCGGTGTTGTTGACATCACGCACATCCCTACCCATAAATAGCTCTACCCATAACCTATATACGAACAATACAAAAAACAAAAATAAAATAAACTCTAAGCTCCTGGTTTTAACACAAAAAATAAAAAGTAGCAACGCAATACCTACTCAATAATACCTGCACAATTCCCTCACAATGCCTACCCGATGCATACCTACCAAACGAGAATCACAAGACCAAACTGATGATCAGTAGTTGCCAAAATGAGACAGCTAAAAGAGAGAGGAGGAAGAGGAAAGAAAAAAAAAAAGCTTTGCACCCGCTATGCCAGCCAGGGTTGGGTGACTTGTAAAGTAAATATATGCTGCCTTAATTTAAACTTAAATAGATTAATATTATTGATATCTTTAATTGGCGGGGGGATGTCGTTCCAACACTTAGTGGCGGCAAAGCGGAAGCTGCCTCTAAACGCTGCAGAGCCATGCATTGGAGTAACCATCAGAAGAGAAGAAGCTGCCCGCGTATTATACCTGTTGCCATCACGGAACCACTGTATTTTTTTGAAAAGGTAATCTGGTTTCCGACTCTTTATAACCCCAAAAAGTAGAGAAGCGAGATGCAGATACCTTCTCCAGGACATTTTAATGAGTTTGGCAGCATTAATATATGGTGTGACATGGGCCCGGGGGGGTACATTGAAGCAAAACCTTGCACAAGCATTATGCACTCTTTGTATAAGCTTATTAGTTCTAGAGAATAACCTTGGACCATATACGGTGTCCGCGTAATTTAACTTAGACAAAACTAAAGATTCGCATAAGTTAACACGAAGGTCGACATTGAGGCAATTGCGAATACGGTACAGAACTTTAAGCCTATACAAACAGTTTCGCACGCATTCTGCGACATGCTTTTCGAAACGTAGTTCACTGTCAAATAGCACACCGAGGTTACGGGCTTCACTTGTGCGTAGAACAGGTACCCCTGAAATGTTAACGTCGGGCGTCTGAACCGCGATGTCATTGATTTGCTTTTTTGTACCTAGAATCATAAACTTAGACTTTCCAGGATTTAAAGCCAAGGCGTTATCATTAGACCATAGAGCAATTCTGTCAAGATCATGGTTTATTTTAACGACAGCCTGCGACGTGCTGACTGGTGGAAACGATAAGTAGAGCTGCAAGTCGTCAGCGTAAATATGATATCGACAGTTGTGTATAATTTCTACAATATCAGAGCAGTAGAGTACAAATAATAAGGGGCCTAGAATAGAGCCTTGTGGAACTCCTCTGGGGACAGGTCGAAGGGAAGACAGAGCCTTACTTCCATCAGCCTTAGTAGCTTCTACCATTTGCCAACGATTCCAAAGGTAGCTGTGGAACCACTTAGTAGTACTAACATCGAAACCGAAGTAACTTAGCTTTGAAAGAAGAAGGGTAGAGTTTATGCAGTCAAAAGCGCGAGAAAAATCTAACAAAACTAATATCGTGCCCATACCCTGATCTTGTGCTGTAAGAACATTATCTGTTACGTCGAGTAAAGCTGTAGCCGTACTACGACCCTTACGGAAACCAGACTGCATTTCAGGAAGTATGTTATTAGATTCTACATAGAGGGACACTTGATCATAAATAATTCTTTCCAAAATTTTGGAGAGACAAGGTAGAATACTGATCGGTCGAAGATCTTTAACCGTGATTGGGTTAGAGACTTTAGGAATTGGTTTAACCACTGCAGTTTTCCAGAGCTCAGGGAATGTTGACGTATTGATAGATTTATTAATAATACAAGTAATGGCTTCTAAAGAGTAAGGTAAGGTTAACATAAGCATATCCAAATTTATTTCATCAAATCCCTTGGCGCTAGATTTTAGTAGGCGAATAGCCTTAAGGACTTTGTCAGGCGTTGTAGTGATGAGTTGGAAAGAATTATCACAGAGTCTATTGTGTTCGAAGTAAGTTAACTGTGAAATACTTACTTCATTGCTACCTGGGACGTCAAGAAAACTGTCATTTATAATTTCAGGGTCACTGAGATGAGTGGGTAGAGCTTTAGATTTATCCTTGGAGAGAACGGTCTTTTTTAAATTTTTCCACAATTTAGCAGGGTTTAATTACTTAGTGCTGGTGTTTTTATGCAACTATGTTGGAAAGTTTTATGAACTGAAACCTAAAACATACGGAAGTCTTGCGCAAGTCGGGTGCAGATCGGGTGAAACCCATACAACACATTTATTGGTAACATTAAGTTACATATCACAAAGTTAGGTTCATTTCGTTGCCGCGTTAACAACTATACGTAACCAGTTGCGAAGGAGTAGCTAGTTTTTCTTTTTTTTCTTCTACCCGCAGTAATCTTCTAGTAAAAACTAGAATAATTGAATTGACAGGCGTCACAGCTCAGTCGGTAGTAACTCTGCCTTCCGTGCTGTGGGTCGTGGGTTCGATCCCCACCAAAACCAACATTTGTGCATGGAAAACATAGATGTTTGTTCTATGTTTCGGTGTTACTATGTATTATAAGTAAGTATTTACAAAAAAAAAGTATATAAGTAAGTAAGATAGTTTCTGATGGATATTGAAAATAGATGAGAAAGAGGGGCCTCGAATCAAAAACGTATCTTCCATTTCCGCTCTATTCAGGTGGAAAGCACTGTGGGGGGCGTTAATGGACGAACTATGTACTAAACTAGCATTTTATATTGGCGATTGACATGTCTTGATTCTTTAAAAATTCTCTACGTTAACAGAATTAACGCAGATGGAAGCAAATTTGACACAACAAACTAAAAGTACTTACCAACTTGAGAATCTTTTTTTTGATCAATTTTGCAGATCAAAAAAAATATTTTTTCTAAATGCAAATCCTAAAAAGTATCTGAACAATCAGTGGCCCATCTGTGATAATAGGCTGATCTACCTTTATCACCACGTTCACTGAGGACGTACCCTATAAGGTACTTGGATCGAATTATTGGCTCGTTTTGTTAACCAACTTCAAAAAACGTTCAATTAATAGTATTCAAACAACATGATAAAAATACACAAAGTTGTGCTTGTAACACAAATTGATCGAAAATGTAATTTCAAATCTCCTGAACACGCGTCGTCCTACATTGCCTTCTGTCAATCATACGGAGTCGAATCCAATTTCTGCATGAGGTAAACACCAGAAACTTATTGCAAAATGTTCTAGGCAGATGAGAAATTGATTATTTTCTGACAAACTTTGCCTGTGGAAATAAAAAATGATCGTAGCTAAATTTTTTTCATCTTTTTCATTTCAATTCGAAAAGTTGTTGGACCCGTGATAATAGTATGCCCCAGGTGAGCCCGGTTGTCTGAGTTTAATTTGCGAGAAGTGATTCGCAATTTTTTTATGCAGAAAAATAGTTTTAATTTTCATCAAAGTGTTTTTCCAAACAAAAGCGACAATTTGGACTCGAGGCTTTTAGCGTACGACTATTAGGTATCTACGTCGTAGAGCATCTACGAGTGGTTGTGCTACGCAGTGCTACGAACAAAACGCCTTGTGTAGATGAGCCTTTATTGTATTCTGTTGGTACTTAAAATGTATCTCTGGGTAGGTAAATGAAATATCATTCGAGATTTAAGATGGGGTCTGGTTTGGATCTCAAACGCATTTTAGTACCCCCTTTGTATACCTACGTCTTATGAGAGTTCTGAGAAAATATGCACGTACTCGTATTTCTTCATTTAATACTGTAGATATCGGTTATCTTTTTACGACTATATTTTCACTTTCTACTTTCATTCTGTAGCGTTTCTACGATAGTTCGTAAATATCAGCTTTCATTACATTTTACTGGGCGCTTGGGAATTTCCGTTATATTTTTTTGGAAACCCTTTGCAATGAGATAAAAAATATTTTTCTTTTTACAGTCTAAGGTGAAAGTGGCTAATAACGTCGGTATTAATAAAATATTTGTAAGCTTATCGTATTAATAAAAAATCGTAGCGAGAGACTTTAGATAACGAGTAAAAATTCAAAATTAGTTTGAATGATGTTAGCTTTGAAAAATTAAATCTCACTTTTTAAGTTTCTCTCTGGTGCTAACCTTACAGAAACTAACACTGCATTCTGACTGTGTAAAAAGAAACGTCGTTATGTTGGGGTAGGTAGGTCAACTTTTGTTAAATCTATATCGCATCGTATCTACACTACGTATCTACCAACGCAAGCAGAATAAATGAGATAAAAGCATTCGAAGCTTTGATGAAATATTCAGCAAAGCTACAGAATGTTTGAATCGTCTGGAATTCGGCATTTGCTGTGAATAGCATTTCATTTTGCAATGCTGGGTAGGAACTACAGATATTTGAATAAGAAACAATCTCTTAATACAAAGACCATAGTTATCACAACTATGACTTGATAAATGCTAATTAATTTCATAGGTAGACTGAAACTAGATGAATGAATAAACAAGTTTTTTGTAGTTTCACGAAAAATCACTGGTAAATACTTCTATGTCAGCTATAATATATAATAATATATAGCTATAATAGCTATAGGTTTCTTCTAGGCAAATGTGCTACATCGTCGACCGCATCGTCACTTACCATCAGGTGAGATTGCGGTCAAACGTTTGTCTATATTGTATAAAAAAAAAAAAAACTTGGAAAAAAATCGAATTTCACTTGATTTAATCGACTTTAAAAAATGGGGAGGTTCTCTAAATTGCGTATTTTGCTTTCTTACTTTGTACCTAGTGTTGTTTACGGTCACAGAACATTCCCAATGAACTGCTTGAACTTCCCAATGATCATCATCATCTGATAATGATGCCTAAATGTAGTCAAATTGATCGTATTTTAAATTAGAGTTAAATTGGTTAGGGAAAATTGTAATTTTAATATAGCTCGTAAGCTTCTAAGGCAATAAATGTTTTTTTTTTCTTTCTTTCTTATGAATTATCCATAATTATCCCTATCCCTAATTATATATATATATATAAATATTTGTTTTCAGGCATTGGGCAACCTAGCCGTACACTAATATCGAAAACCAACACTCACTTTGCAACAATTACCTATATACGTACGTCATCAAGCAACGTTTATAAATATGGGTATTAATAGTTTCCTTCAAGTACCTAATACCAGCATTTTTAAGACTCATCTGTATGTTTTTTCAAGGCTTTGACCAATTGCTGTGAAGGAGGCGTGGTCTTGATAAATGCCCTCTTGGGCAAGCGTCCATCAAGACGAGTGATTTATCTTCGTAAAACCAATTCAGGTAAACATGTAGGTGGACGGAAGTTTTGTGATTTACAAAGTGAAAAGAATATTTTAGAAGTTTGTCAGTGTCACTACGCGTTATTTGTTTTCTTATACCCCATGATAAGGGTGCTACAATGATCGTTTATTTTCATAGCTTTTTTACGACTTTCGGCTTGGAAACCCGCAGTTGTTGGAATTTGAAATCGTCTTACAGACGTAATGTGACGGCGCAGTGTGCGTTCGTATTTGAAAGTTTCGGCTTATTAGACCCCTGTGGTTCAGTGAATAGCTTAGCTTTGATTAGCATTGATGGAGCTATTTTTTTTTATAGAGAGATACGTGCTAAAGATTGCAGCTACGTATGTGTGCTATGTATGAACCGCACAGCAAATTCGCGCAGCTTAGTAGCACATCTTACTTGCTTAGCTTAGTTATGTGGAAACGGAAACCAGGCTTCTGTTCTTAGCGATTACGGAATGTCGACTACGGATGTACATTGTATAGAATTTCCAATAGAAATCTAGACTAGATCTAGATACTTATTACATTTTTGGTTTTACATGTGGGTAATTAAATGAATCCAAAACAAACATTACCTTAGAACTAGTTTAAGGTTTTACTACAAATTGAAAACACCGTAGTATGTACAGCAAGCTATGTAGGTACAATCGGTACCAAAAGCTATACAATCATTGAAGCCTTACCTGAAACTTCTACAGTCGGCGACGGTAAAATGCAAACAAATCACACACATTTCAGAAATATATGTAGAAGATTTCATAAAATGTATTTCGATGAAAGCTTTAATGTAACTATAGCCAGCTTTGCCTGTATCAATGTTTATGAAATATCTTAGTAGAGCTCTCATCTGGATACATTTTAATAAAACCATTAGGTACCTAACCGTGATATATTTTATACCTAAGTACTCTGCCGCTAAAACACAGTGAAAGCTCAGAAAAATCTATAAATGTTTCGTATTTTATCACTTTCGATCGATTACGCTCGTCGATCTAAAAATCAAAACATGGAGACGTGTTATAAAAACTATTCCTAGCATACACCTGGTTTATTGGTAACAAGTTAAAATATCTTAAATGCCCTAGTATACCTACTAACAATAACAGTAGGATTCACTACGTGATAGGTAAAAAAGGTTTTGACGCATGTTCGTTTCTTGGCGCACTGGATTGAGCAACAGATATTGCGACTTCTGTTAGCGACTGTACACTGAAGTTATGACTGCTTTTAAAGAAGAGGTCCCATTAATTTCTATTCATGCAAAATGTATCTCCTGACTTGGGCTCACCTGTGCCCGGAGGGAGAAACAAAGGCAAGGAAGGATGTTAGGTTTCAAAGACCCATTTATCTGTCTTGGAAAATTATAAGATATTTTTTGAACGTATCTTTTTTTGGAACTTTGCCATTGATTTCAGTGATTAGTTGCGTTATTTGACCTTGTCTTTCATGTGAATAAGGTAGTCTAGGCTGAGAGAGAGGATGGTAGGTATAGGTACTGGGCCGGTCTAGTGATGAAATAATTTTTTTTATTAGCCTGTTCTATGCCACTGCTGGGCAAAGGCAGCCCCCTCATCTCAATTAAATATTTATTTGCTCGAAACAGGTACAGGGTAGGTACATAAATTATGAATTTATTGTCGTTGTATTCGACTAATCTGTCCTGATATTAGTGGTAAGGCAGCTGTTCATAGAGGAAGGTAAAGCACATAAAATAAATTGTTTTTTTATTCCGTTTTCTGTAGGGTTTACCTACCTCACAGAAAAGTGGTTATTGACAATCTTGATAAGATGCAATAGTGCAATATATGTAATGTAAGGTAGTTGCAATTTACAGAAACATTTCCGGGGATTAAGAAAACAGTAAAGAATAATATTATAACAATAATTAAAACACTCATAGAACTGTTACTTAATAGACTTGAGGCAACAGAAACCGGATGAAAAATTATCCACCAAATTTTAATGATCTTCGTTGAACTTTCTTCAGCTCTTTTATCTCGAACTTTTAAAATACCTGGTAAAAGCTTTTAATTGTGAAATTTATAAGAAAAGGCTGATAGGTAGGTCTATGCTGCGATTGTTATAAAAAAGTATGTAGTAGTTATGTCAAATAAAAAAGATGAGACACAAATCGCGACTATATACTTACCCGTTTTGGGCATCCGACGCTCGTGAAAAAGGATAAAAACTTTTAGGAAAAGGTAATTTTATAATTCCTGTTCTGTAAAAATTGGTGCATTTAAACCATTTAGAAACTTTTAAGAAACATGTTTAGAATAGCCGTAGAATGAAAATTTAGCTATGGATTTCGGAAGTTTGATAAATGGTAAAAGTGACCGTCTTTCCTTAAAAGATCCGAGTAACAAGCTCAACTGAGCTGAGTCGCCTGGCAGCTATTAATCACTGCTGGTTAAATTAGACAAGCCTTTACCGTCACAATAGCGCCTTCCTACAATGCAGCGTATTTCTTTACAACCGGGTTATGCTTGAAACTTTCATGGAACTGAAAATCGTGATACATTTTTTAGCCGAGATTTCAATTCAAATTTTTGTAAGTTACTACTTACTGTTTACAGGATTTTTCAAAAGGATTTTTAGGTACATATTTTAATGAGAATAAGGTAGATAAAATTGTCGTGAAAGCTGAACTTTTGAGAACAAATAGAACTTAAACATGCATAATAACCAGCTTAAAAACATCTTTATGTAATGATTAATCAATGTAGCTTAAAACAGTTAAAACACATTTAACAGTAGAATAAATGCCTTGTTTATTAAACAGAGCAAGATATTTTTTTTGCATTTACATTTGCCAAAGTACATTGGAGTAAGAGCTGAAATGAGTAAATAAATACTGTAGGTAGGTAAGTACGGTCCTGTAGTACATGCTCTATGTAAGTATACCTACCTATCTAATATAGTTTTACGATGATTTTACTTCATGTAGGTACCTAAATTGTGTTGCCAAAACCATCTTTTAGCGGAATTTCTCGCTTGAAATTCTCCATCTGTTACTGATTGTACTCAACCCTACTCGCCGTAGGCAAACGTACGATAGATTTGGTAACACACTTTACCTACATGAAGTAAAATCATCGCAGCCTCGAATATTGCTGCTAATATCGAATTTCCCAGAATGTAAATGACAATGTTATGATGAAAGAGCGCCATGAACACAGAATATAGGTATCTACCATTTTAACTGCTGCCCGCAACGCCTGAATTTTCCTCTAGAAGAGCCTCTACATCCCACTACTATTATAAATGTCAAAATTTAGATGTTTCGATGTTTAGATGTTTGTGTTTCAATCACGCTGTAACTACTGTTCCGATTTGGATGAATCCCATCCCACTACTATTTTAAATGTCAAAATTTAGATGTTTGGATGTTTGTGTTTCAATCACTCTGTAACTACTAATCCGATTTGGATGAAACTTGGAATTTATTATAGTTCGTAACCTGGATTAACACATAGGCTATTTTTCCACTTTTTTTAAATCATTTTTTGTAGTCAAAGTCGCGGGTAACTGCTAGTTGTTTATAAATTCGACGGTTAGAGTAGGATGGTTTATTCAAGAGTGAAACAGGTGTTTCAATCGATTGGAACGAAGTTGGAGCAGGATATTGCATCCATCATGCACACTATGCACAGGCCACGGATGTCGACACAGGCTGATAAAATGTTTTCCATTTGGTGCTACAAAGTGCCGTTTTTAGTAGCCTTTTGTGGATCTATAGCATCGATGTTAGAAAACCTACATCATCATCATTAAAATCCACTGCTGTATATACGTAAACTAAATGTTACCCTTGTTTTTTTAACCAACTTCAAAAAAGAAGGAGTCTCTAAAATCGGTTGTATTTTTTTTATATTGGTTACCTCAGAACTCCGTCATTTAAGAATCGATTTCAAAAATTCTTTTTTTGTCTGAAAGGATATACTTTCAGGTTAGTCCCATTCAATTTTCATCAAAATCAGTTCATTAGTTTGGGTTTTAAAGATAAGATTGGGTTCTAACAAGTCGAATTCTTACAATATTTTTAAATTGTGTGAGCCTGAATAACTTTCAAGATGGGTATTTTATCATCCTTTTCTGACTAGGTATATAGGTATCTATATTGACTAGGTATTTTACTAGGTATCTATATAAATCGGATGATAATCAAACAGTGTTGTTTCGTTTATTCACTAATCGCTATTTGTACTGATAACAGAACATTGAACTTCTAAGCACGTACTGAGATACATTCGAGATTTCAAGTCTAAAATAATGGCAGTCTTATAAACATCTAAAGAAATCCCCGAAATCCCCACTTTTGCATCATAGCTGGCTATGACGTCATAAAAATTTCTGGGAAAAAAATCCAGTTTTATGACTTTTTAAACTAAAATTTAGAAGCTTCGTTTGTTCGCGCGTATTCCTCCTTTTTGCTTGGATCCTTCACCATGACCGATTCTCTCCGTTTGACTAGTAAGTAGATGAATCTGTAACAATCGAAATTCAATTCAATGAAAATCTAAAATATCGTAGGTAATTTCGTGTTTTCATAATTTTATCCTTCTTGTACCTAACGGGCTTACTTATAGACTTATTTGTAGACATTCTATATTATATATAAAGAAAAGATCCTTATTATCAACCTATTTTTTTGTTCCAAAAAGTATTTGAACAAGCTGATGTCCCACCTGATGTTAAGCGGTGATAGCCGATCGCAGCTGATAGTATGGAGAAAAAAAAGTTTCAAAAATTATATGGCGACGGTTAAAACCAACATCCCCAGCGCCTGAATCCGCCTCTAAAATGAACTCTACTTTACATCATTTATCAAATCGAGGGGTGCTCGACTCCATTCCAGTCGACGACCTTAGGATCGGAAGGTAGTAAAGAATAAATACCATAGTAATAAGGTAGATTAGGTACTTACGAGAACAAGCCCAGTGCAAAAACAGTGAGCGTTGCATCGAATATGTAGAAAGCGCCTGGGAATGTTTTTATAGTCCTCATGTAGATATAGCTGGATGCTGGCATGTATACGGAAGGCGCAATCGCCTCCATCACTCCTATAAGAGCGTTCAGTTTTGCTGAAATGGAAAGACTGCAAAGTAAAAAATACCGTTTTTGTTTTTTGTGACAAGAAAAAACTCGACTGGGACGGATTGGTCTTAAAATCGTCTTTGAATTTTCCGTATAAAGATTTTGGAACTTCTTTTGACAATGTTATGTGTTTCTAATGGCTGGTTTATGAGATTTTTTCAAAGAGGCACGTCTTTAGGGTACATTATAGTTGAAAGAATATGCGCTTTTTTTGGTGCAGTGTTTTATTTATAAATTTATAAGGAAGCGTTTGACCACAATCTCACCTGATGGTAAGTGTGCGGTTGAAAGATTGCTGTAGTGTGAAATCCTAGACAGCGATTTGTCTACGGAAGACTAGACTATAGCTAGCCCTGTCTCTGCTTTCATCAAACAAAAGAAAGGGACGAAGTATGATTTGTCTTCTCCTCGGTGGAAAGAAACGTCGTTTTTGGCGCTCATGCTACGTGTGCTGGTTTACCTCATATTGTTATCTCTTTCAGTTTTCAGAAACAGCTTAGAAACTGTTTGATGGAATCCAATTCTTGGTAATTCCAGTTTGTTCAAATGTTTGCAAATAGAATCATGTGATAAAAAATTAGTTTACCAAAAGATAGAGCGAAGAGTTATCTATCTAATAGAATATTCATGAGGGTCATGCGGTTTGCAATGACTGAGTAACATTCATGAGTATCAGGTATTAAACCTAAACTTTGTACTAATATTCTCTATATTATATACACAGGAGTGAAGAGTAAGGGCGGCTTGCACCAGAATCGCTAAACGCGTTTAACTCTTAAATAGTATTTAGTGAGTTGTCAAGTCATATAAATACGTCAGATTTAAATCGATTTTAGCTGTTAAACACGTTTAGTGATTCTGGTGCAAGCCGCCCTTAATATCTGGTTTTAGCTAGGTACCTACTACGTCTAATAAATAAAACCTAGTATTTGCACGAATTTACTTTTACACGAACTCAGTAGTGTTTATGATGTTTTAGTATCTTAAATAATCTTGAATTCGTGAGAAATAGAATTACCACACAAAAACGGTTTCAAAAATGTTTTATGATGTTTTCACTCATAAAAGATTTTTGAAACTTTAAAAATTTCATCTTTTTTTCTACTTTACACTTACCAAAAATTTAAGCATTTAAAAAATTACTTATTTTACAAGTAAGTAGTATTACGTATGAAAAAAATATATGATTAGAGTCAAAATTGAAATTCTGAAAATGTGATGAATTCCTGATGACGGTATTTACAAAGTCAAGTAAGATCTCTAAAACTGTCACAATAATGGGCAAATATTTATCAAATCTCTACTAGAACGACCATACAGACAACCCAGCCTAATCCTGTATTTTTTAGCAACGACAAAGGAAATTAGTGTCTAATAAGATAGTAATAGAGTCTTACCTACTTCATCCGTGGGAACGCTCTTTGAAGCTATTGACCGGACCGCAGTCAGACCAGTATGGCTGAAGACATTCAGCACTGGAGCCACGTAGAACCATTGCCGAGTAGGAGCAAATGCGAACATACAGGATGCAGCTATCCTGCTCACTCCCGCTAGGACGCCTATAGCGCTGTCCTGTACGTTCAGTCCTTTGCTTAGAATTGATATGCAGAAAATCATTCCTGAAAAAAAGTCGCAAAGTCAAGAGTTACTACTACCACCGCGCACTTATTTCTTCAGCAAAGCAGTGATGGTCACATTGCTGTGTCGGTTTGAATGGTATGAGTGCCGGTGGTGTGTGAATTACATGCACACATTAGTGCTTAACAGAGCACGTCCACAAGCAGATGCCTTCTTCAGTCACTTTTTCACATTCAAAATAGTACGGAAGTACAACCCTTGTTCTAAAATTGAAGTAGGTAATAATCGAGCAACTAATTAGACGCAGTTTACAAAACCTGGTACAAAAATTCATTAGGTACATCTCGATTATAACATTCGATTATGAACCTTATTTCAATACCGGTAAGGTACAACAAAACGTTCTGCGTGAGTGCATCATTATCATCATCCTTGACCTCGGTTGATAAGCGCTGAGTTTAACTGACACGGAACGAAACGCATTTAATTCATTATTTTTGTACTTTATCACTGATTTTTGATGCGTAAATTGCGTAAGGTGACTTTGAGGAATGATAACTTGGACAAGTTCGCAATATACCTCTCCTTCAGCATTTATAATGTTCCTATACAGGGTGTTATAATACCACTCCTGAATACTGCACGGGGTCTCTTCCTAATGTTACCATCAGTGTAACCGCGAAAAAAAAACTGCATTGCATACATTTTTGCTAAATAGGTTGCATTGCATTTTTTTTCGCGCCTTTTCCTTGTAAGGCAATGGAACTCTTTATTTTGCTCTTTGGAGCTTATTTATTGGTTTATTTAAACCAGTTCCGAGAGCTAAAAAGTAATCACGTTATTGTGGTTCGTAATTGATACCTAATTAGGTACATACCTACTATTAGTATAGTCACAACGGATCTTTGTGCCTCAGAAGTATCTGCGTAGAACCCATTTTTGGTCAAATTGGAGGCAAGTGATTTTTTCCGCACATTTTGTACGTACATGCGTAATCGTTTGTTACAACTAACTTCAGGGGGATAAAGATCCGCTTTGAGTTATATTGTGTAGCTCCGGGGTCTAGTACGAGATTTGATAAGTAGTTTTAAAAAACTTTATTTTGTTTTGTTTTCTTCCATACGTAAATGTATGGAAATGAAAGTTTCCTAAAGAATAAAGTTTTCTAAAACTATCAAATATTGTACAAGACCCTCTGCTGTACGATATAACGTAACTTGTGAACTAGAGCCTGTGTAAAAGTTTTGTTAATATACTATTATTAAATTTAAAAATATTTATATGCTACAAAATTGTGAGATTTATGCTATGAAACTGGGCCCGTGGTTGCGTAATAGACTAAAGTTCATAATAATTAGTTTTTTGTATGGAAATATAAAATTATCAGCTTGGATTTTATTATGCAACCCGCGGTCTGACCGTCAAGTGTAAAAATGGTTACATTATGCAATGGAAATAAAAAATTTGGTAGCTATTTTTAAAATTTTAGTGAACTCTACGTTGTTATTCTTGATAAGTTAAAACTAGCCACTAGTATCTATATTTAATTCA
Organism: Gandaritis pyraliata; assembly: GCA_947859175.1. Classification (NCBI taxonomy): domain Eukaryota; kingdom Metazoa; phylum Arthropoda; class Insecta; order Lepidoptera; family Geometridae; genus Gandaritis; species Gandaritis pyraliata. Next base: position 4,708,031 of record OX401868.1, read on the forward strand.
AGTTTTAAATGATTTGGGATAATGCTAAGGTTGTAAAAGTTAAACCAAAATTTTTGATTACCATTACCATTACGCTTTGTGGTTGGGCCGCCGCCGCCGGTCCCAGTCTGAAGTCTATCTTATGGAATTTAAAAGGTACTAATTAACATACCGAATAAACCAATAACGATGTTGATTGTGCCATAAATGCTGTATTCCACTTCAGTAAAGTTAAACTTTTTTATCGTGTACAGATACGACACTTGGGAGTCACCTGGAACAACAAAAATAGTTAAACAGGTTTTCTAGAGAAAAAACAGCGATAAAAAATCATCATTAAAAATGTATGGACATTTTATTATGCAAGACAAGATCAAAAATATAACATACAAGTCATTTATCAATGCGTGACTTGGCGGAAATCTGTTTATGAATTTGGATACGTCATGTTTATTTGGCTAAGATTTCAAAGGTATTTTGATGAAAGACAAAAATCTTTGAATGAGTTCCGAATCTAGTCAGTTTGAATTGAGTTCTAAAATTAGTCTTGAATTCAGTTCTAAAATTAGTCTCGAATTTAGTCAATTTAAATTTAGTTCTAAAAAGAGTCTCGGATTCAGTTCAAATTTAGTTTTAAAATGAGTTTCGAATTTAGTCAGTTTAATTTAATTCTCAAATTTGATCGAATTTAATCAGTTTAATTTAGTTCTCAAATTAGATCGAATTTAGTCAGTTTAATTTAGTTCTAAAATTAGATTGAATTTAATTTAATAATCAGTTTAAATTTAGTTGTAAAATGAATCAGTTTAAATTTAGTTGGAAATTGAGTTTCGAATTTAATTAGTTTAAAATTAGTTCTAAAATTATTCTCAAATTTAATCAGTTTGATTGAATTTAGTTCTTAGTCTCGAATTTAGTCAGTTTGAATTAAGCTCTAAAATACGTGACGTTGATGACTGCTCTAAATTTTAACACATAACACCCGTTTTTTTGAGATTATATATTAGTACAGGGTGTAATAAAACGTCTCCTGAATACTCAAACAGCAGGCGCAGAACCTCCTACATCATCGTCAAATACAATAACACTTGCCTAAAAGTCTATTTACTTAGTCAGGGACATTGATTTTTATAGATGTGGGTTGGAATAGATTGAAACGAAATTTGCAAAGTCCTTGACTCTATTGGCAGCCTCAAAGGTCAACAATAATGAGTCTGATCTTCAAATCTATAAAACGCGTTTAACTACACCAAAAAATATGTATAAACTAGATACAGTTGTCAAACTACACATTTCAATCAATGAAAATAGCTGCTAAATCTGTTGTCATCTCTTTTCGTTGTCATGCAAGTGACAATGACAGAGCATGTTTTAAAGTCGCGCTAAAATTACAAGAGAGTATGAATAATGGGGTAGATATATTTCATTGTGTCAATGCCTGTGTGTCGTTATTGTTGGTCACGGTTGTCTGTGAATACGTGAAGAAATTTTGAATTACGGTTTACGTAAGACACTAACGTAATAGAACGCAATATATGCAATAGACATTATATTATTAGCTCTGGTAACTCTCAGACTAACTTATAGGTATGTACAGGGTGTAAATAGGACCACTGCCGGAAACTTCGGGGGGATAAATTGTTTCGTTGGGTTTCTTGGGAAAAGTTGTTCATATTGCAAAATTAATACCTATAGTAAAATAAGCAAAATGAATGGGCATTAAAAAACATCTCGATAACTGGTTATTTAGCTCACTATTGCACTATCTAATGCGTTTATGCAAGAATAGATAACCAACTGCGTTCTCGTGTCGAAACTGGAGTTTCGTCGTACTGTTTAGTTTATACCTAACAGAAGATTGTAAAGCCACTAGACTATATGATGAGAAAAAGTGATGAAAATAGCTTACCAGATTACTCTATCAGTGAAATCAATTAAACAAGTTGATTTTGTAGATAACTATCAACCATTGTTTAAACTATTACAATAATCTCGAATTTTAAAGCCAAAATATAATTATCATAAAATAATCGAATATTTGCATACTCAGAGAGCCAAAAAATTGCACCTAACCCGCTATTAGATTTAAAGCCTTTGACACTTTCTACCATGTTTTAAGTAAATTTTATTTATTTCTACGTAATAAGGTAGGCTTATTCCTGACAGATAACCAAGACGAGTTCGAAATAATTCAACTCATCACGTTACATCTCTATCAGTAAGTCTGACTTGAGATTGCACAGTCTAATAAGCGCTTTTCTACTAAATAGCGGTAGTTAAACCAACGCTGTGATAGAATGGCTACCAAGAAGACCGTCTGCTTACTATGGTCAGTACCTTAGACATAAATTCTTCTTAGCAATGTTCATTCCTAGGTTAGGAGTGTGTGAAAAATAAGTTCATCTCACCATCATCTTTTATTGCTTTTCAATTCAAGCTGTTTGAAAGACTATAGAATTTATTACGATGCGATATTTCGGTCAAGTTGTGACTGCTAAGCAAGCCAAATAAGGAAAACCGGTGGATAGAGAAGGCTCAAAATCGCTCTTTCTAGAAATTTATGGGAGAGGCCTATGTCCACCAGTCGACTTCAGGTTGTTATGATGAAATAGGCTTAGATATCATTTTGACAGGCGTCACAGCTCAGTCGGTAATAGCTCTGCCTTCCGTGCTGTGGGTCGTGGGTTCGATCCCCACCAAGAACAAACATTTGTGCGTGGAAAACATAGATGTTTGTTCTATGTCTGGGTGTTACTATGTATTATAAGTATGTATTTACAGAAAAAAAAGTATATAAGTATATCAGCCATCTAGTTCCCATATCACAAGCTATGCTTAGTTTGGGACTAGAGGGTGTTGTGTGTAAAGTCCAAGAATATTTATTTTATTTTATTTAATATCCACACCTACTTCATCATATAACAGCCTGTAAGTCCCTATAGGAAATCATAGTATGGACCGCCTCTAGCAAATTAAATACATTACGATCTAACTGTGGTATTTTGCTCAATATTCTCGTACTGCAACGTGGTTAACAAGTTTTAGTAGTAAGACGCTTAGTATTGCGTCGCTTTCGAGATATTAAGAAATATGGCAGTCGCTAATGTCGCTATAAACAGTTCTCGGTTTTTTCTTCGTAGTTCTTTGCGAAAATATGTAGATTCCATAATTATATTTCTTTTTTATTGACTTCATTGACGCATAAGTAATTTTACTCAAAAATCATCAAGTGGAACATTTTCAGAGCTGACCTTGAAAATAATTGCATGGATTTCTATAAAACAGAATCAACACCGGTTCTCTCACGAAAAAAAGGACGAACACTACAGTTTTCTCACAAACTACATTGTGAATTGGAGGTTCCATTTTTAAATAAATATTTTTAGGTTTTAAATTTTAGACAAATTAATACAAAACAAGTAATTAAATTAAAAATTTAAGAAACCCCCGAATCTTGGACCGATTTTTATCAAACATAGTTAAGAACACTTCCGACGAATTCACCTTTCAAACAAAAAACCAAATCAAAATCGGTTCATCCGTTCAGGAGTTACATTGCCTCAGACAGACACACACACACACACAGTCACGTCAAACTTATAACACCCCGTCGTTTTTGCGTCGGGGGTTAATAAGTCAACGTGATATTATATCGATCATTTGCAAACAAAGGACTCTATTGATAAAGAAAACAAGGAAAAAGTATAAATTAGTAATTTCAGACTTCATTGGCGATAAAATAAACACGGGTAACTCTTGGAACCGGATTTTGAAATGCTAAAAAAAATATAGATCAGATCGACCAGATAGACCTTTCAGCGCTCAATGACACAGGTTGAAGAAAATTTAATTTTTTAACCAAGTTGCATGTGAAAATTTTAGTTCACACTTGCAATCACGTAGTCTTTTATTTATTGTTACTTTACCTATTAAAGTAGTTATGTAAGCACCTGTGGGTACAGACATTTCTGTACAAGTTAGGTAGAAAAATTTGAACGTCTTTGATACATCCTTGAATTTTATTATTGTGTTTCTTTTTACTATGTATGAGAATAATAATTAATTTAGAAAAATCTAACCGATATTTTCCTTATCTGTATATTGCAATTGCATTGTTAAATATTGGAATTGTTTTTGATAGCCTTCTTTTTAGACTTCAAAAGGTGAACTGTAACTTTGTCTACATACATTCCATGGAAATTAAAGAGAAGAAGATCTATTCACATACTAAGGTCCGTATTCAGAAACTTTGTTCAAATTCAATAATAAAAAAATACCTAAGTACTTAAAAAAATCTGAGTCGATCATACAATGTGTAGGTAACTATACCATACCACTATGCAGACTACAGCGTGTCTACTGCAGACTAAAAACAATACAGAGTCCTACCAAATTAATAAGTAAGAGCTAGTAGGTACTTTAGGTTCGTTCCTATAGGTACTTAATAAATTCAAGGCTTACCACACAGCTACTAGCTTCGCCTAAGGGCTTGTACACTACGGAGTGCACCGTACATTTTATTTCTATTCAGTTTGCAAAAATGTTTATAAATATACTGGCGTAATATATATTGACAGGCGTCACAGTTCAGTCGGTAACGGCTCTGCCTTCCGTGCAGTGGGTCGTGGGTTCGATCCCCACTGAGAACAAACATTTGTGCGTGGAAAACATAGATGTTTGTTCTATGTCTGGGTGTTAATATGTATTATAAGTATGTATTTACAAAAAAAAAGTATTTAAGTATTCTATCAGCCATCTAGTTCCCATATTACAAGCTTTGCTTAGTTTAGTTTAGTTTGGGACTAGAGGGCGTTGTGTGTAAAGTCCATGAATATTTATATTTATTTATTTATTTATACCTAGTCAAAACAACGGATCTTTGTCCCTCTGAAGTGAAGTATCTGCGCAGAACCGATTTTCGGGTCGAATTGGGGGTAAGCTAATTTTTCCGCACAATAGTTGTATTGTGCGGAAATATTAGCTGCAATTAGGTGCAATAATAAGCAGAAATTAGGTGCGCATGTAGATGCGCAATCGTTGTTAAGTACACCTAACTTCAGAGGGATAAAGATCCGTTGCACATACTGTACCTATCTCTAAAATAAAACCATTCAATCACTAATACCAATTAGTTGCCATACTTATACCAAAAACATTACGGATAGATAAATAAATCGGTACGTTGTGTTCGCGCCCTACTAGTGGTTCACCTTGTTGATACTAAGTAAAATGAACGAAGTAATAATGTACCTACCACTAACTACATGAATATTGAATACAGGATTATTTTGAAATCACTTTTAGCATAGTTTAAAAAGTTAATGTGGTGCTTAGTATGTAGAGCAAGGCAGATACGCGGACACAAATCATGTTCTATGAAATAGTGAATATTTTAGTTGTGAAAATAGAATGTAAATCTGATTTTAAGAATTAATACTAAACCGACACAATGAGATTTTTGAAATATTTAATTATTTTTGAGAAAATGTACCCAATCGTCACTGTGAAATGTAAGAAAGATGTCATGGGAAAAAACTCTGCTGTATTATTTTTCCGAAAAATGTTCAAATCATGAGCGTGTTACATGTAAGAAATAAGTAACTTACCATATAGAGGTCCAACCATGAGAAGATATAGCACCAAAATACAAAATATTTGAGTTCTACCCCTGAAGAGCCGCGGCCTCAAAGCTACCATCACAGTATTGGCAACCAGCTGCAACACATCCTGCAATGTTTTCGAACACTTGTTGCCACTCGCGTCACCGTCATTCTTCATTTTATCATTCGGCACAATGTCTTCAAGCTTCAACAAACCATATAAGAAAGAGAAAGTGTATAACGCGAGCAGTAAGGAGAACACTCCATAATATCCGAGAGTCCTCAATAAAATACCGCTTAGCGCGGTCCCGGTTGGCGTTCCCAGCGTCACACATATCGTCACTAGCCCCAAGCGAAATGTCCTGTTCTCGACTGTCGTGCGATCCGCCATAAAGCTAAACATTCCCATAAATATTATGATGTAACTCCCGGATAGTGCTGCTGGTAGCGCCTCTATTAACGCCGTCGACGTCAACGGGATCTCTTTGAAGTAATACGTCGCAAATAACAGTCCAATATTCACAAATACCTCTCCAATAAACGGAACGAGGATACAGATTTTTCTTTTTTTGTACTTGTCACTCCATGCTCCCACAAATATTACCATTACAGCGGGTATAGCTGTCTGCAAGGGGAATTTCCAGGCAACCACTTTGGCGACCATAGAATGGATTTGTATAAGTTCGTTTTCAAGGCCAGTGGTGTTGCGATCCCTGATGCGGTCACAGACGTCTTCGCCAAAGTCGAAGTTCACTCTGCAGGCTTTTTCCAAATGCATATTCTGGACCGCCAAGGATGAGATGGCCGTGCAGAGCATGTACACAAACAGGCACGGCTCCACCGTCGTCTCCCGCAGGGCATTTTTGATGCACTTTAAAGCACTTTTAGATTTCTCCCGCAAAGTCTTCCGTTGTGAGTTTCCAGTGAGATGTATGTTCGAGTCCGTGAGGCCGCTGCTGTTACCATATGTATTTTCAGCCGTAATCATGTTTAGTAAAAGTGAGAGTCAGTAAAAGTCTTCGATATTTTGCTCCACGCACAACACTGCTCTGGCGGCGATCGGTGGGGACTATATAGTTAATCCGTGGATCCGTGGATTTTTACTGTAGTTTCCAAAAACCTGAGCAGTAAATGTCAGGTTGTAAAATCGAGCGCGATATGAGTGCGTCAGCGCATACGAGTCGCTCACATCTCGACGGCTACGATAACACAGGTCTCAGTCGACGACACCACTTTTAATGTGTTGCTCATTTATCTTGTGCCTTAAGTTACGCCGCATTAACAACATTGTGTGCTGATACGCTACCTATCTAACAATTGAACGCTACTACGAGTAGGTAGGAGCGTTGTACCTACTTAAGTTAATAAATATTAATGATCCGAGAACCATCGGTTCAAGCTTGGAGTTTTGCGAAAATGTACATAACACGTTAATTAATATATAGGTACCTACGTATACCTAACATTAAGTACCCTTTCCTCTTCATAAATTATATTCATTACATCAGTTTTATTAATGACAATATACAAAACAAGACAAGTAGATACAAACCTAACTTAATTATAGGATAGGTATATAGGACTGGGCTAGAACGTATCATATTATTCTATTCTGCGATTGTACCGAGCCTTTGGAGATCCATAATATTTTTTTTACTTCAATTTTAAGGGCGTCTTGCACCAGAATCGCTAAACGCGTTTAACTCTTAAATAGTATTTAGCGAGTTGTCAAGTCAGAAATACGTCAGATTTCAATCGATTTAGCTGTTAAACACGTTTAGTGATTCTGGTGCAAGACGCCCTAAGAGTGGAAATTATTAACTGTCAAAACCTTCTCCAATACAATGTTTCACATCAATTTAGCGCAGTAAGACCAAAAATCAGAAACTGCCAACAAATTCACAAAAACATAAGTATGTTCGTCAATGACGTAAAATGAGGTCGGTAACCTTTTTTATGATCAAACAACCACCAAAAGTTCCAGTTTTATCTTTTACTCATCATTGCTCAAAGTCGGTTGATCTAATGTTATCAACCAGGTACCTGCCTACTATTTGTTTACGAAATAATTTACTTTTTTTGGAGACATCGCGAGATCTCAGTCGGGACGAACTACTAGTTTTGGAGAATCATCAGTTAATAAGTCTGTAAACTTCTCACTAGAGGCGCTGCTCAAATCTCCATAGAAAATATAGTTTGCGTGAACTGTGTAGTATAATAGTGTGTAAAACACCTCAAATAGCACTTAATAATTAAAATAACGTCAGTATAAAATTCAGATTAAATTAGAATTTAGTTTCCCTAGGTAATTGTTTATAGATATTGTTTTTATAGGTTATAATTATATAGGTTGATAGGTTGTAAAGTTTTATAACTTATGTGGTTAAATAAAAGTTCTATGATAATAAAAAAAAATCGGATAAGTAAAATAATCACTGAAAACCATACCAGACACGATAAAAGAACCCGTTATTTTTTACATTAAGGAGTTATCTTTGTTACTTCTCAGATAAACGTGTACCAATACCTACTTTCACTTCTGACGTAGGAATTTATTTATGAGTACCTACCGACGCGACGCTAGTATCCAAAACTGTGGATGGAGACTGCATGATAATGAGCCTACCTTAGAGCATACATCGAACTTCGATCCCGAGGCTGCAATTCAGAACATAATCCCGGCATTGAATTTGATATAAAATTCCCGGGATTTGGATTTGGAATTGAATTCCGAGATTGAAATGCTTGCGGAATTTTTATTTCGGAAATTATGATCTTTTGTCTAAACTCTCATTTTTTTTTGCCCATTGTACTTACCTCCTAACGAATCTGTATTATTATGTGTATGTGTATTAGTTTAAGTGGAGAGTACAATAAAGAATATATCTATCTATCTATCTATCTATTTCTCTTTCCAGAGCTAACGTACGACTCGACTTGACTAAACTTATTTCAAATAATCCACTTGACACTGGCATAATTGTCTGTGAAATGACGGACAGAAGAATAAAAGAAGAAGAAGAAGAAGGTAGAAGATTCTTATTTGGATAAAGGCACATCATGACAATGTGATCCTCAAGTGCAGAGTTCCTGAAACTTATGGATTGACGTACCCCTGTTAAAGTTCTCAGACGATAGTGAACTTCTTTTTTAAAATACCGGGATTACATTTCGATTGTTGGTTATCCCATACCTAATTTTGACGAGATAGTTACGCAAGTTTACGATATTTTACTGCATGATTTCTTTACCTATTACGTTCACTGTTTTATTTGTCGTACTTGATTGTTATTAGCTACCAATTAAAACCAAAAAAATAAATAAATATTCATGGACATTTCACACAACGCCCTCTAGTCCCAAACTAGGTAAGCAAAGCTTGTGGAATGGGAACTACATAGTCGATTGCTGATAGAATACTTTATATTATACTTTTTTCTGTAAATAATATATTTATAAATTATAATACATAGTAGCACCCTAGCCTAGGACTGGCCTAGTTTGGCGAAGGACCGTGACGAGTGGAGGGAAGAGGGGAAGGCTTTTGCCCAGCAGTGGGACAGAATAGGCTAATAAAAAAAAAGTAGCACCCAGAATTACTTCTTATTTAGAACTTTATACGTAGGTAGATATACCTGCGTTTTATAATTGCTCAATATTATTACTACAAATAGATAAGGACAAAAAGTTCGTGGCACTTGAGAAAAGTCACTACACTCTACTGATTACACCTCATGTTTTTTTATTATTAGAAAATCTTTAAACTGACGCTATCATTTGCATAGATAATTATTAATAACCTTTTATGATTTAATTGGTATTCATAAGAGTGAAATTTACACATCAACGAGTAGGATTAAATACCAAACCGCGACATTTATTCGACACAGTTGTTTATTTTCTAAAATAATTATTGTAATTCATAGAACGTACGAAAATAATATAAAAATCCAATTATGTATTATAATGTCGTAGGTATTTTAAATAATATTGCCTCCGTGATGTTTTCACGTGCTATTTTATTCAGATAAGATCGATTCGGCACATACGATTGGACTCTACCAAGCCTGGACCAGTTGATTGAGACTCTTTTTACCTGATTTAACAAAGCAAAGTGAGGGTCATAAAAATTACCATTCTATGTATATGTGCCCATATTTATTCAAATAATAGAATTTATTAGAAATTATAATCTACTTACTTTACGTAAGTGCACACTTTGACAGGCTTCACAGCTCGCCCAGTCACTAAAAGCTCTGCCTTCCGTGCTGTGGGTCGTGGGTTCGATCCCCATCAAGAACAAACATTTGTGCGTGGAAAACATAGATGTTTGTTATATGTCTGGGTGTATGTATTTACAAAAAAAAGTATTCTATCACCCATCTAGTTCCCATAATACAAGCTTTGCTTAGTTTGAGACTAGAGGGCGTTGTGTGAAATGTCCATGAATATTTATTTATTTATTTAACAGCGAAAAAAGCGATAGAGTCTTTAAAATTCGTGTACTTTGTGATAAATAAGCCCCATCGTGCCTTTGTAAGTAGGTAGGTACACCAAAATAACCATTCACTATCAAATATTGCTTGTATTCCCTAACCCTTGACGGTATTAATGTTAAGAGCCTACACTACTCCAGCTCAAATCCAAGTTTCACGGCCCATTCGTGCAGATACCGCACCGCGCACTCGCAGCTATCTCACTCGCACAGTTCATCACGCAGCGCAGAGGTCACGAGTCGACCGCACGATAGAGTAAATACACAGTTATTGTACATCTAGTACCGAGCTATGGAAATAAAAAAATTAATCATTGTACAAATATACTAAAGCGCCGTAGGTAGTTATGATACACGTTATTGTACACCCAGTAGGTATGGAAATAAAGTGAAAGGAATATTGCATAAAAGTGGTCCATAGTTGGCCACTTTTTCTAAGGCCTGTGGCACGGCTCCTGATCATGCTAAATAATTTGTATTATGGAATGGACACAGTAGTAAAAAACAAGGAGAAATCAGAAAATTTTATTGTATTTCAAGAGGGAGATCTCAATTCGATTGTATTTTGTTTGTTACCTAAGAACACCGTTCGCTTCTCACTCGATCAGATCATCATCATCGGTTCAGATCAAATGGGTTGTATGCTTATTCGAAAAATGGGAAAACCTCAGGAGGAAGCTTATTCCACATCTTATATGAGAAATATTTCGCCTATTTACATGCATTTATTTATTTACATGCACATCATCGGGTGTGTAGAATGCTTGTTTGTCTACTCATCTTCAGGTGGGCTGAACGCCTGTTTGCCTACACAACATCAGGTGGGCTGAAAGCCTGTTTACCTACACATCATCAGGTGGGCTGAACGCCTGTTTGCCTACACATCATCAGGTGGGCTGAACGCCTGTTTACCTACACATCATCAGGTGGGCTGAACGCCTGTTTGCCTACACATCATCAGGTGGGCTGAACGCCTGTTTGCCTACACATCATCAGGTGGGCTGTAAGCCTGTTTACCTACACATCATCAGGTGGGCTGAACGCCTGTTTGCCTACACATCATCAGGTGGGCTGAAAGCCTGTTTACCTACACATCATCAGGTGGGCTGAACGCCTGTTTGCCTACACATCATCAGGTGGGCTGAAAGCCTGTTTACCTACACATCATCAGGTGGGCTGAACGCCTGTTTGCCTACACATCATCAGGTGGGCTGAACGCCTGTTTGCCTACACATCATCAGGTGGGCTGTAAGCCTGTTTACCTACACATCATCAGGTGGGCTGAACGCCTGTTTGCCTACACATCATCAGGTGGGCTGAAAGCCTGTTTACCTACACATCATCAGGTGGGCTGAACGCCTGTTTGCCTACACATCATCAGGTGGGCTGAAAGCCTGTTTACCTACACATCATCAGGTGGGCTGAACGCCTGTTTGCCTACACATCATCAGGTGGTGCTGATTACGGAAATAGTATCCATTTTGAAATCCGAGATGGCAAACATCGATTTTTTTGAATAAAATGATATGGGTGTCGTTTTCAGAATATTTTGGGGTGCTGATTACGGAAATAGTATCCATTTTGAAATCCGAGATGGCGGACATTGATTTTTTTGAGAAAAGTGATATGGGTGTGGTTTTCGGGATATTTTGGGGTGCTGATTACGGAAATGGTATCCATTTTGAAATCCGAGATGGCTTACATTGATTTTTTGAGAAAAGTGATATGGGTGTCGTTTTCGGGATATTTTGGGGTGCTGATTACGGAAATGGTATCCATTTTGAAATCCGAGATGGCTTACATTGATTTTTTTGAGAAAAGTGATATGGGTGTTGTTTTCGGGATATTTTGGGGTGCTGATTACGGAAATGGTATCCATTTTGAAATCCGAGATGGCAAACATCGATTTTTTTTGAATAAAATGATATGGGTGTCGTTTTCAGAATATTTTGGGGTGCTGATTACGGAAATAGTATCCATTTTGAAATCCGAGATGGCGAACATTGATTTTTTTGAGAAAAGTGATATGGGTGTTGTTTTCGGGATATTTTGGGGTGCTGATTACGGAAATGGTATCCATTTTGAAATCTGAGATGGCTTATATAGATTTTTTGAGAAAAATGATATGGGTGCCGTTTTCGGGATATTTTGTGGTGCTGATTACGGAAATGGTATCTATTTTGAAATCCAAGATGGCGGACATGGGTTTTTTGAGAAAAGTGATATGGGTGTCGTTTTCGGGATATTTTGGGGTGCTGATTACGGAAATGGTATCTATTTTGAAATCCAAGATGGCGGACATTTATTTTTTGAGTAAAGTGATATGGGTGTCGTTTTCGGGATATTTTGAGATGCTGATTATGGAAATGGTATCCATTTTGAAATCCAAGATGGCGGACATGGGTTTTTTGAGAAAAGTGATATGGGTGTCGTTTTCGGGATATTTTGGGGTGCTGATTACGGAAATGGTATCTATTTTGAAATCCAAGATGGCGGACATTTATTTTTTGAGTAAAGTGATATGGGTGTCGTTTTCGGGATATTTTGAGATGCTGATTATGGAAATGGTATCCATTTTGAAATCCAAGATGGCGGACATTGATTTTTTGAGAAAAAAGATAGGAGTGTCGTTTTCAGGATATTTTGGGGTGCTGATTACGATTTTGAAATCTAAGATGGCGGAAATTGATTTTTTGAGTAAAGTGATATGGGTGTCGTTTTCAGGATATTTTGGGGTGCTGATTATGGAAATGGTATCTATCGATTTTAAAGTTTTTGTTTATGAATCGATTTCTTTTAAAATCGATATCTGAGAGTCCTCCTCAGCCATTATACGCATTACCCATATCACTTTTCTCAAAAAAATCAATGTCTGCCATCTTGGATTTTAAAATGGATACCATTTCCATAATCAGCATCCCAAAATATCCCAAAAACGACACCCATATCATTTTATAAAAAAAAATCGATGTCCGCCATCTTGGATTTCAAAATGGACACCATTTCCGTAATCAGCACTCCAAAATATCCCGAAAACGACACCCATATCACTTTTCTCAAAAAAATCAATGTCCGCCATCTTGGATTTCCAAATGGATACCATTTCCGTAATCAGCACCCCAAAATATCCCGAAAACGACACCCATATAACTTTTCTCAAAAAATCAATGTCCGCCATCTCGGATTTCAAAATGGATACTTTTTCCGTAATCAGCACCCCAAAATATCCCGAAAACGACACCCATATCACTTTATTCAAAAAATCGATGTCCGCCATCTTGGATTTCAAAATGGATATATTTCCGTAATCAGCACCCCAAAATATCCCGAAAACGACACCCATATCACTTTGTTCAAAAAAATCGATGTCCGCCATCTTGGATTTCAAAATGGATACTTTTTCCGTAATCAGCACCCCAAAATATCCCGAAAAGGACACCCATATCACTTTATTCAAAAAAATCGATGTCCGCCATCTTGGATTTCAAAGTAGATGCCATTTCCGCAATCAGCACCCCAAAATATCTCGAAATCGACACCTGTATCATTTTACTCGAATAAGTAAAGTACGCTGTCCTGGATTCGAAAACGTAGTAGGGGAGATAAATTCTGTCAGAGTCAAAATGTTCCTTCATTTTGGCAAAATTCATGTTTCGATTCGAATGGCTCCAAATACTGGAGGTCGAATTCTGCTAATAGCGGAGATACGGCAAGGGGGCTACAATATCTCTGAGAGAAGAGGGGGTTAATGCCCCCTCTGGAATTATAACTACTGTTAGGTATAAGTAGGTCAATAAAAAAAATGATATAGAGGGGTTGCAATATTTATTTTATTTTCTACAATCTTTTTATTACAATTCGTACAACAGTTCTACACACGTCACGTGGAGATAGGT